>CM077092.1:153531508-153922614 GCA_039513925.1 Platanthera zijinensis | reverse complement strand
AAATTTTCTGCACGCATCTTGAGGCGAAATGAATGACATCGGTTCATCTTCCTCCTCAAGCCGATCCTCCCAAATCACAACCAGAAGTTCCTCCACCCTTATTTACCCTTTTAAGGCCATTCCTCTTCACGAAACCACCCCCATCATCACTTTGACGGAAGGGGAGGTTGAAGATGACTGAACCTTAGAAACAAAGTTCTAGCATGGCCCTCCTAGAAATCTTCATCTCACACATCAAGACTCTTTTGAGTCGATATCTCGCCTACGATAACTACAGATCTAGCACCAAGGGAGAGGGAGGAAGCTCACCTAATTTCCAGCGGTTCCGCAATCTCTGGCCATGGATCTTGTCATTCTTCTCGTCGGCATCCCTTTTCTTTGGCGGCAGTGGCGATTCCTCACAATGTTTGGTTGGCTCCAACAAGTTCTTCCCTCCTCCAGAATTTTTCTCCAGAAGATGTGGCTTGGGAGAGAATGAAAACGGCTAGGGCTTCATTTTTCCCTTTTTATTCAAAGGTGACACGGGTAGGGACACGCCCGTGTCCTTACCCGTGTCCTGCTCGGGCGAAACGGCGTCAACGGTTCGACTGCCGCTTCGTGGACATACACGGGTACTAAAACGCCCGTGTCTGTACCCGTGTCAAGGTGACACGGCCTTGGTTCTGCCCGTGTCTATACCCGTGTCCTGCTCGGGACATATTTCATCGAGCTTGACTTGACGCACACGGGTAGGGACACGACCGTGTCTCTCCCGTGTCCTTCTCGGGACAATGACTGCTTAACTCTCAATGCCCAACCACTCAACGCCATGCCACTCAACGCCACGGCACACGGGTAGGGACACGCCCGTGTCTCTACGCGTGTCATACCCAAAACATACACTCAACGCCATGCCACTCAACTCCACGACACACGGGTAGGGACACGCCCGTGTATCTACCCGTGTCATACCCAAAACAGACACTCAATGTCATGCCACTCAATGCCACGACACACGGGTAGGGACACGAACGTGTCTCTACCCGTGTCCTTCTCGGGACAAGCCACTCAACGCAATCTTCTTATCACTCAACACCATGCCACTCAAAGCCACGATACATGGGTAGGGACACGTCCATGTCTCTACCAGTGTCCTAAATAGGGGCAACTTCATTTTTCCCCACGAGTGCGCGCCTGATCTCCTGCACTCTCTGAGCCTAAATCAGCTCTCCACACTTAAAAGGGCGCACAAGGGGTCTAGCGCGAATCGGGACGATACACAAACGGTTCGGTTCGCTTCGCTTTTATGTAAAACCGGAACCAAACCGAATAGCCTCGGTTTTCACATACCGAAAATCGAAACCAAATCGAAACTGATCGGTTTGGTTCAACTCGATTTCTTAACATCGGTTCGATTTTCTGATGGACTTAAAACATAGTATTCAAAATAATATTTGGTTACTGTTAATTTTTTTTTCAAACTTGATATAAGCAATGAAGAGAAAATAAGGTTAATAAATTTATTTAAGAATGCTCCTGTTACTTTGAAATTATTTAAGATTTCTCCTTTTAAATTATTTAAGATTGCTCTTATTTAGGCACTACAATAACAACCCTGATTTATCATTTTCTGAATCAATAAGAAAGAAAAATTATATTGATTCCCAAATCTGTCCTAGGATTAGAAGCACATAACACAATGCTTAGAATATTTTGGAAAACAAAGTGTACATATGGTGTGGAGGTCAAACTTAAATATAAGTTCTCTCCAGACACTTATATAGTGTCAAACTTGGGATTAAAATAATGGCAAGTTAGGAGTATATAGTGGACTACAAAGGCATAACAGTGTACTCTATGTATAGGGTGACCCACCAATCACATCATTGCCCTCATATAACTATATAAAATATTAATCATCGGTTCATTTTTTCTCGATTTGCACCTTCTGAAAACCAAACCGAACTAAATAGGGGTCGGTTTTTCACCACTAAAAACAAAAACCGAATCGAACCAGTCGGCTCAGTTTGAAATTTGGTTCAGTTGGATCGGTTCGATCTGATTCGGTCGGATTAAGGTTTTTATGCACATCCCTAAACCCAAGATTTTACGCTAGAGAAGCGGATCTCGACAAACAAATTCATGTGTGAATTTTTTTGCTTTTTAACTTGGGTGTTTTTTTGCATTTCTAGACGATCATTCTCAAAGGAACATCATCATCAATTTCATCATCTAAAATTTTTTTACCAAGACTTCAAATTTTGAATGATTATTAATCTAATCTGACTCGCATTTACCTATGTTCAGCAACCCCTACACATTTTGAATCTCAATTTGCAATTTCCTGTAAAAAGCATACATAAAAATTTGCTGTAAAGTACTAAATTTGAACTTCAATTCTTGTTGTAATAATTTTGCCATATCCTTACTGACAATAGGAATTTAGAGTTAGGTAATCATACCCTTGGTACAACATAATGGGAAAATCAAAGAAGGGAGACATCTCAGCGACTTGGAAATCAAATGAAGTATTGATCTTTTGTGATCTTTGCATTAAAGAGATCGGGTTCGGCAATCAGCGTACCGCTCACTTTAACAAGGACGGTTGGAAAAGTTGATTGTTTCTTTTAAAGAACGCACCGAAAAAAAACTATGATCGTATACAAATGAAAAATAAATGAGAACATCTAAAAAAGATTGGAAGTTGTGGAAGTAACTAAAACATGAAGAGATGGGTTTAGGATGGGATCCAAAAAAGAGAACCATTGATGGATCTCATGAATAGTAGGTTGAAAAAATCAAAGTCATCTCGAATTCAATAATTTTTAACAAAAATTTAGTTCTATAATCTTCTATTCAAATTGTTCTATTGATTGTGTATAGGTTGTTCTTGCTGCCAAAAAATTCTTATATGACGGTATTGCGCCCGAGTTAGAGGAGAAATTTGATATTATGTTTAGTCAAGTGGTCGCAGCACGTGAAGATTCTTGGGCATCATCAATTGGTAGTGTATCACCTGATATGGAGCACGTAGATGCGGAAGAAGATAATGCAGAAGATAACTTGGAGGTTGAACGATGTCGTCCTGAAGAGATAGGAGGAAATACATCCAGCAACATTGGCGATGCCTCCACCTCTTCGAATAAGAGAAGAAGAATGAGAAAAAAAATAAAGGATTGGTTAATTCTTACATGACTGAGTTACGTGAATTTGCACTTGCAGCGAAGCCTCCACCAATTATCACAATCAAGGAGACTATTGAGTTGATCTCTAGTATTCCAAATATACGTTCTGACCTCCAACTATACTACTTTGCGGTGAATTATGCGAGGGATAAGAGCATCAGGGAGATTTTCATGAGCATTCTATACGATATGCGTGTTTGGTGTATAAAAAATGCTTATGAGAATAGGACACAGTGATATCTTATTAGACGAGTGTTTTCTTAAGTATTTTGTCACAAACTCTATGTTTTTTGTTTGTGTTTTGGCAGAGAAATTTTCATTACAAACTCTATGTTTTTTATAATTATTCCGAAAGCCCTTTTATGTGACCGTAGAACACCACCGAGACGATCCTATTCCACAGGAGAAAGCAATGCTAAAATTATTACCGGGTACTTCTGATTTTCTCCCAAAAATACATACTTTAATGCCGGTGGAAGAGGTTTTAGAGGAAAGTTTGGGTGAGATTGATGATGTTCAGCAGATATACTCTCAGGAATTTGGTTTGGGTAGTGTTCAATCTGATTGACTTCCATTCCATCTATGTCCCACTGAAACTCCTCAAAGTCATCGGCTGATAATTGCGGAAGGGGTTCATGGATAATGTTACTGATTAATTCTATGTCTTCCTTCTCATAGAAATCCATCATCGCGGCTTTTTACATATCGAATGTGGTTCTGGAATTTCCGACGTGCAACGTTAGCATACCCTTTTTGGCATCAATGATCGCTCGTGTCGTGGCTAGGAACGACCTTCCCAGAATAAGAGGTGCTGTGGAATCTTGAGAGATGTCATAACAATGAAGTCAGCCGGGAAAACCAAACAATTAACTGCAATGGCGAGGTCCTCAACAATCCCCATAGGCTTCTTCCTTGACCGGTCAACTAACTTAATTGTAATGTTGGCTTGCTTAAAAGTTCCCGTTCCCATTTCCAAGAAGAGGTGGAGAGACATCAAATTGATAGAGCCCCCAGAATCACATAATGCACGATGACAACCGGAATTCCCAATCGTGCAATGAATCAGGTAAGTCCTGAGATCTTTTAACTTCATGGGCTAATGCTCCATAGAAAAGACGACTCCATCTCCCATAGTTGAAAGTGCATTAGCACTCTCCACCCGTTTCGTCTGTGCTAGCAGATCTTTTAGATATTTTGTATAGTGTAGAATTTTGATAAGAGCGTCAACTAGCGGAATGTTCACCTGCACTCCTTTCATCATTTCTTAGAATTTCACAAAATTTTTTTCCTTCCTCCTATCCTTTAATCGATGAGGAAAATTGGGGTAAATCTTGTCTACAACTGGAGTTACAATATCTGATGGTTGAGTCTTATTGCGATCTTTGGCGTTCGGTTGTTCAATGGGTTCTTTACATTGCCTTACCGATGATTCCAACTAAGGCTTACTAATTGCGGTTGACTTTCCACTCTGAAGTTGCATGGCATTCACAGTTTCAGTGGACTGCTGAAAAATCGTGGTGATGGCGGATATAAAAGTTGCCACCATAGATTGAAATTTCTGTAATGCCTCACTCTGAGCTTCCAAGCATTGCAGAATGCATTCGGTGAATTTGTAGAATTTCTCTTCGGTGAGTTCCAGAGAGGGTTCTTCCTTCCCACTATTCTCTACTCCGATCGAACTGACCTCCTCAACATTTTCCACAGATGTGCGCCACATTCCACTGGTCTGCGATATTCTGTCAATTATATCACATGCTTCGACACAGCTCTTTCTTAACAAGGATCCTCCTGCCGCTAAATCAAAGTAGTGTCAGTACTGAGTCGAAACCCCAAAGTAGAACATTTTAAGTTGTGCTGCTTTAGACAGACTATTCCCAAAATAGAATTTTTGCAATTTTTGATATCTCTCCTACCCTTATATCAGTTGTTCACCATCCCGTAGTGAAAAGAGAAGCAGCTCGTTGTGCAACTCCTATAGTCGCTCGCAGGGGTAGAATTTCTTTTAAAACTCTTCTTCAACCCTGCTCCATGAGACAACCGGGTCAGTTAGAAATTCGCGATACCATATCCTTGCCATTCCAACAAGTGAAAATGTTAATATTTGCTTCTTGACCCAATCCGACTTCTCCTTTTCGTAATTGAGTGTGTTGCAAACTTCATAAAAGTACTGCAGATGATCAAGAACGTCATCCACTGAGATTCCATAGAAGGATCTTACGCGAGACACAAATTCGACTAAATCTGTAGAAATCTCAAAGCAATCCATATGATCACAGGTAAATGAGAGTTAATTACAACAGCTACTCCCTTGCAACGATAAAAAAAATAGAATTTCGTAATCACTTATCAACGACCTCATACACAACACAAATCACTCTACGCCTGCATTCCCCGACAACGGCACCACAAACTTGATGCGTCGGCAAGTGCACCGGTCACTGTCAAGTAATAACTTTTGGAATAGCTTCCCCGAATGTCGATCTCAAGGGAATGCAGGTTGTGTATCGTGATAACGTCATAGAAAGATTATTACTAAGTGTTAAACGAAACAACAAGGGTTGGCTTTTGATCACTAATGCTACAGTAGACAAAAAGAAAACTAATGCGGGTCGTAAGCACCGCTTTGCTTGGTGGATGGAACTAGTGCATGACGCTATGTTGTGATTCATTAGGCGAAAGGACGGAGAGCAAGTGGATGGAATGAACACACATGCGGATAGTGAGGGTCATAATCACCTCTTCAATTACCAACACTAGCCTTTTCTATAGTTATTCTTGTACGTGAGTGGAGTGATGTCAATGGAGGCGAGTGCATCACAGCTAACAACAAAGGATGTAACTAACCAAAACAAACTTCATTCATAGACAAATAAGAGCAAGTTTAGGTTCATTACAAGCTTAAGAATACACTTCACTATGGAGGAGAGGTAGAGTAAACTGAAAGGGGGAAAGCTTAGCTGTGGTTCTTGAACGGAGCGGTGGGTTGTCAGTCCACTTCACAACTCGGACCGTGGTTGCGTCAAAGGGTAAATGGGTTGTCAATCCACTTGTCTTCCTCCGTCTTCTTCCCTTGCCATCAATCTTTTCTCCCTTTTTTTCCCAAGTGAGAAGTACTGGAAGAACTCTGTTGCACACTATTGGTGGCCGAAAACTCTCTGAAGGATTGAAGATGACTTCAGATCGCCGGAGAAAGCTTCCCGGAGGGTGGAGATGAGTGGAGAACCTATGGGGGAGAGAAACGGCGCTTTCGCGCCAACAACTGGGTGGAAAAATGAAAAGTGTTGACCTAATTCACGGCGCACAGGCTTAAATACGGGCAACAGAAAATCAGAGTGCACGATTAGTGGGGCATTACCGGTGGTCGTGTGCACTGACGGTTGATGATCGTGCGCACTGCTCTAGATAAACCTGTAGCTGTATAGAAAAATTAATATATATACGCAAGATAAGTGGAGCACGAAAATAGGTCGTGCGCACATGATCACATGATCGTGCGATTAGAAATGGCATAGCTCCCAAAAAATTGATAAACTCGCATGAGCAGTGGCGCACGACTAGAGGTCGTGCTTACTATGTCCAATGGTCATGCGATTGCCCAAGACAGAACGTGGAAAAATTGAGAATAGTGCGCACGATTAGTAAGTCACGACCAGTGGTCGTGCGCTATAGATTCAATGATCGTACACAGTGTTCCTGTACCGTATGGGGTTCGATGAACTGACTGCACATGACCAGCGGTTGTGCGCTAAGGAGTCCAATGACCGTGCGCGTGTAAAAACGCACGATCAGTGACCCATAGGCGAAAAACATTCTCAAACAATCCCGAAACACTCACATGACCTTTATACCTACAGAAAAAATAGAAAAGCCACCGAAATGGGCATACAACATTCTCTAGACAGAAAAACACCAAGTATAGGGCAAAAGTACAAAAACTACGAAATCACACTAAAAACAGGCCAAAAGTGCACTTAACATGGAATGAACGTAAAAACAAATATGAACAATTATTGCTCTAAAGTGTAGTGCATCAACGATAAAACTAGCCAAGATGAGTCCAAAAATATGTATATAACTTGGACTCATCAGGTATCGCTGGCAATAACACTCAACGCCTTCAACAAAGCGTTGAGTGAACTCGACGAATACTATCGCGCAACGATAGTGAGTATCACTGGTGATTGCAATAACACTTGACTCACTCGACGCCTTCAGCTAAGCGTTTAGTAGACTCAACACACTCGATGAAGCGTTGAGTTAGCTATCGTTTGGTGACAATGGGTATCGCTGGATGATACTTCAACGTGTGGCTTTACATGTGTCAGATGGCTGAAAGGCGGCCGATAAGCAGTGGTTGACTGGGGTCAAAGCGGCTACCGCCGATATCTCCAAGCTGATAGCAGATATCGCAAGACAATAGCGTTAACTTTGACTTGTCAGTTGGAATCGTGGTCTTTGCTTTCTTTTAATGAGAGGATCGTGTGGCTGAGTTTATTCCCGAGGCTGCTTAACCAGAGAGGAGGTGGAGAGAATATTCATTTCTCTTATCTCATTCTCTCTCATCTTTCTCATCAAGTTCGTGGAAGAAAGGAAGAAGAAGACTTGAGGCTGAGCTTTGCTAGCTTAGTGAAGGAGATTCTGTGGTCAGATTCGAGAGCCAAAGTAAGATCTGTGAAGAAGAAAGCGAGGTGCTCCTTTCCATCCGGATAGAAGACTTGTTCATGGCTCTAAAAAGATCTACAAGGGTAACGATCTTCCTTCTTGGACAAGTGAAGTCCTTCTTTTGGTATATGCATGGAATCCTCCACCTAGAGGTAGAAAAGTAAAGGAATTCCATTGGGTTGATTTGTCAAATCCCCAGTTAATGTCGCATATAGATCCGGAAATTCATAGTATGGAATTGGCATGCTGTGTGAAGCCCATCTAAACAAGTTGGTCTGGATTGGTGATGTTTATTTTGCGTGAGGGAGAAGGCTCCGAGTATAAACGAGTAGTTTACGGGGTCTATGAGTTATACCTATACAGTGGAGTAACAGGAAGTACTAGAGGTGCGCTCCAGGTTAATGCCAATTAAATTCCATGGTTTTGGGAACTATTGGATATCGTCGGGCGACAGTGAGTATCGCCGATGATGATTGCTCTTGGTGAGCTATTTGTGTTGTGAAATACCAGTGTTTTTGGCACTGCAGGATGCTGCAGGGTTTTGATTGAGTCTAAGTATAGAAAGAGAACTTCTGTTGGTACCGCCAAGCGATCATGGCGAGCGCTGACGATAACTTCTGGATAACCTTTTGATTATGTAGCATTTCTCTGAGAGATTGTGAGGCTAATCTGTGAGCAATGAGCACCTAAAGGCCATGATAGACATTGTACATAATGTCAGTTATGATTTAAAATACGGGAAAGGGGAGGCTGGCCCACGTCCTGCCGACTAGCCTGAGAGACTGACTTTAGGCTAGGGCAAGACGATTTGAGCAATAAGACAAGGCTGATCTGTACCTACTCGATGTAGAACGGTTAAATAGACCTAAAGTACATGTGAGTTATTGGTGGCATAGAGAGAGAGGGAGTCTTAGGCTATAAGCCGGAAAGACTGAAAATGCTCATAAATTGGCCGTCATGTCCGGGACCTCTGAACGGTGGTAGAATTAGGCATTGCCAGTACACCAAGAATCTGCCCTGAGAGCATGGAATGTTTGGACACGGAGGCATTCGTATGTGATATATTGAAATGTGCATGAGTGCACTTTCTTGAGATATATCTGTATGTTGATGCTATGCCTGCAGGAAGAAATACCACTGCCCTGGGAAAGAGGTATGGTCGTAATAAATTGGTCAGCTAAGTGATGATCGTTGCCTTATTTTCCATCCGTGTGGTGGATTGTCAATGTGCAAGTCTTGGAGAGTCGTGAGAGAAGTAGAAGACTAAAGCCCTGAAGCTATTATTGGGTCCATTAATCCATATGACCTAGATTTGTAAGAAGTCAAATAAGTCAATGCCACACACACCAGTTGTATTTGATGTGTGGTTGCAAGTTATTGCATGTAGGTTATTACTTATCACATTGATTAGACAAGTGGACTCAAGTAGGCTGGTGGATAAGCAAGAATTGGCCTAAGTCCATAGACATTGTGTGAAGGCAGTTCACTCAATGCCACATCATAAAAAGTGTTGGTACCCTAGGTTTTGATTTGAGTTCAGTCTTCTCTTTTAGTCTCTTGACCCAAGATTTATCTATGGTCAAAGGTTAGTTGATAGGATAGATTCTCTAGTTGTGTAGAATTGCCTGTCCAGATGAAAATCTGGCTAAGTAATTTCGGGTTCGACTATGGTCGAACGTCGCTCGACTATCGTCGATCAGCCGATCGACGATCGTCTTCCTGATAGCTCGACTATCTGCTTGATAGGTCGACTATCTGTTGTCTGTGATAGCTCGACTATCTGTTGATAGGTCGACTATCTGTTTTCCTTGATAGTTCGACTATCTGTTGATAGGTCGACTATCTCCTCTTCTTGATAGTTCAACTATCTGCTTTGATAGTTCACTTATCTGATAGTTTGACTATCTGTTGATAGGTCGACTATCTGCTTTCTGTGATAGCTCGACTATCTGTTGATAGGTTGACTATCTGCTCTTCTTAATAGTTCAACTATCTGCTTGGATAGTTCAACTATCTGATAGTTCGACTATCTGTTGATAGGTCGACTATCTGCTTTCTGTGATAGCTCGACTATCTGTTGATAGGTCGACTATCTGCTCTTCTTGATAGTTCAACTATCTGCTTGGATAGTTCAACTATCTGATAGTTCGACTATCTGTTGATTGGTCGACTATCTGCTTTCTGTGATAGCTCGACTATCTGTTGATAGGTCGACTATCTGCTCTTCTTGATAGTTCAACTATCTGCTTGGATAGTTCAACTATCTGATAGTTCGACTATCTGTTGAAAGGTCGACTATCTGCTTTCTGTGATAGCTCGATTATCTGTTGATAGGTCGACTATCTGCTCTTCTTTGATAGTTCGACTATCTGCTTGGATAGTTCAACTATCTAATAGTTCGACTATCTGTTGATAGGTCGACTATCTGCTTTGGTTGATAGGTCGACTATATGTTTGATAGGTCGATGATGGTTAAAACGCCGGCTCTTATTTAGGTGTGAAAGTGGAGGTTTTATTTATAAAAAAAGAAGAGCATTTTATTTTGTTAGAAACCGAGTTTTAACGAGAGGGAGGCAAGTGCACCTATCACGTGTAGTACAGGATATTCCGGTATGGGATATCGGGGTCGTATTGTTCTCGGGGCCGTCTTAGCTATATCTACTCTTTCCCTTAAAGCCTATTATTCTACCGATAATATCTTAGTTTGGTTTAAAAATATAAAAATGCATAATAATAAGCATAAAAAGAAAGCAGGAAAAAATGCAGTAAATAAGTGCGGAAGGCCGACGAAAAACTCGGCGCGACGATATCAAAAGAGAATTCGAACTAAAATAACTTTTAATAAAAAGAGATCCTAATTTTCAATTTAATTAAGGCGGAGACTCGGCCGTGGAGGTTCCTTAGATATGAGCTCACCTTGGTCTAGGGATATCGCTCACCTGAACGCTAAGACTATTCGACCGATCGCTAGACCGACGAAGGATTCCTCTTAACGCCCGCATTACGCTGAGAACCCCGCTATTGGTGGGGAACCCAATCCGGTAGAGTCACGTGCCTCCTCTCTCGAGGGTTAGCGCGGAGCTCTCTTTACCCAAGGGTGATCGGTCCATACGTGCAGCCTCTCGGCATTGTGTATGGATAACGGAAATAGAGCCCGCACATCGATTATGCGGTCCTACGCGTCGTTAACCCAGGGCAAACCTTAAGAAATTTAATTAAATAGAAAACAGGACCTTTAATTATTTAAAGCTACTTTATCTGTCCCAATGCTCTTCGATATTGAGGGCTAAGGGCAGTTAGCCACTCATCGGAATGGGGACACTTACACTAGAAAGCGATAAAGAAAGCGGTAAATGAAAGCAGTAAGAAAGCTGGAAGAAAGTAGTAAATTCCAAGTCCTACTCAAACGAGTAGGACTGAAGAAAAGCAGTAAATGCGAATCCCGGCTCAAATGAGTGGGCGGGGTAAATTAATCTCATACACGCACACACTCTACGGAAATTAAAATCACACACACGCACTCTACATAAAAGTAAACACACGCACGCACTCTAAGTTTTCCTACTCAAGTGAGTAGGAAGAAAATGAAAGCATTAAAATTGACGAGTCCTACTCAAACGAGTAGGCGGGAAATGAAAGCAGAGCGCCATTTAACTCTTAACGAGTAGGCGGAAATAAATGCATACGCACACACTCTACAGAAATGAAAATAAAGCAATAAAATCTAACTCATACACGCACACACACTAGCAAAAATAAGAAAAAACAAAGTGACTGAAAAATTAAAACAACTGCATTTCTACCGCTAGAATGCGGTAGAAATGCATAAAAAGTGCAAATAAAAATTAACCGGACAAAAAGTTTTGAAAATTAAAACGAAAAGCTAAGTTCTCGGAAAATTAAAATGACTGCATTTCTACCGCTAGAATGCGGTAGAAATGCATAAAAAGAGAAAATAAAAATTAAACGGAGCGAAAAGTTTTGCAAATAAACGCAAAATGGAAGTTGGCGAAAAATTAAAACCAGTGCATTTCTACCGCTAGAATGCGGTAGAAATGCATAAAAAGTGAAAATAAAAATAAACTAAAGCTAAACGGGTGCTGAAAATGAAAATAAAATGGACATTACAACGGCTAGAAAGTGCGGAAAATCCTAAACTAAGCTATGTTAAAAAGCTTATAAATGAAGAAAACATAAAACATAAAAGAAAAGAAATAAAATTGCTAAAGGGAGAGTTGCTTAGATCCATTCCAAACACATATAAAGAGAAGAAAAACACGTTTTATTAATTAAAAGAACAAGTTACAAGACACAAAAAATAATAAAAACTAAGGAGAGAGGGAGAAATTTCCCTTACATAGCATTTGGAATATATTTGGGCAGCATAACACCTTAGCAAAATGGACAAAAAAGTGGACAGAAATCTCATACAGCAGCTGCCCTTTTATAGGCAAAATTTCGGGTTGGTCACGCCCTAGGTCACGGGCGTGACAGGGGGGCGTGTCAGTACTGTTTATGAGCTGTTCGGTGATTTGACGGGAAAGTTGACTTCGGCTGAAAACGTGGCGGTCACGCCCCATGACCTGGGGCGTGACAGGTGTCAGTCACGGGCGTGACTAGGGCGTGACGGGGAGCTGGCTCTGGGGATTTGACGTGCGCTTTGACTTCGGGGCAGTCCACGTGGCGGACACGGGCGTGACAGGATTGTCACGGGCGTGACAGGGGGGCGTGACCCGGACAGCTGGCATCCTGATGTCGGCAGCGTTGACTGTTTGACTAAGCGTTGCGTGTCGGCCTCGACACGGGCGTGACAGGCTTTGACACGGGCGTGACGTTGGGCGTGTCGGGCTCGGAACAGTGAAATTGCATGTTTTGACATGCTGATTGCGTTGAGAGCCTGACACGACCGTGTCGGGGGGTGACACGGGCGTGACAGGGCCGAAAATTCAGTTTTTCTGAAAAATTTCAGAAAACAAAAATAAATTAAGTTAGTATAAAATTTACAAAAAAGAAGCATTTTATTGAATAAAACAAGCTAAAAACTATGAAAATAAATTAAAATGACAAAATAAATACACTAAAAAAGAAGTATATTTACAACTCATCAAATACCCCCATACTTAAGCTTTTGTTATTCCAGAGCAAAAGTTGGAGATGAACCTATAAGGAATAAAAAAGAATCCTAAATTTAACTAACGCTTAAGTTAATTGTAAGAAAGATCGAAATGAATTTCCGGGGTTTCGGAATTAAATCCTAAATTATGAAAATGTTATAAATAGAGGAACTGTTTCAAAAAATGCTTCTAAATGGAAAAAAAGAAAGCGAAAATTATTTTTGTTAGTTTAACAAAAATGGATTTGAATTATCGAAAAAAACTTTAGCTAAAAAGAAATTGATAGGAAATAATTCAATTTAAAAATTATGCTCTCAAAAAGTTTTAGATTAATTCTAGAATCATGAAAAATAGATAAGTGGATTGGCGGTTATGAAGAGGGCTTTGATTTTTGAGGCGAGGTAAGTTTTTCTCGAACCTCCACATTTTTTTCTTTTTGGATTATTAGGAAAATGAAATCTTATTTTCCTAACATTTTTTTTTTCTTTCTTCATAAATATAAATAAACCCAATGCATATGTATAGGAGTAATGAATTTTATCCTCTTACTCCTAACATACAATCTTTTTAAACTATTGGGTGCCTATGTTTACGGGACGAAATCTTATCCCCATTGACATAGGATCTTTTAAGGGTGAGTGGAGAATCATACTGATTAAGGCATGAAAAAAAGGTGGATGGTTTAGTTTCTAAAAGAAAGCTAGAGTTTAATAAAAATTTTGAGAGCAACCTTTTTAATTTGAACGTTCCTACGTTTCTAAAAGCATAAGTGAAAATAATGTAAAATCCATGAATGTTATTTTCTAACTTAAAAATGTGCTTTTATTCAAAAAATCAGAAGTGAAAAATGAGAAAGACAAGTTCCCTATAATAAGAAAAAGCCATAAAAAATTCTTTAAAATCTTAACCCCAGAAATTTAAGTCTATCGAGCTACAATTAAAAAATGAATAGTAAACAAAGAATTAATTAAAATTCGCTTATAAATAAACTCGAAACGATTATTTTGGAGAGCAAAGAGGTTAAGAATTAAGGTATTCGAATTATTTTTAAAAAATAATTTTTTGATTTTTATGAGTTTTTCTAATTTTTTTTTATATTTTGGGGTTATTATCAATTTTTGGAATTTTTTAAAGGTTATGCAAATTTTTTTGAGTTTTTTGAGTTATACAGATTTTTTTGAATTTTTGGATTTACAGAAATATTTACAAGAAAAGAGAGAGATTTTTTTACAAGATAGGAAAGAGAAGTGGAAATAGACAAGAATATTTACAAAATATTTACAAAGTAGAAAAAGGATCGCCCGCGAACAGACTCTTATTTTGTGGTTGGTTCGATGAGTCGAACGTCGCGGAGCGATGTATCAATTTTTTTTTGGGGCTTTCAATTTTTTATAAATAAAAACATGATAAAAAAAAATTAGTTTTAATTTATTGTAAATTTTTTGGATTTTTGTTACGTGCAGGAAATAAAAGGACAGAAAATAGGAAACACCCCCATACTTAAGTCCAACATTGTCCCCAATGTTGCACTAAGTATGAGGGACAGGATATATAAAAATCTAAGCAGTATGTACAAAATTTAAAATTAAAAACAGGGGTTTAGAAATCTTCCCTAAATCGCGTTCGGGGAAGCCCGTTAAGTATTGTCCTGCAAAAGTTAAAAGTAAAAGCAAAAATATAATATAAAAAACGAAAAAGAAAAATTCGGCGAAAATGGTGCGGGTGATAGGGGGCAAGTGGGTGCGACTCGTAAGCTAACGTCTTAGCTAAGTGAGCGCGACCGATATGTGATCCCCTAGCGCTCACAATTGTGAAGCGCGCCGAAACGACAAAATAGACATATAAATAAATTTTTTTGTGTTTGATATATTTTTTTGCTTAGTTTTTTTGAATTTTTTAGAATTTTAAGTTTATGTTTATGTTTTTTTTTGGGGTTTTGATTTTTGAAAATAAAAATAAGTAATAAAAAAAATGAAAATAAGTTAAAGGAAAATAAAATAAAAATGAAAAATATATATATATTTTTTGAATTTTAAATTTTTGGATGAAAAGAAACAAATTTCATCATTTTTTTTAATTAAGTTTTTAAAATTTTAAGTTTTATAAGTTTTTAAGTTTTTTAAGTTTTTGATTTTTTAAGTTTTTAGTTTTTCTGATTTTTTTTTTTAGTTTTTTTAGTTTTGAAGTTTTTAAATTTTTGATTTTTAGATTTTTTTTTAGGTATTTATGATTATTAATTAATATTGATACTATTATTATTATTATTATAATTTTTTTTGGTAGCCTTTTTTTTTATATATATAAATAGAAATACAGGATAAAATTAATAGGTTTCAGGAATTCAAAATAGTAAGTCGTAATTTTCCCCGGCAACGGCGCCAAAAACTTGATGGTTAAAACGCCGGCTCTTATTTAGGTGTGAAAGTGGAGGTTTTATTTATAAAAAAAGAAGAGCGTTTTATTTTGTTAGAAACCGAGTTTTAACGAGAGGGAGGCAAGTGCACCTATCGCGTGTAGTACAGGATATTCCGGTGTGGGATATCGGGGTCGTATTGTTCTCGGGGCCGGCTTAGCTATATCTACTCTTTCCCTTAAAGCCTATTATTCTACCGATAATATCTTAGTTTGGTTTAAAAATATAAAAAGGCATAATAATAATAAGCATAAAAAGAAAGCAGGAAAAAATGCAGTAAATAAGTGCGGAAGGCCGACGAAGAACTCGGCTCGACGATATCAAAAGAGAATTTGAACTAAAATAACTTTTAATAAAAAGAGATCCTAATTTTCAATTTAATTAAGGTGGAGACTCGGCCGTGGAGGTTCCTTAGATATGAGCTCACCTTGGTCTAGGGATATCGCTCACCTGAACGCTAAGACTATTCGACCGATCGCTAGACCGACGAAGGATTCCTCTTAACGCCCGCATTAAGCTGAGAACCCCGCTATTGGGTGGGGAACCCAATCCGGTAGAGTCACGCGCCTCCTCTCTCGAGGGTTAGCGCGGAGCTCTCTTTACCCAAGGGTGATCGGTCCATACGTGCGGCCTCGGCGTTGTGTATTGATAACGGAAATAGAGCCCGCACATCGATTATGCGGTCCTACGCGTCGTTAACCCGTGGCAAACCTTAAGAAATTTAATTAAATAGAAAACAGGACCTTTAATTATTTAAAGCTACTTTATCTGTCCCAATACTCTTCGATATTGAGGGCTAAGGGCGGTTAGCCACTCATCGGAATGGGGACACTTATACTAGAAAGCGATAAAGAAAGCGGTAAATGAAAGCAGTAAGAAAGCAGGAAGAAAGCAGTAAATTGCAAGTCCTACTCAAACGAGTACGACTGAAGAAAGCAGTAAATGCGAATCCCGGCTCAAATGAGTGGGCGGGGGTAAATTAATCTCATACACGCACACACTCTACGGAAATTATAATCAAACACACGCACTCTACATAAAAGTAAACACACGCACGCACTCTAAGTTTTCCTACTCAAGTGAGTAGGAAGAAAATGAAAGCATTAAAATGATGAGTCCTACTCAAACGAGTAGGCGGGAAATGAAAGCAGAGCGCCATTTAACTCTTAACGAGTAGGCGGAAATAAATGCATACGCACACACTCTACAGAAATGAAAATAAAGCAATAAAATCTAACTCATACACGCACACACACTAGCAAAAATAAGAAAAAGCAAAGTGACTGAAAAATTAAAACAACTGCATTTCTACCGCTAGAATGCGGTAGAAATGCATAAAAAGTGCAAATAAAAATTAATCGGACAAAAAGTTTTGAAAATTAAAACGAAAAGCTAAGTTCTCTGAAAATTAAAATGACTGCATTTCTACCGCTAGAATGTGGTAGAAATGCATAAAAAGAGAAAATAAAAATTAAACGGAGCGAAAAGTTTTGCAAATAAACGCAAGATGGAAGTTGGCGAAAAATTAAAACCAGTGCATTTCTACTGCTAGAATGCGGTAGAAATGCATAAAAAGTGCAAATAAAAATTAACCGGACAAAAAGTTTTGAAAATTAAAACGAAAAGCTAAGTTCTCGTAAAATTAAAATGACTGCATTTCTACCGCTAGAATGCGGTAGAAATGCATAAAAAGAGAAAATAAAAATTAAACGGAGCGAAATGTTTTGCAAATAAACGCAAAATGGAAGTTGGCAAAAAATTAAAACCAGTGCATTTCTACCGCTAGAATGCGGTAGAAATGCATAAAAAGTGAAAATAAAAATAAACTAAAGCTAAACAGGTGCGGAAAATGAAAATAAAATGGACATTACAACGGCTAGAAAGTGCGGAAAATCCTAAACTAAGCTATGTTAAAAAGCTTATAAATGAAGAAAACATAAAACATAAAAGAAAAGAAATAAGATTGCTAAAGGGAGAGTTGCTTAGATCCATTCCAAACACATATAAAAAGAAGAAAAACACGTTTTATTAATTAAAAGAACAAGTTACAAGACACAAAAATAATAAAAACTAAGGAGAGAGGGAGAAATTTCCCTTACATAGCATTTGGAATATATTTGGGCAGCATAACACCTTTGCAAAATGGACCAAAAAGTGGACAGAAATCTCATACAGCAGCTGCCCTTTTATAGGCAAAATTTCGGGTTGGTCACGCCCTAGGTCACGGGCGTGACAAGGGGGCGTGTCAGTACTATTTATGAGCTAATCGGTGATTTGACGGTAAAGTTGACTTCGGCTGAAAACGTGGCGGTCACGCCCCAGGTCACGGGCGTGACAGGTGTCAGTCACGGGCGTGACTAGGGCATGACGGGGAGCTGGCTCTGGGGATTTGACGCACGCTTTGACTTCGGGGCGGTCCACGTGGCGGACACGGGCGTGACAGGATTGTCACGGGCGTGACAGGGGGGCGTGACCCGGACAGCTGGCATACTGATGTCGGCAGCGTTGACTGTTTGACTAAGCGTTGCGTGTCGGCCTCGACACGGGCGTGACAGGCTTTGACACGGGCGTGACGTTGGGCGTGTCGGGCTCGGAACAGTGAAATTGCATGTTTTGACTGGCTGATTGCGTTGAGAGCCTGACACGCCCGTGTCGGGGGGTGACACGGGCGTGATAGGGCCGAAAATTCAGTTTTTCTGAAAAATTTCAGAAAACAAAAATAAATTAAGTTAGTATAAAATTTACAAAAAAGAAGCATTTTATTGAATAAAACAAGCTAAAAACTATCAAAATAAATTAAAATGACAAAATAAATACACTAAAAATAAGTATATTTACAACTCATCAGTCGACTATCTGTTTTGCTTTGGTAGTTCAACTATCTGTCCTGATATATCGACTATCTGATAGCTCGACTATCTGTCCTGATAGTTCGACTATCTGCTGTGGTAGTTCGACTATCTTCTTTGATAGTTCGACTATCTGGATCGCTCAACTATCTGTCTGATAGGTCGACGATCTCTGTGCTTAGGTCGATGATCTCCGAGGGTCGTTCGACATTTTGCTGTATGTCTTGAGTAGTTTTGTCGTCTTCTATGATGTGATTTAATTTCATATTTATTTTGGCATATTTTATAAAAGATTACTTGAATAAATTGTGATGTTATTTCCATGCAATATCTGTTCCATTCCTTATGCATGAGCTAATCTTTTTTTTTGAAAAAATTGTTTGTCTTATTAGATGAGATATGATTTCTGCTTTATCTGCCAGGCTGTCCTTTATAGCCGTTTAACTCAGAAAGTCTTCCTTGGCTATAAAGAGTCTCTTCTGATGTGACTTTCTCTTGTATTATTTCATCAGAGTTATTTGCAGCTTCTTAGAAAGGTTTATCCTCTTATAGGATATCTGTCTGCAGTATTTTGTTTTGCTTTATGCTTTTTGCAGCCCAGCTTGCAGAGTTCAGTAGAAGACAAGATTCAAACTCAAGTAAGAGCTGTTGCTGCTGCTGTTATATAAAGACTTCTTTGGAGAAAGAAATCAACTAGTTCTGATATTATTAAAAAGCTAACAGCTGCATTCAAGCTTAGAACTTACAGTTTACAACTGCTCTCAGGTCGTTCACATCTAACTGAGAAGAAGTTTTAGTTCTTCACTCTTCTTCAACCTGAGTTCTCCTGCTTACAGGAAAATCTTCACTCAGAGCTTTTTGAAGAAGAAGAAGAAGAAGATAGCTGCCTAAAGAAGAAGTTCTATTTCATATTATTTATCTTCTTGTAGCTTTTTTCCTTCAGATTTTCTGAAGTGTTTCTGCACTGAAGCAAGACTTCACCTGGACGTTCTTTTAGCCAGGGGGAGCCTTGATTCTTTAAGAGCTTTCTAGCTCAGTGCAAGTTCTTGTGCTTCTCTAATCTATTATAAAATAGAGAAGACATTTTAACCTCCTTTCCCCCTCCTGTAAAGGGTTATTACTCCATTCAAAAGTATCCCTTGGTGGCAGGGCACCTGATCAAAAACTTGTGTTGGTTTTTAGACACCTGATCAAAAGTCTAAAGGGTTTCTGGATCTACCTGAAGCAGATCTTGTTGGTGGCAGGGCACCTGATCAAAAACCTGAGTGGATTCCTACCTTGTTGGTAGAAGAGTGGACGTACCCAAGTTGTTTGGGGAACCACTATAAATTTCTTGTGTCGTCTGGATTGTTTAATTAATTCTCTGTGCTGATTGGCTGTGATTAGATTTTAACTAGGTTTGCTAGTTGCTGTTTAGGATTCCAAGCCTTAACTGTAATTACAGTTGGCTGCCTTTTGTGCACATCACTTGTGTTAGGCTTTAGGGTTTAATCTCAAATATCTATAACCTTCATTCCGCAATCAACTCCAAGGGAGTTGAGTAGACAGTCAACTTTGCTAGTGCAATTTTTGATTACTTTATTCACCCCCCCTCTAGAGTAGTATCTATCCCCTTTTCTTTCAATTGGTATCAGAGGGAGGTTGACTGACTAAATAGGCTAACACCTAAGTCACAAGATCCTGATAGATACCAAAGTTTATAGATATTCATTTTCACTATCATGGCCCAGTCCAAGGATTACTCTAGCACCAGACCTCCAGCATGCAACTTAGCTAAGTTCAGCATCTGGAAGGCAAAGATTAAACTATATATGAACTCTATTGATGAGAGTATTTTTGCTTCTATTTTGACAGGACCACCAAGAGCACCTACTGCAGCTACTGCTTCATCATCAACTCATATGAGTGCAGTGCCTCCTCCAGATTACAATGATGAATACAAAAAGGCAAAGATAGTAGATGCTAAGGCAATGAACATTCTGCCTCAGACAATGTCTGATGAAGTATTCCAGAAGGTTGCTAACTGCTCCTCAGCAAAAGCAATGTGTGATACACTGAACCAGATTGTAGCTGGTTCAGCTGATGAGAGGAAGGACAGAAGGTCCAACCTTATCTCCCAGTATGAGAATTTCAAGAAAACTGATGCTGAATCAGTTGAAGCAATGTACACAAGGCTCAACTCAATCATCAATGAGCTGAGGACTCTTGATAAGGATATTTCATTGACAGAGGTCAATGATAAGATTCTTATGTGCTTCCCTAGCACATGGGATCTGAGGATCTGGCCTATCAAGGAGGCCAGAAGCACAATAGAAATCTCAACAGAAGCCCTTCTCGGCAAGCTCAAGTCTTTTGAGCAAGTACTGAAGTACAGGGAAGCTGAGGCAGAAGCAAAGACCCCAACTCCTACAAGAAAAGAGCAAACCCTTGCTCTCAAAGCTGCTGATGCTTCTGAAGGAAGCCAGTCCAATGAGGAACTGATGGCATTATTTGCCAAAAGGTTTCTCAAGATGGGAAGGAAAGAATTCAGAAAGAATCTTCAAAGTATGAAGAAAAACCAATGTATGATCGTACTCCTTCTAAAGAAATAATTTGCTATGGTTGCAGGAAGCCTGGACATATTCTTCCAGATTGTCCAGAGGAAAAGAATAAAGATAAAAGGAAAGACAAGGATCAGCACAGGAAGCATTCCAAGCCATCCTCCTACAAGAACAAAAAGAAGGAGAGAGGCTTTGTTGCTGAAACCTGGAGCGATTCTGATGAGGAATCTTCCTCCTCAAGCTCCAGTGAGGATGAAGAAGAAAAGAAG
Source organism: Platanthera zijinensis (assembly GCA_039513925.1). Classification (NCBI taxonomy): domain Eukaryota; kingdom Viridiplantae; phylum Streptophyta; class Magnoliopsida; order Asparagales; family Orchidaceae; genus Platanthera; species Platanthera zijinensis. Next base: position 153,901,603 of record CM077092.1, on the reverse strand, counting down.
GCAAAGGAAGTTTGCCTGATGGCAATTGATGCCTGCAGTAATCACTCAGCTGCAGAGTGTTCAGATTCTGATGAAGAAATGCCAACTGAAGATGAGGTATTGTCATCTTATGATTTTACATCTGATGAATTTAAATCAGATTTTAAATCTTTATGTTTAGATTTAATTAGTTCTAAAAAGGAAATAAAAGAGCTTAGAATTAAACTAGCTGAATCTGAATTAATTTCTAATGAAAACATTAGGTTAACAGCAGAACTCACTAATTCTAGTGAAGAAATAAAATTCCTTAAGAATGAATTAGCTAAGTCTAAAAGGTTAGAAGAATCTCCTAATGGTAGAAGCCTTAAGTTGCTTGAAATAACCAGCATGTCTAACACTAGGTCAGGCAATAACAAATTAGGCTTAGGAGCATCTTCTAGTGAACCCCCATTCATTCTTAAAAACCAACTTTCAACTCCAGTGAATTTTATTTCATCTAGTGGAATAAAGAACACTGAGCAAGTTAATCAAGTTAATAAAGCTTTAAATAAAGCTAAGAGAGAGAAAAGAAAACAAAAATTTAAGGAAATACAAAGAGCATCGAACGCTACTCGACGATCACCGGCCCAATGGTCGAACGGAGATCGACGATCTGGGCACCCATCGTCGAACGCTGATCGACGTTTTCAACATGAATTTCAAAACTTCACCCAGAACTTTAGAAACCAGAATGAAAATAGAAACCCTAGGTTCATTGACCCATCATCTGCATGGAGAATCCCACCTAGGAGATCTTACCCGTTAAGTTATCACCCTCAGCCTGCTTATTCATTTATTTCCAGTTTTTCTTATGTGAAAAACAAGGGACCCAAGGTTACCTCGGCCCACAATGTTTAATTGATTTATTTGCAGGTGAAGACCTATCCTATCACTCAAAATAAGTGGTATTTGGATAGTGGTTGCTCCAAGCATATGACAGGAAATAAAGAACATCTGTCAAGGTTCAAGGCAAAGCTTGGCCCAAAGGTAATCATTGGAGATTCAAGCTGTGGTCAAACCGAAGGCTATGGCAGGATGACAATTGGAGCTGTAACATTCAAGAGAGTTGCTTATGTAACTGGACTGAAGCATAATCTAATTTCAGTAAGTCAAGTTATGTGATGCTGGATACCAGGTATCATTTTCTAACTCTCTTTGTAATATTACTTTAAATAATAATGTTGTATTAGTAGGTGTTAGACAAGGTAATATTTATTTAGTATATTTTAACTCAACTCACTCTGAAATCTGCTTATTTAATGAAGTAACAAATAACAATATATTATGGCATAAAAGGCTTAGCCATGTTAACCTCAAGAATATATCTAGGTTATCTAAACACAACCTTGTTAGAGGTTTACCTTCTTGCCCCTACAAGAAGGAGAGCCTATGCAAGGCTTGTCAATTAGGCAAGCAAACCAAGAATTCATTTAAATCAGTAAATAAAACTGATTCTCCTAAAATCCTGTATTTATTACATTTGGACCTATTTGTCCCAATAAATGTACAGAGTTTAGGAGGGAAGTATTACACCCTAGTCATTGTAGATGACTTCTCTAGGTTCACTTGGGTGTTCTTTTTGAGAACTAAGGCTGATAACTTCAAAGCCCTTACAGATTTTCTATTATGTGTGCAGACTGAGTACTCTACTCATGTGGCCTTGATCAGAAGTGATCATGGTACTGAGTTTGACTCTCTTCTCATGCAAGAATTCTGTGAGAGAGAAGGTATCAAACATAGCTTCTCAGCTCCTAGAACTCCCCAACAAAATGGGGTAGTTGAAAGGAAGAACAGAACAATAATTGAGCTACTAGCACATTGTTGGCAGATGCTAATATGCCTCTTTCCTATTGGGCGGAAGCTGTTAGTACAGCCAACTATGTCTTGAATAGAAGTCTGATACACAAGCTTAAGTGTAAAACTCCTTATGAGTTGCTTAAAGGAAAGAAACCTAAAATAAATTATTTTAGAGTTTTTGGCTGTGTAGTTTATATTTATAATAATAATAAGAATACCTTAGAAAGTTTGAAGCAAAAGTTTCAATGGGAATTTTTCTTGGATATTCCCAAGTAAGCAAAGCTTATAGGGTATTTAATAAATCATCTTCTAAAATTGAAGAGTCTGTTCATGTGTCCTTTGATGAATCTCAAATGTTTTACAAGGAGAAGGAAACTTCCCCTTCCTTAAGTTCATTACAGGTACAAGAATCTAGCAAAGATATCACTCAAGAGATCCTCCATCTTTCAACTCTTCATATCACTGAATCAGACAGTGATAAAGACATTGCAGAAATTGTTGCTGTACCACTAATAGTAGATCAAATTCCTCCTGAGGAATTAATCCCAACCATTGTTGAAGATCACATCCCACCTACTGATGTTGTCACACTTAGAGATCATCCTACATCTCAAGTGATAGGAGACATATCAGCTGGTGTTCAAACAAGACATCAGTTAAGACAAGATGTGATGCATGCTTGTTTCCTTTCACAGATTGAGCCCCTCACCATTAAAGATGCTGAGCTAGATCCCCACTAGATCATTGTTATGCAAGAGGAACTAAATCAGTTTGAGAGATGTAAAGTATGGACTTTGGTTCCAAGACCTAAAGGCCAACTGATCATAGGCATTAAGTGGGTGTATAGAAACAAGTTGGATGCAGATGGAATCATTGTAAGGAACAAAGCTAGGCTTGTAGCTCAGGGCTACAGACAGGAGGAAGGTATAGATTATGACCAAACCTTTGCTCCTGTTGCAAGGCTAGAGGCAATAAGGATCTTTTTAGCCTATGCAGCCTATATGAAGTTTAAGGTTTTTCAGATGGATGTCAAGAGTGCCTTTCTAAATGGTGAGCTAAAGGAAGAGGTATTTGTTGAACAACCACCTGTGTTTGTTTCTTCAACTCAGCCCTCACATGTATTCAAGTTGCAAAAAGCTCTTTATGGACTCAAACAAGCACCAAGAGCCTGGTATGAGACTCTAGCTAGTTTCCTGTTAGAGCACAACTTTGTTAGGGGAGTAGTTGATAGAACCCTTTTCGTCAAGCACCACAAGGACACAATCCTGTTAGTTCAAGTGTATGTGAATGACATTATTTTTGGCTCCACTGATCCCAAACTGTGCAAAAAGTTCTCTAACTTGATGCATTCCAAGTTTGAAATGAGTAGTATGGGTGAGCTGTCTTACTTTCTTGGTCTCCAAGTAAAGCAAGATGCTGATGGCATCTTCATCTCCCAATCCAAATATGCCAAGGAATTGGTAAAGAAGTTTGGGATGGCTGATGCTTCAGCAATGCATACACCTATGACTACTAATGTAGTTATTGATTCTGATGATCAGGGAAAGCCTGTTGATCAAAAGAATTATAGGGCCATTGTTGGTTCCCTATTGTATTTAACTGCAAGTAGGCCAGACATAATGTTTGCAACATGCCTTTGTGCTAGATTCCAGGTCAACCCCAAGGAATCTCATCTGATTCTTCTCAAGAGAATCTTGAGATACCTGAAGGGATGTCCAAATCTAGGACTTTGGTATCCAGCTGAGTCAGAATTTGAATTAATTGGATATTCTGATTCTGATTATGCTGGCTATCGAGTTGACAGGAAAAGTATCTCAGGAACTTGTCAGTTCCTGGGAGAGAGATTGGTCTCTTTGTTCTGTAAGAAGTAGGCCTCTGTCTCAACTTCAACTGCAGAAGCTGAATATATAGTAGCTGCTAGTTATTGTTCACAGATCTTGTGGATACAAAATCAACTTTTGGATTATGGGTACTCACACAAGAACACAAAAATCATTTGTGATAGTACCAGTGCTATCTCTATTGCACAAAATCCAGTGCACCACTCTAGAACGAAACACATTGAGATCCGGCATTAATTTCCTGAGAGATTGTGTGGAAAAGAACAAGATCAGCCTTGAGTTCATATCCACAGACCTTCAGAGAGGTGTTATATTCACCAAGCCCTTAGATGAACAGAAGCTTCTGTTCTTTCTAGTTCAACTAGGCATGATTAATGGAAGAGACTAAGTGTGACGTCTGCCTTGTTGAAACTTGTTCGAAGATAGTCGAATGACGTTCGAAGATAGTCGATCGGATCAAGCCTATCGTCGACCTATGGTTGATGATAGCTTATCCGATTGAAGATCGTCGACCGGCGTTCGAAGATAGTCGAACAGGTCGAGCCTATCGTTGATCTATGGTTGACGACAGCTTGCTGTTTGTAAAGATAGAAATAGTCGAACGATTGATCGACTACTCTGCTTCAGGACCGATCGTCGAACGACCGTTCAACCATCGTCTCCAGTATCTTTTAAATAGATCGACGATCGTTGTTTTAATATAAAGCCGATGGTCGACCTAGGTTAAGAGATAGTTGCTTTTATCGTCGACGGAGAGCGTCTTTTCGCATTCCATCTTCCCGCTTGCTCTTTGTCTTGCGATTTCTGCCGCTTCGTCCTCACTGTCTCTCCCTCGTCTTCTCCAGCCCTTTCGATGGCGATTTCTCCAGCGCTCCTGGCAGTAGTGAAGTTCGATGCAGGATTCAGTGTAGATTTCGACTCCTTCAGCTGCTGCGAATCCGGAATAGTGGAAAATCTTAATATGTGCAAAGATCAAGGGTTAGAGAAGCTCATGTCCTCCAGGATAAAGATAAATATTCAAGAGATTAAAGAATGGGCATTTACTTCGTCTTCAAATGATGATTCAATGACCGGAACTATTGGCGGAGAAGAGGTAATATTGACTCCCGCTATTTTAACTGAAATATTTGGATTGATAAATGGGGAAGAAGAGTACGAGCAAGATACCCCTGAGTCTGGGAGAATGCTGACAGAGCTGGGACATGCCGAAGGCATTCCCTCTAAGCTGCTTAAGGTAAACTTTCTGTTTAAGATTAAGTTTCTTGCTGAAATAGTCGGAAAAGTGTTACTGGGAAAGCACTCCGCCCACGACAACATTACAAGGCAGCAGTTTGCACTGATGTGTGCAATTGTGAATAAGAAACAGATTGATTGGGCAGGTGTTCTATTTGATTTGATCAGGAAAAAGAACAGCAAGAAAGAAGTTACCCTGGGTAGGGTAGTTGGGATTTTTCTGAAGGAAAAGTATCCCCATCTGTTAGTTTTAGCTGCTACCTCCATCAATGCCAGCAAGAAGATGGATCCATCCCTGTTCGCCAAGTGGAAAAGAACTTTTCTGAAGCCCGCTCCCGCAGGGGTTGCTCCAGCTACATCTGAGAGCACCAGGACTTCCTCAGTCACTCCTCCCCTACAAGCAGCCGGCTCAGCAAATCCCTCCCTTCCATCTTCTTCATCTGCTTTGCCGTCTACTTCAGTTGAAGTTCCATCAACTTCAATTGAAGTACGACCTTCTGCTTCTCACCTTGCAACACCTCCTGCATCTCCTCTACCCTCTCATCTTGCTAGGATATCTCATCCTAGTTTTGATTTGTTGGTTTATGAAATTTCTACTCCTCCTCAGTCTCCAATTCCTTCTTCTGATCACATTGATCACCCTGCATCCACTCATCCATCTCCAGCTCACTCTCCATCTCCAGTTCACTCTCCAGTCCATCGTGAATACACCATCCCTACTGATCATCCATCCTCTGAGATTCCCTCATCATCATCATCCTTTGAAATAACTCCAGCATTTATCTCTAGCATTGTGGAGTTAATTACCCCCTCAATCAAAATCATGATTGAAGAGGCGATTGCTCCCCTTGCTTCCTCTATCTCCTCTTTGACTACTGCTATTCAGGCACTCTCAAAGTCTCCTGAGCCCTCTTCCTCTAGGGGCCTGGTTTCAGTATCTACTGAAATCAGGCAGGGGGAGATGCTTAATGAAGATGTCTCTGAGCAGCCTTTGGCCTCCCCTCCAGTAGATCATCTAGTGGCAGAGAAAGAATTAGAAGATTCAGCTCCTCTTCAAAGTTTATCTGAACAAGAAATTTCTGATGCCTTATTGAAGTCTGAATTTATTGTCAAAGCTTGCCTGGAAGAATGTTCTACTCCCCTGGTCACCTGTACCTAGAAGGAGTTATCACTTCCTTTCTAGATGAATTATTGGAGTTAGGACACGCAAAGGTCAATTCTGAAGGTATCCCTTTTACTTACTTTTTAGACTTGATAACTGATATGCTTGTATGGGAATATCTGGAAGGGATGATTAGATGTCATTTAGAAAAATTTTATTCATAATACGACAGATAATATGGAAGAAGTTTTAGATGTTCAAGAGCCTGATAACCTACCAGCTATAGAAGCTCAATTTGAACCAGAACCAGGTGTTCAATTTTCTGAGGTTTCTCAGCCAGAAGTGCAAGTAGAACTGGTCACCATGACAGTTTCTGATCAACAAGAAAAAGCTGCAGATGCTCAAATCGAAAAGTCTACTGTATGGGATGATTCCCCGGGTTTGGATTTAGATGCTCTCCTGGCACAGGATGCCATGGAATAAGAATTAGAAAAAGCTGCTCTAAAGGAAAAGGAAAGAGCTATGCAAGATGCAATTGACCCATATGATCTGCCCATTTTATCTAATTCTGAGGATGAAATTGATTCTGATGAGTCTGCTGAGTCAAAAAGAAAAAGAATTGTTAAAAAGAAAAGGAAAGCTGTAGCTCCTCCTCCCCCAAATCCAGATAATGATACTCCTTACTATATCCTGAAAGGAATTGATCCTAAATCAAAAGATTTCCAGCACTGGATGGCTTTCTCTAAGAATCAGCAGAAGCAAAGGAAGAAGTCAAAGAGGTATGACTCTCCTGTCCCAAGATGGACTCATAGAGGTCCTCCTCCACCTCCCAGTGCAGGAGCCTCAGAAACTTATCTGCAAACCCTGCTGCTCAGTCTGAAAGATTCAAGCCATCTCAGTCAGCTCAAAGGAGAAGTTCACAAGGATATCAAGGTAAAACTCAAACTGGCTATCAAAGACCTGATGCTGTTAAGGAACAAGTAAAGGAGGTGGTGTATCAAAGACCAACATTTTCTCCTCCTTATTCTAAAGAACTCAAAAGCTCAACCTCTCCTAAGCCAGATCATTCTATGAAGGATGTTTCAAAAGGTAAGTGAATTATTTTATCTGAAAATTCTAGCAAGACATTTGCTAAGTCTGCTCCTCCTTCTTATCTAGTTATTCAGGATAAAGAACCAGTTGATACATCTTCTGAGAATGTTTATGAAAGCCCAGAGCTTGATCCTAATTTTAGGATGGCTCGTTTTCTTGAACTTGTTGGAGCAGCTCAAATTAAGAAAGCAAAAGCAGAAGGAAAAGACACTGCAGGATTGACCATGATGTCAAAATTCAGAATGAAGGAGCTCGATAAATTCCAGGTTAGACCTGAGATATTTGATCCTTCAAAGTATATGGAAAAGCATCCTGAGGCAGTTGTCCCAAGAGCAACAGAATTGAAAATCATTGGAGAACAAGACCTGAAGTTGTCGAGAAAAGAAGCTCTAGATCCCTCTAGAAAGATTACTTTTGTTTCTAGCTCTTCTGATCCTAAACCTAACTCTGAAGCATCTTAATATTTCATTGATTGACAGTTAATTGCTTATTTGTTTGATTGATGTTATTCTGCTTAGTTATTTCTTTTCATGCATGTTATTTACTTTCAGTAATTAGTTTTGTGTGTTTTTAATTGTTGAGAGACTTAACTCAAATAGAGGGAGATTGTTGGTACCCTAGGTTTTGATTTGAGTTCAGTCTTCTCTTTTAGTCTCTTGACCCAAGATTTATCTATGGTCAAAGGTTAGTTGATAGGATAGATTCTCTAGTTGTGTAGAATTGCCTGTCCAGATGAAAATCTGGCTAAGTAATTTCGGGTTCGACTATGGTCGAACGTCGCTCGACTATCGTCGATCAGCCGATCGACGATCGTCTTCCTGATAGCTCGACTATCTGCTTGATAGGTCGACTATCTGTTGTCTGTGATAGCTCGACTATCTGTTGATAGGTCGACTATCTATTTTCCTTAATAGTTCGACTATCTGTTGATAGGTCTATCTGCTCTTCTTGATAGTTCAACTATCTGCTTGGATAGTTCAACTTATCTGATAGTTTGACTATCTGTTGATAGGTCGACTATCTGCTTTCTGTGATAGCTCGACTATCTGTTGATTGGTTGACTATCTGCTCTTCTTGATAGTTCAACTATCTGCTTGGATAGTTCAACTATCTGATAGTTCGACTATCTGTTGATAGGTCGACTATCTACTTTCTATGATAGCTCGACTATCTGTTGATAGGTCGACTATCTGCTCTTCTTGATAGTTCAACTATCTGCTTGGATAGTTCAACTATCTGATAGTTCGACTATCTGTTGATAGGTCGACTATCTGCTTTCTGTGATAGCTCGACTATCTGTTGATAGGTCGACTATCTGCTCTTCTTGATAGTTCAACTATCTGCTTGGATAGTTCAACTATCTGATAGTTCGACTATCTATTGATAGGTCGACTATCTGCTTTCTGTGATAGCTCGACTATCTGTTGATAGGTCGACTATCTGCTCTTCTTTGATAGTTCGACTATCTGCTTGGATAGTTCAACTATCTGATAGTTCGACTATCTGTTGATAGGTCGACTATCTGCTTTGGTTGATAGGTCGACTATCTGTTTGATAGGTCGACTATCTGTTTTGCTTTGGTAGTTCGACTATCTGTCCTGATAGATTGACTATCTGATAGCTCGACTATCTGTCCTGATAGTTCGACTATCTGCTGTGGTAGTTCGACTAATCTTCTTTGATAGTTCGACTATCTGCTGTGGTAGTTCGACTAATCTTCTTTGATAGTTCGACTATCTGGATCGTTCGACTATCTGTCTGATAGGTCGACGATCTGTGTGCTTAGGTCGACGATCTCCGAGGGTCGTTCGACGTTTTGCTTGTATGTCTTGAGTAGTTTTGTCGTCTTCTATGAAGTGATTTAATTTCATATTTATTTTGGCATATTTTATAAAAGATTACTTGAATAAATTATGATGTTATTTCCATACAATATCTGTTCCATTCCTTATGCATGAGCTTAATCTTTTTTTTGACAAAGTTGTTTATCTTATTAGCTGAGATATGATTTCTGCTTTATCTGCCAGGATGTCCTTTATAGCCGTTAGACTCAGAAAGTCATTCCTTGCCTGTATAAAGAGTCTCTTCTGATGTGACTTTCTCTTGTATTATTTCATCAGAGTTATTTGCAGCTTCTTAGAAAGCTTTATCCTCTTATAGGATATCTGTCTGCAGTATTTTGTTTTGCTTTATACTTTTTGCAGCCCAGCTTGTAGAGTTCAGTAAAAGACAAGATTCAAACTCAAGTAAGAGCCGTTGCTGCTGCTGTTATATAAAGACTTCTTTGGAGAAAGAAATCAACTAGTTCTAATATTATTAAAAAGCTAACAGCTGCATTCAAGCTTAGAACTTACAGTTTACAACTGCTCTCAGCTCGTTCACATCTAACTGAGAAGAAGTTTTAGTACTTCACTCTTCTTCAACCTGAGTTCTCCTGCTTACAGGAAAATCTTCACTCAGAGCTTTTTGAAGAAGAAGAAGAAGAAGATAGCTGCCTAAAGAAGAAATTCTATTTCATATTATTTATCTTCTTGTAGCTTTTTTCCTTCAGATTTTCTGAAGTTTTTCTGCACTGAAGCAAGACTTCACCTGGACGTTCTTTTAGCCAGGGGAGCCTTGATTCTTTAAGAGCTTTCTAGCTCAGTGCAAGTTCTTGTGCTTCTCTAATCTATTGTAAAATAGAGAAGACATTTTAACCTCCTTTCCCCCTCCTGTAAAGGGTTATTACTCCCTTCAAAAGTATCCCTTGGTGGCAGGGCACCTGATCAAAAACCTGTGTTGGTTTTTAGACACCTGATCAAAAGTCTAAAGGGTTTCTGGATCTACCTGAAGCAGATCTTGTTGGTGGCAGGGCACCTGATCAAAAACATGAGTGGATTCCTACCTTGTTGGTAGAAGAGTAGACGTACCCAAGTTGTTTGGGGAACCACTATAAATTCCTTTTGTCGTCTGGATTATTTAATTAATTCTCTGTGCTGATTGGCTGTGATTAGATTTTAACTAGGTTTGCTAGTTGCTGTTTAGGATTCCAAGCCTTAACTGTATTTACAGTTGGCTGCCTTTTGTGCACATCACTTGTGTGACGCTTTAGGGTTTAATCTCAAATATCTAAAACCTTCATTCCACAATCAACTCCAAGGGAGTTGAGTAGACAGTCAACTTTGCTAGTGCAATTTTTCATTACTCTATGCACCCCCCCTCAAGAGTAGTATCTATCCCCTTTTCTTTCAAAAAGTGTAGAATAAAGCCGGGTCTATCAAAGCCTAAGCAGTGGAAGCAAGTACAAAAGTGTCGACACACTTCACAACTATGTCGACACCCTTATAGGAGAAGTGTCTAGACAAGTCAGTCAGTAATGTCGAGAAAAGTCAGTTATCTTGATGCCTTGAAGATCAAGTCAGAAGTGTCAGCAGTGTCGAGACAAGTAATTTATCTCGACACCTTGAAGATCAAGTCAGAATTGTCGAGACAAGTTAGTTAGTAGTGTCGAGACAAGTCAGTTATCTCGACACCATGAAAATCAAGTCAGCAGTGTCGATACAAGATAGATATCTCGACACCTTAAAGCTTAGGACAGTAGTGTCGATACAATACAAATGTCTCGACATAATGAAGAACTGAAGTGCGTACTTAAGGATGTCGACACTGTAACACCCCAAAAACCCTAAGTCCTAAAATGGGGTCAGGCTAGGTGACACGACCTGGGATACGGGTGTGTCCCAGGGAATGTCCGGTGCACACGGCCTGGGACACGGGCGTGTCCCAGGGCATGTCCTTTGCGGTGTGTGTCGAGTCGAGTTCTCGAGATAGAATGGTTGACGATCGTTGAGAGGCTACACGGCCTGGGACACGGGCGTGTCCTGCTCGGGCGGCGTTGAGTGGAGTGGAATTGAGTGGCGTTGAGTGTGGTACATGGCCTGTGACACGGGCATGTCACAGGGGCGTGTTGGGCACACGGCCAAGGACACGGGCGTATGCCTTAGCCATGTTCTTCTCGGGTGTTTCAGCCTAGTGTTGATGAGGTGACAAGGCAAGCCAAACTGTCGTGAACTGGTTGACACGGGCCTGTCAGGGAGTAACATAGGCGTGTCGTAGCCTATGTTCTATTCCAGATTTAGTCGATTCTGTAGCCGCTCAAGGGACACGACCTGTGACACAGGCGTGTCACAAGCCGTGTCAACTATATTTAGATGCTTTCCAAAGGAGATCGAGGCCGTTTGATTCCTTCTATTTGGATTCTATGGTCCAAGTTCCTCCCTACTACTATAAGGCCGAGAATGGAGATGAATACCTCATTCTTATGTGGCCATTCTCTTTCTAAAGAGAATAGAGAGTGGAGAGCAAGGAAGGAAGAAGGAGAAGCTTTCCGACCGCTGGTGGAGCTTCAATGGTTCGAATCGAGAGCCGAGTTTAGCATTGCGGAGGCAAGGCCGCTGTAGTGGTTTCCATCCAGCTAGTTCTTTCATGGTGCCGAAGCGATCATCAAGGTTAACGGTCTTTCTTCCTTGGGCAGGTGAAGCCCTTTGTTTATGCATGTATATCTGTGGAATCCTCCATCAAAAGATGGAAGAGCGTAAGTGATTCATGCGGTTGAGTCTGCATCTAGAGCCGTAAATATATGACTTCAGACATCACCACGCAGGCCGACCACACATGAAATCAAAATCTTCGCACGACCTTCGAGGGCCTAACAGCAGTAGCAAGGGCTTCAGCCCGCTCAATCCATTTAATAATCGACAAGGGCAACACCTGCATATGGACATCCACCCCATGGGTGATAAACAAAGCAACGGTCAGCATTCAACTGACCAATTATAAGGACCTTACCCCTTATCAAGGGTAGTGGTTCCTTACCTGCATGAACAACATATATATATCACACACATCATCACAAATGCTGGCCTTCGTGCCAGACGCTCCGCGCACTCAGGCCGGCAATACATAAAATCCAAATATATGATTCATATATCGGCCTGCAGGCCGGCCACACATGAAATCCAAATCTTCGCATGGCCTTTGAGTGCCTAACAGCAGCAGCAAGGGCTTCAGCCCGCTCAATCCATTTCAGCATCAACAAGGGAATCACCTTCATTTGGACATCCACCCCATGGGTGATAAACAAAGCAACGGTCAGCATTCAGCTGACCATTTATAACGACCCTACCCCTTACCCAGGGCAGTGGTTCTTTCCCTGCACGCACAACATATATATATATATATCACACACATAATCACAAACACAGGCCTTTGTGGAAGATGCTCCGTGCACTCAGGGCATTATTTTGGTGTACCAAACTCCTCTAGGTTCCACCGCCGATTTGAGATGTGTACTTGTTGGTCGGGCATAAGCCTCCAAACCCTTGTTGAAGACCTCACGCACCCGTACACTAAAAGGCATGCACCTCATGGCAAACTGTGAGCACTATTAGTCGACCTACCCCAGTAGTATAACAAGCCTAGGGAAATTGCCCTGTTGTATTGCTACCGATCGACCGCTCACCTGATCCTACAACTGAACTTGTTGGTGGCCCACCCACTTAGAGGTTCTTAACTTGTTGGATATGAGCATCAGGCGCCAAACCCCTGTTGGAGGCCTCTCGTACCCACCCACTAAGAGGTGCTCGCAATCCATCTCATATTCATCTCATAACACAGGCACACGGTGCCACTTTCCATTCCATCAATACAGCACGTGCCGAACATACAACCAAAGGAGCTATACAATGCTTCCTTCTCATCATCGCAATCGTCCTCACAATCTCTGTAGGTTAACCGATTTATACACGGGATCTTCTCCGGTTCGCAGCATCACCAATAAAGACATTCATCCAAATGGGCTTCATACAACATGCCTATGGCGTACTACACATTTCCGGCTCTAGATGCAGACTCTACCGCTGGAATCACTTACACATTCCATCTTTTGATGGAGGATTCAACAGATATACATGCATAAACAAAGGGCTTCACCTTCCCAAGGAAGAAAGACCGTTACCCTTGACAATTGCTTCGGCTCCATGAAAGAGCTAGCTGGATGGAAACCACCGCATCGGCCTTGCCTCCGTAATGCTGAACTCGGCTCTCGATTCGGACCGCTAAAGCTCCACCGGCAGTCGGAAAGCTTCTCCTTCTTTTTTCCTTGCTCTCCTCTCTCTCTTCTCTTTAGAAAGAGAATGGCCACCTAAGAATGAGATATTCATCTCCATTCTCAGCCTATAGTAGAAGGGAGGAACTAGGACCATAACATCTAAACAGAGCTGACAACGCTTGTGACATGCCCGTGTCACAGGCCGTGTCCTTTGAGCGGCTACAGAACCGACTCAATCTGGAATAGAACACGGGCTACGACACGCACGTGTCACTCCCTGACACGCCCGTGTCACTCCCTGACACGCCCGTGCCAACCAGTACACGACCATGTGGCTAGCCGTGTCATCTCATCAACACAAGGCCGAAACACCCGTGAAGAACATGGCTAAGGCACTCGCTCGTGTCCATGTCCGTGTGCCCAATACGCCCCTGTGACACGCCTATGTCATAGGCCGTGTACCACACTCAACGCCACTCCACTCAATGCAACTCAATGCCACTCCACTCAAAGCCGCCCGAGCAGGACATGCCCTGGGACATGCCCGTGTCCAAGGCCGTGTCGCCTCTCGACGATCGTCAACCATGCTATCTCGAGAACTCGACTCGGTACACACCGCAAAGGACATGCCCTGGGACACGCCAGTGGCCCAGGCTGTGTGCACCGGACACGCCCTGGGACACTCCTGTGTCCCAGGCTGTGTCACCCAGCCTGACCCCATTTTGGGACTTAGGGTTTTTGGGGTGTTACAATCCTCCCCTCCTTAGAGAAATTTCGACCCAAAATTTTGCGCAACGTAGATACCAACACAACCACTCCTTTGTTGCAAATATACAAGATGATCCGGGGTTACTCTCCAAACGTCCTCGCACTAACAAAAGTGTTTTCACAAACACAAATACATACAATATATACAAAGTACACGTAAGAGCAATAAAGTGCACACACCACTTTATTTACGCTCATCGGCATCTCTAAGCAGCTTCTTGACAGCCTCCTGAAACTCAAGGTTAAACACTACTCGAGGCTGTTGCACTTCATGATATGAGCTTTGCGGCTCCTACACTCCGATATTGTACACTGGCGGTTGCGCACGGGATGTAGATGATTCCGTCATATCTTTGCCCTTTTCTTCATAGGACGCACCTGCCTTTTTCTCACCCTTTGAGGCGCCACTCCAACAATATCGGGCGATATGCCACGACCTCCCACATTTAAAACACGTGCGTGTCTCCACACGTCCTTGCCCGTATGCTGCTTCCGAAGTAACATTCGACTGAGCTTGTTCAGCAGGCCTGAACTGCTTCTTATAACGTTTCCTAAACTCCGATTGATCGGACTGCGGAACTTTGAACTCCGACTTTTACGCTGCAAATATTTTATTGTCCTGCACCCGTTTCAAATCTTTCGACAACGCACAAGCTATATCTACTAAGGCTTGGAAGCCTTGGTTCACTGAACTTGGAAGCACCAATCTCAACTCATCTCGGAGTCCCTCATAGAATCTGTTCGTCTTCCGCGCTTCTTCCGCACAAGTCGACCCCGCATAACTCCCCAGCCTGGTAAATTCATGCAGGTAATCAGCCACAGAATTCTCCCCCTGTACCAAACGTTGGAATTCGTTCTCCATAGCAATTCTCCGCGATACTGGCAAATACTTGCCCAAAACAATTTGGAGAATTCGTCAATTGAAATCGCTCTCAGGCCTCTACCTGCCAACTGGTGCATCTCGACTTCGTCCTACCACAGTCTCACCTATCCTTCCAGTAGGAAAGTGGCTAACGTCACTCTCTGCCCCTCATCAATCCTGAGCGCTGTCAGGATCCTCTTCACTCTTGAAAGCCAATCTTCCGCCTGCGTTGGGGAATTCGCTCCGACAAACGTAGGTGGATGGAAATCCATAAACCGCTTCAGTTGCTCGTCAGTCGCTCGCTCGTCCACCTGAGCTTCCACACACTCTTGCCTCACACCAACCCGAACTGGCTCCACTACAGGCCTTGCCTGCCCAATAGACTTTGCTTGAATCATGGCAAATACCGCCTACGCAACTAGGCATACAGTTTCCGCATAAGGAGGAGGTGTGGGTGCCTTGGCTGGTGCCACACTCTCATCCAAACGCTAGGGATTAGATTGCCCATCACCACTCCTTGTCACCTATATGTGAACAAGATATGAATAATAAACCTCCAATCCAAAACGACAAACATACCAAAGACACCCGCGCATATTCCGAGTGGACATTCTTGAGTTCAAGAGTGAATAAGATCCTGAAAACACTCAGGATTGATGAGGGGCAGAGAGTGACATTATCCACTTTCCTACTGAAAGGAGAGGCGAGACTGTGGTGGGACGAAGTCGAGATGCACCAATTGGCAGGCAGAGGCCTGGGAGCGATTTCGATGGACGAATTCTCCAGATTGTTTTGGGCAATGTATTTGCCAATATCGCAAAGAATTGCTATGGAGAACGAATTCCAACGTTTGGTGCAGGGGGAGAAGTCTGTGGATGATTACCTGCATGAATTTACCATGTTGGGGCGTTATGCGGGGTCGACTTTTGCGGAAGAAGCGCGGAAGACAAACAGATTCTATGAGGGACTTCGAGATGAGTTGAGATTGGTGCTTCCGAGTTTAGTGAACTAAGGCTTCCAAGCCTTAGTAGATACAGCTTGTGCACTGGAGAAAGATTTGAAATGGGTGCAGGACAAAAAAAACTTAGCAGCGGAAAAGTCGGAGTTTAAAGTTCCGTAGTCCGATCAATCAGAGTTTTGGAAACGTGATAAGAAGCAGTTCAGGCCTGCTGAACAAGCTCAGTAGAATGTTAATTCAGAAGCAGCGTACGGGCAAGGACGTGTGGAGACACACACGTGTTTTAAATGTGGTAGGCCGTGGCATATCGCCCGAGATTGTTTGAGTGGTGCCTCGAAGGGTGAGAAAAAGGCAGGTGCGTCCTATGAAGAAAAGGGCAAAGATGTGGCGAAATCATCTGCATCCCATGTGCAACCGCAAGTGTACAATCTCGGAGTGTAGGAGCCGCAAAGCTCACATAATGAAGTGCAACAGCCTCAAGTGTTTAACCTTGAGTTTCAGGAGGCTGTCAAGAAGCTGCTTAGAGACGCCGATGAGCGGAAATAAAGTGTTGTGTGCACTTTATTGCTCTTATGTGTACTTTGTATATATTGTATGTATGTGTGTTTGTGAAAACACTTTTGTTAGTGCAAGGACGTGGGGAGAGTAACCCCGGATCATCTTGTATATTTGCAACAAAGGAGTGGTTGTGTTGGTATCTACGTTGTGCTAAATTTCGGGATGAAATTTCTCTAAGGAGGGGAGGATTATAACACCCCAAAAACCCTAAGTCCCAAAATGGGGTAAGGCTCGGTGACACGGCCTGGGACACGGGTGTGTTCCAGGGCGTGTCCGGTGCACACGGCCTGGGACACAAGCGTATACTTTGCGGTGTGTGTCGAGTTGAGTTCTCGAGAAAGAGCGGTCGACGATCGTTGAGAGGCGACACGGCCTGGGATACGAGAGTGTCCTGCTCGGGCGACATTGAGTGGAGTGGAGTGGCGTTGAGTGTGGTACACGACCTATGACACGAGCATGTCACAGGGGCGTGTTAGGCACACGACCAAGGACACGAGCGTGTGCCTTCGCCGTGGTCTTCTCGGGTGTTTCGACCTACTGTTGATGAGGTGACACGGCGAGCCACACGGTCGTTAACTGGTTGATACGGGCGTGTCAGGGAGTGACACGGGCGTGTCGTAGCCCGGGTTTTGTTCCAGATTGAGTCGGTTCTGTAGCCGCTCAAGGGACACGGCCTGTGGCACGGGCATATAACAAGCCTTGTCAGCTCTATTTAGATGCTTTTCAAAGCAGATTGAGGCCGTTCGTTTCCTTCTATTTGGATCCTATAGTCCAAGTTCCTCCCTGCTACTATAAGGCTGAGAATTGAGATGAATATCTTATTCTTATGTGGCCATTCTCTTTCTAAAGAGAAGAGAGAGAGGAGAGCAAGGAAGGAAGAAGGGGAAGCTTTCCGACCGCCGGTGGAGCTTCATCGGTCCGAATCGAGAGCTGAGTTCAGCGTTGCGGAGGCAAGGCCACTGTGGTTATTTCTATCAAGCTAGTTCTTTCATGGCGCCGAAGCGATCGTTAAGGGTAACGGTCTTTCTTCCTTTGGCAGGTGAAGCACTTTGTTTGTGCATTTATATCTGTTGAATTATCCATCAAAAGATGGAAGAGCGTATGTGATTCCAGCGATTGAGTCTGCATCTAGAGCTAGCAATGTGTAGTATGGCAAAGGCATGCTGTGTGAAGACCTTGAGTGGGTGGATATCTGGATTGGTGATTCTGCGAACCGGAGAAGACTCTGTGTATAAATTGGTAAACCTACTGAGATTGTGAGGATGTGAGAAGGAAGCTTTGTATAGCTCCTTTGGTTGTATGCTCGGCATGAGCTGTATTGATGGAATGGAAAGTGGCACCGTGTGCCTGTGTTATGAGATGAATATGAGATGGATTGTGAGCATCTCTGAGTGGGTGGGTACGAGAGGCCTCCAACAGGGGTTTAGCGGCTGATGCCCATAACCAACAAGTTAAGAACCTCTGAGTGGGTGGGCCACCCAACAAGTTCAGTGGTAGGATCGGGTGAGCGGTCGATTGGTAGTAATGCAGCGGGGCAATTTCCCTAGGCTTGTTACACTACGGGGGTAGGCCAACAGATAGTGCTCACAGTTTTCCATGAGGTGCGTACCTCTGAGTGGACGGGTGCTTGAGGTCTTTAATAGGGGTTTGAAGGCTTATGCCCGGCCAACAAGTACACATCTTGAATCGGCGGTGGAACCTTGAGGAGTTTGGTACACCATAATCGTGCCCTGAGTGCACGGAGCGTCTGGCATGAAGGCAAGTGTTTGTGAGGATGTATGTGATATATATATGTTGTGCATGCAAGGAAGGAACCACTGCCCCGGGTAAGGGATAAGGTCGTTATAATTGGTTAGCTGAATGCTGACCGTTGCTTTGTTTATCACCCATGGGGTGGATGTCCATATGCAGGTGCTGCCCTTATTGATGCTGAAATGGATTGAGCAGGCTGAAGCCCTTGCTACTGCTGTTAGGCCCTCGAAGTTTGTACGAAGATTTGGATTTCATGTGTTGCCGGCCTGCGTGCCGATGTATGAAGTCATATGTTTGTAAAGAGAAACTTATAAGGCTTTAAGGTCGTGAGTAGTGTGCTTGTATACATTCCTAGTTTTGTATATAAATGAGTTATTTATATAGTAGTGGACATTCATGGATTGAGTTCGTGCAACTTATAAACTTCCGCTAGAATGCTCTAAATTATGGTGCGATGGTATTTTTGTATTAACCTATTACCTCATCATTTGTTTGTGGCATATAATGTGGGGCCCCGACCGGACCTTATATTATATGTTATTTAATGGGTCGGGTTGTTACAGATACCCAACAGACTGTATTGTTGAGACAAGTCAATTGTCTCGACACATTGAAGATTTACTGCAGTACTATCAATGAAAAATAAGCTAAGTCTAGAAGCGTTGAGTGAAGCTAGTTCACTTAACACCATACTAATTCTGTCAACGCCATAGAAGTTGGAGTGGAAAACTCGTCTAAGTCCACAAGCAGTTAGTGAAGCAAGTTCACTCAACGCCAGATGAAAGAAGGCTTTGAGTCAAACACTAGCAGTCAAAGCCAATGGGAAAGTGTGAAAGAAAAATGACTAAGTACAAAAGCATTTAGTGATTAAGCTACACTCAACGCTCTCAATGCCAAGGTTGTTGAAGAAGCAAAAAATAGTCTAAGGCAAAAAGTGTTGAGTAATGAAGCTACACTCAACGCTCTCAACGCCTAGGAAGCACAATGAGCAGAAAGTTAAGCAAAGTATAAAAGCATTGAGTGAGGGCCATTCACTCAACGCCCCTCAATGCCAAGAAAGCTGAAGAAATGACTAAGTCAAGAATCGTTGAGTGAAGTCCATTCACTCAACGCCATTCAATGCCTGAGTGAATTCTAAGAATTTGGCTAAGTTCAAAATGGTTGACTTCAGCATGAGTTAGCAAAAGTCAACAAATTCAACGCAATTCAAATTCGTTACGGGAAATATGGAGTAAGTCATTGATGGCACCGACGGCCATCTTTTGTCGTCTTCTGCAAATGGAAGGTGGTAAATCGACAATTAAGGTAGGGCCCACAATGCAATAGAGTCGTTGATCGACGAGCAATTAAAGGGAAAGATTGGCTGTGTCGACAAAAAAGCAATTAGGGTTTTCTGGTTTCGCAATTGCGGCTGAACATTGTCTTCTTCCTCACCATTGCTACCGAGTTTGAAGATCCTGTTTAGTTCAGTCAACCCGAAAGCAAAAAGTGTTAGTTGCTGTGATATTCATGCGCGACAGCAAGGTCAGAACTGATTCCGGAAAGAGAAGAGGCAGAGACATCTGCTAGCTACTTCCAACACAAGCCAAAAATCAACTGAAGACTTTGTCAACTAGTTGTTGTGAAGAAGATAGGGCTGAAATTTGCTCAGCCCAGGAATACAGACATAGAGATTTGTTTTTGGTGTCTAATTATTTCAAATCTTTTTTATTTTTTATAGGATCCTTTAGGATATGAGTTGTAGGCCTGATCTATAAAGGATTAGAGTGTAGTATTCCTGTGAGAATCCGAGTGTAGGCATGTGTTATAAAGGCTGAGGTAAGATTTGTTGTAGATATGAGTGTAGGATTCTTGATTGAATCTGAGTGTAGTCCTGTGATATAAAGGTTGAGGTAGGATCCAGTTGGGATCTGAGTGGTAGGGCATATTTCCAGATGTATAAGTCTTGAAGAAGACTGAGTGATCCTGCGGGATCGTGTTGTAAGGTCCTTGGAGCCGAGTTTTAGGGGAAGAGCCTTGTCTAACACACAATTAGAAGGGCGCAGAGGGACAGTGGACGTACCCAAACTCTGGAGAACCACTATAAAATATCTTTGTCATCTGGTTGATGTTCTTGAAAGCTTAATCTAACTAATCACCAAGCATAGTAATTAAGTTATAGGTCTAAATAATCAAAAAGAGACCTAAAACCTATTCACCCCCCCCTCTAGGTGTTAGTTGACCTTGAAAACAAAGTATTTCAAGTGGTATCAGAGGGAGGTTGCTCTTTAAAGACTCAATAGTCTGAGTAGATCTCCAAGGTCAGTAAGATAATCTGTCCTTATGTGTTCAGGAGTGAACTATAAGGAGCTGGGTGCCATGAAGCATACTATCTACAGGAAGGAAGGGTTCAACATCTAGATGTAGAGGGTTAGGATGTTCATGGAGGAAGCAACCCTGTAACATCCCATTTCCTACTAGACCCCTAAACTAAGATTAGAGTAGGACATATGGTGAGTGAATGGGGTTAGGCTAGGTTTGACCCAAGGAGTTAGAGTGGATTCACATAGGGCCCACTTGAAGGTTAAAGTGAACTTAGGTCAAACTAGCCCAAATTGGAATCATAGGTACACATTGACCTCACCACTATGCCCCAATCCCTAAAAGAAATCTAATTGAACCAAAGCCACATCATTGGGTCAACTATTGAACCAAGTTGACCCAAGTCAACCCTAACCCAAATTTGGTCAAAACCCGCACTTATAGACTCAATTAGCCCAAGTGGGGCATCATCATGGCCCAACCCATGTTGGATGATGCCATATGGCTTATGATCATCAAGTGGGGTCAGCCCACTCATCAAGTTGATCAGGGCAACCCTAAAAGTCAACTTGGTCAACCTTAGGCTATTTTAAGTAAATTTGAAGACCAAACTCATTCTTAATGGGCTAAGGCCTTGAGGCATGGCCCCCAACCCATGTTTGTGATGACATGGGGTTCATGAACATCAAGTGGGTCAGCCCACTCATCATGTTTACCAGTCACCTAAAATGTCAATGAGTCAACATAGGACTTAAAGAAAAAGAAAGAAATGAGCCCAGCCCATTCCTAATGGGCTAGGCCCATGAGTCAAGGCCCATGACCAGCCCAAGTGGTCATTGATAGCCCCCACCCCTCTATAATATGAGAGAGAGTACATGCAAGGGGGTAGTTTTGGAAATTTGGGGAAATAGAGGAGAGATAAGAGAGGGAAAGAGGGGATGGAGGCAACTTGGCCCTCCTTCCCTCTGCCCAAGCCAATGGCTGAGCTCTCAAGCCTCTTTATAACAGAAATTAGGGGCTGGTGGCCACTTGGCACCAAGGAGGAGAAACCAAAGCTCATGGCCAAAATCCCCATATGGTGTCTCTGTATACAACCCATATCAACCAAAACTAACCTTACCATTAGCTTTAGAAGGTACAAAGGAGTGGAATTCGATTCCTAGATCAAATCTTTTGATGGAGAATCAGGTTCGGAAGCAAGCTTTACGGAAAGGAGAAATTTCATGGCAAACCGCCGCCGCCGTCGTGCTCCGATCAAGGTCCGTTTCTCCTCCTCTCCCTCCATGCTAGCTTCTTAGATCATTTAGAAGAGATTTCGAACTCAACTGAGCTTGGATCCATGTGAGGTGTGAGAGAAAATCCATGGTTTTGAAGGAGCTCGGGTTCGCCGGAAACCACCGCCTCCGGCGGCCAAGTCGCCGCCAAACATTAGTCCTCACCTCAATAGAGGTGGTGGTGGTGGCCGGCCGGGGAGGTGGCTGGATGGCCGGGAAACACCAAATCAAGGTGCTACATGTTGGTTCAATCGTGGTCGTCGGCAAGAGGAAGAAGAAGCATGGATGTCGTCCATCTTGATGTATTAAACTATAGCTTATTTTCATATTCTTTCACACTTTGTTCTGTATCTTGCGGCTGATATTAGGCCTTATAGAGGCAAATAAGAAAACGTGTTCAACATTTAAATGTATCCCTAGGTCTTAACTTTAAAATGACACCTTAAAGTTGTAATTTGGAGCATTATAGCTCCCTGTAGAGCCATTCTACCAAGACTGGACCCAGGCTAGGGCAGATCTTTAAATGAGTGCCAAGCCAAACCCTAGATCCACATGACCTGAGATTTTGGTCATGCATGTGACTAGGTCATACTTAGGTACTGACTAATAGTGGGAATTTTTTGGAAAGTGTTTTTCCATATTTTTTGAGAATTATAATTTATTGAATTATTTGAATTTTTGGATATCTACAACTCCAAATGCCCCCCAAATTTGGGTGGCATGGCCATTGGGTCATTAGATGACCATGGTAGAAATGTTAGACCATTTGGACCTCTACATGTTTGGGAAATCCACATGCGTGATGAAGGTATATTAGAATTTGGTGCGCCTATAGTAGAAATGGAAAAAAATGAGAGTTTAGCCCATTTTGCCCAATGCATGTCCATGAAACTCTTTATAGAGGCTTATAGTGATAAATTACACCTCCCTTAGGAAGGATGGTATTTTTGGGATCAAAAATCCCATTAAATAGATTTATTGGAAATATGTCCATTTGGAAATATAAATTTAAAATAGGGGAGATTACTTTATTAAATTTTGAAAACTCTGTCACAAATCGTAGTAGGACATTACACACCTCTGTAAAATTTTATAAGCTTATTTGGAAATTTTATCTTGAGTTTTTAGTAGAATCACCTTATTGCCCCATTTTCGAAATTAATTAAAAGTAAAGGAAATTATTACTGAACAATTATGGGAAATTTTTAGAATTTTAATTCTATGATTAGAACCTTGTGTATTTATTTGAGTTTTTATGGGTGATTATATATGTTAAAAACTCAAGTAGTGGCATTTTGGTAATATCATTATTATGGAATTTTATTAAGTCAAATCACTGGATAGGATCATGAAATTCTGTATTTTGTGTTATTTTATCAATATTGATCTCCAGTAATTTTCTAAGAATTTTTTATTGGATAGTTGAAGTACTTCATTTGGAAAATGGATTAATTATGGTTTTAATCTCAATTAGAGAATATATAGAAATTTAAATGGAAAAAATTATGATCCTTGGTAGGCAGTCATATTTAACCTAGTTGAATATCATGAAAATTTCTTAGGCTTGTGGGATCATTGGATATAGTACATCATGCACAAAATGACTTAGGTGACTTAATTAAAAGATTTAATTTAGGGTCTTAATTACTTAGAAAAATTGTGAAATCCTAAATGGTCAACACCATACACCATACCAACCCATGATAATTAATTAGGGGCATTTGGCCCAAGGAATTGGAAGTCCTATTTTATGGGTTAGTATTAGGTCATGGGTTGCACTTAGCAAAAGTAGCAGGTATTACTGGGACCCACTGGGGATATGATAGAAGGTGGAGTTGATAACTATATTAGAAAGATAAACCATGGTTGGTGTCTAGTAGGTCACTTCATAGTATCGAGTGATAGAGTGAAAAACCCCAAGGACAGTAGCTAGAATGGAGACCGGCGGAAGACCGCCGATTCCCCAATAATATCCTAAGTCATTAGGTTTGTTCCAGTGTAACAAAGAGAGCTAGATATGGATCATGGGTAGACATTAATAAAAGTAAGTATCCTTGCAAAAAGGAACTTTGGGCTTTCAATCCCATCTTGGTTCCTAGTACCCCCGAGACCCCTTCATTGGGCAGACCCTGGGCAGTCCTGGGATTAACCCTAAATTGCTAGGTATAACAAACACTAGACAAGAGTAGTCTAATAGGCGAAGAGAACATGGTAACATTCTCACCCGTTAAGGGTTGGAGGGATTAAGGATTAAGAGAATGATGTGACAATCTCACCCATGAAGCGTTGGAGGGTTTCAGGATAGTTAGTCCTGCAAGCTGGAGGCTTGAGAGTTTGACATCAGGACAGGTTTGGTCCTGGGAGATGGAGGCTCGGGTTGAGATACCTTGCATGTGCATAGAAACAAAACTAGTGGCGGGTCATGCTGTAATGTCCCAATTCGCGCTAGGCTCCTCGCACGTGTTCTGAGTCAAGAGACTCAACTCGGGATCGGGGTGCACTGACGCGAGGTGTTAGGTGCATTGAATAAGTGTAGGGTTGGGTTCAAGGATACCCCAACCAGTAGCCGAGATGAGGGAACTCGGCTAAGTAAAAATCGACGAGAATGGAGGTTGATGCTCGTCGATCGTTGAGAATGGAGGTTGATGCTCGTCGATCGTCGAGAATGGAGGTTGATTCTCGCCGATTCGACGGGTATCGGTGGTCAAAACCCGCCGGACTCAGAACTGCGGTAGGCTAAGGGAAAATCGTCGAGAATGCCAGACGATTCTCACCGATCGCCGAGAATACCCGGTGATACCCACCGATCGTCGAGTATCACTGACTGATACTCAACGCACACAGCGACAGGATGTCCGATAAAACGGCTAAGCGAAAATCGTCGAGTATCATTGTTGATACTCGACGAATTCGTCGAGAATGACCCGCCAATACTCGCCGATCGATGGGAATCACTGGCTGATTCCCGCCGAATTTGACTTGTGCGTTTTCTGCGCCCACGCCGATTCACCGGCTTGTACAGGCGAACCAAACTGGACCTCTGGATTCATGCTGAATAATCTTTGGACCGGTCACTTCAAATGAAACATAATTTGGGCGGTCCAATTAGAGAGTGACACGTGGCGGGAGGGACTTAACCTAATATGTAATATAAAAAGGGAGTAAACCAAACCCTAACCATCGCGTCCGATCCTTCTTGCCAAGCCATCACCGTGCAAACTGACGGGAGCAGAAGAGGAGGATATCGCTGGTCGCCGGAGCCGGATTCTGGAGGAAAAGCTCCGCCATTTCCGTGGAAGAACACTGCTAACGAAGACAAGGATGTCGCGGAGAATGGTAACGCGATCCATGGCCGGCAACGGAGGAAATGCCGGAAATGATAGTGAGTTTCCTCCCTCTCCCTTGGTGCTAGATCTGTAGCTAATTCTTAGGCGAGACATCGACTCAAAAGAGTCTTGATGTGTGAGATGAAGCCTTCTAGGAAGGCCATGCTAGAACTTGTGTTCTAAAGATTAGTCATCTTCAACCTCTCCTCGCTTCAAATTGATGATAGGGGTGGTCTCGTGAAGAGGAAATGGCCTCAAGAGGAATAATAAGGTGGAGGAACTTCTGGTTACGATTTGGGGAAAATTGCTTGAGGAGGAAGATGAACGGATACCGTTCACTTCGCTTCAAGATGTGTGCAGAATCTGTACTCTGCACGCAGTGACCTTCTTGGCTATTTTTAAGCAAGACGGGGGCTGATCTGGGCTTTCGACTAAACACAAAAGTTGTAGCCCTTGAAATTACCTTTCCAACGAGTGGTTGCACGTTTCCATGCGATACCTGTAGCCACGGAAAAGTCCGTTTGAATCCGCTGCGGTTGGGAGTTAATGCCTAGGAATTCTGTATCCTGTACGCAGCAGACTTCGAGTTGGATTTCTGGTATGATGTGACCAGATATGGGCTTTCAACTAAACACAAAGGTCGTAGCCCTTGAAATTACCTTTCCAACGAGTGGTTGTACGTTTTCAGGCGATACCTGTAGCCACGGGAATCCTCAGTCAAAGTTGCTGACCAGTTTACTTATAATTCTAGGTGATTACAATATGAACTTGGATTCGATGGATTAGATGTTGCAATCCATCTCGAGGTTGGGTGAATTCTTTTGTGTTAATCACCGAGGTCAATGTGAGGGTTGATGTTTGAGGACTTGAATTCCTGTGCCGAGATGTGAATCAAGCCTAAGTGAAAGAAAGGCTTTGTTATATTTGGTAGATCACCATTATGCGCATTATCTATAATATGTTGAATTCATGTGGAAGGATTTGTAAATGATTAAACTATGGCCCTGATGTATACTGAATTGACGGAAGGGAATGGATAGTCCAATGCTTAGAGTTTCGTCTCCCTACGGGTAGCATTGTGGAAGTTAACAAGTGCAGTGTAGACCGTCACTAATGGGAATGAGGTTGAGTTGGATAAAATTGGACGGTTGGGCTTGGTCCTCGGTGTTCACGTCCCGAGGCTCCATCCGTATTTATTGGATGGTTGGGCTTGGTCCTCGTGCTTTCTCCGAGGCCCCTTCCATGCTATTTATTGTGGAATTTCATGCGGTGTGAATCGACACGCGGTGTCGTAATCCCGGGATAAGGATAGTGTGGCAGGTCTACGGGCTCGCCAATCGTCACACCGATGGGAGTTGACAGTTAGACCTTGGGCGGTTGGGCTTGGTCCTCGGTGTTCACGTCCCGAGGCTCCTTCCGTGCCAAGTGAACGGTTGGGCTTGGTCCTCATGCTCATTTCCGAGGCTTCTTCCGTGTCATACCATAGGCTAGTCAGGGGCTAGGATCTTGGTGCATATTTACCCGAGAGAACCCGCTGAGCCGTAGTATGCATGTGAGCTCCGTTGTTGTGTTCCTAGCGTGGAGGCGTACGAAGGCCTAGGCCAGGTAGTGTGGAGACCAGCCTAGTAGTGGAGATTCCCGCTCTACTGTCACCGTTTGGCCACGACGGTTGATTTCTGAGAGGTTAGCTACCTGCTCGAATAGTAGGAACTATAAGTCTATGTCGACATAGCGATTGCATGTGCTTGAGTATGGGTGTGTCATTGCTTTGCATACATAGCATTGCACTTCACTACATACATAAGACCCTCATCGTATAAGTTTGTGTGGGCACTCCTATACGATGAGTTACTTTCTGCTGAACGACCCTCAACTTATATTCTTGTATGGGCATCCATATAAGTTGAGTTACTTACTATTCTAGTTATATACTCTCTCGCTGCTGTAGTTTGTAGATTTGAAAATAAGAGCCTGTTTATTATACACTACTTATATTGCTGCTTATAATATGTATACTCACATCACCTGTTGTACTACTGTTATTTATATATTATACCTGTTCCTTTCTCCGCCCGGTGCCGAGGAGTCGTCGGGGGAGCGGATGTGAAACCACTTAGTCTTTTTGACTAACGGTTGCTACGACTTCCTTTTTAGGAGGAAACCCCGCAGGTGGAGCAGCAGGCTATGCAGACGGACAGCCAAGCCAGGGTGATAGGGCCTGAAGGGACGGTAACGTCGCTACCGTCGGTTACAGATGTGAGTGAGAGAGAGATTTTATTGTAGCCCTTCGGGGCAATTTTGTTCTCGTACTCTGATATTAGAAGCTTGCTGTAGCTTCTTTATTTATGATATTATGGACATATGCTTGGTGTGGATTTGACTTTCATATGATTATGGTTGGGTTGGCAGTTATATGTTGATTTTGGTTGTAGCCGGCAGAATAGGCGTCTTGTGGTACATGCTAGCTCGAGTGCTGGTGCTACCACAAGGCGGTTGTTCTGGGCATAAGACCCCTCTCGCGCCGTGTCTTGTGTTCCGGGAGGGGGGTCTTACAAATCGTATCAGCTTGCTACGATCCTCCAAGGCGAAAGTCACTTAACAATGGTGCCACCCCTGTTTGATTGGTCAGTTTGGGGACAAGCTGACTTAGCGGAAGCAGTGGTGTGTCCATATGTAATTCACACTAAATTGTCCATCTTTAACCTTAGATTAGCCAACCTAACCCTAGGTTTGTACCTTATGTGTAGATCCCAGCATATTTTGAGCCAGTAAGGGGCACCCCCGCCCCGCCCGTACCTACACAATTCCAACAATCAGAGCTGGGGCAGACGCTCACATCTATTCTGGACGCCTTTAGGTCCCAATCTCAGCAGACACCTGTACAACAACAGGGTCCGGGATCTAGTTGGTTAAGCATTTTCCGAGCTATCTCCCCTCCCGCTTATATTGGGACAGAGTCGGCAGTGCGTACGGAAGAGTGGCTCGACACTATACAAGAGTTGTTAGCTGGAATAAGATGTCCAAACAACATGGCGGTGACCCTTGTGGTGACACTCTTAGAGCTGCACGCCAAAAGGTGGTGGAAGACCCTCATGGGATCCTCTTTTCGTGGAAGAGTGTACACGGACATTAGTTGGAGCGAATTCTCCGAAGCCTTCTTAGAGCATTTCATCCCCTCGACCGCTCGGGATGGTCTGGAAGAGAGATTTTTGCAACTAAAGCAAGGGTCCATGTCGGTGACGGACTACTAACGGGAGTTTCAGCACCTGGCTAGATTCGCCGACTCCTATGAGCTGGATGATAGAGGGTACGCCAAACGATTCTACAAAGGCTTGCGAGATCCCCTAAGGCAGGCCCTTTTGTTTATAGCGGACTCTAGTCTGGCGGAGATTATTGATATGGCAAAGAGATTGGAAGCAGACCACTTGGGAAGTGCTAAGAGGCCAGCGAAAGGCGTGATGGAAGCAGGCCCCAGCAACAGAAGGAGATTTGACAATAAAAGAGGAAGAGGATATCGGAGGGGTGGCGGGCGTTTCCCCCAGAACTTTAGAGAGGAGCGCCCGGTTCCACAACCGCCAGCATTACCTCCACCTCCACAGTTTCAGCAACACGGCGGAAGGCAAGAACGGGTGTGCTTTGAATGCAACCAACCGGGCCACATTCGATGCTACTGCCCGCAACTGTTTGGAGATCCGACTTTCGCTCTCCCTCCAGCAACCCCGCGGGGGAGAGCGTATGTGCATGGTCGAGGATGAGGACCACGAGGAAGAAACCCCGGACCCGCTCGAGATCAGATGTTTGCCCTGGACATGACTCAAGAGCGGAACCCTCAAGAGATTATTGCAGGTACGATTTGAATTAGTCATTTTGCTTCCATTAATATCCTCTAGTTGCTTGATATATACTAGACGTCTAGCTTGAGTATTATTAATGACACTTAGGCACCGTGATGGTCGGTGGGAAACCGGCTTATATGTTATTTGACACCGGTGCCTCACATTCATTCGTGTCTAAAGACTTCATCAAAGATACACACGGAGTGCAATATTTCACTGGTATTGCTCGAAGAGTTCGCCTCCCAGACGGATCTGAGATGACGGCAACCGCGAAGTGTGAGTTAGAGATAACCATTGGGGGAAAAACCTTTGATACCCCTGCCACAATTTTGAGAATACCAGAGTTCGACCTCATTCTGGGTATGGCGTGGCTGGATTGGCACCATGCAAGAATCGACTGTGCGTAGAAGAGTATCTATTTGAGACATGGGGATACTGATGTAGTCTTCCAAGGTATAAATTTTGCACCACGAATATTGTTATCCTCAATCCAGACCTTGAAAGCTCATATGAGAGGGGATGAAGTCTACATGATACGATTCGATCTAAAAGAGATGAAGGTAGATGTGAAGGATGTGCGGGTAGCACGGGATTTCCCTGAGGTATTTCCCGAGAAATTGCCAGGGTTACCCCCGCATAGAGAAGTGGATTTTCAGATTAAGCTTGTACTAGGAGCTAAGCCTGTCTCCAGGACCCCCTATCGGATGGCCCCAAAAGAACTTGCGGAGTTTAGAGTGCAATTGCAGGAGTTGGTAGAATCAGGGTTTGTTTGCCCCAGCTCGTTGCCTTGGTGAGCCCCTGTTCTATTCGTCAAGAAGAAAGATGGAACCCTGCGATTATGTATAGACTATCGGGAACTCAACTGACTGACAGTACGGAACACCTACTCGTTACCTCGGATCGATGAGTTGTTCGAATAACTGGTGGGAGCGCATTGGTTCTCCAAGCTAGACTTGCGCTCAGGGTACTACCAATTGAGAATACAGGAGGATGAAATACAGAAAACGGCTTTCAGCTCAAGGTACGGCTTATATGAGTTCACAGTGATGCCGTTTGGACTCACCATTGCCCCATCAGCTTTCATGAGCTTGATGAATAAAGTGTTTGAGCCCTACTTAGATGTCTTCGTCATTGTGTTCATTAACGACATCCTGGTCTACTCGAAGATGGAGGAAGAACATTCCGGACATTTGGCCTTGGTACTGGAGAAGTTAAAGGAGCACGCCCTATTCACCAAGTTTAGCAAGTGTGAATTCTGGCTTAGAGAAGTTGCTTTCTTGGGTCACGTAATCAGTGGGGCTGGACTAGTTGTGGATCCGGTCAAGGTGTGTGCCGTGAAGGAGTGGTCACCTTTGAAGTCAGCGGCCGATGTGAGGAGTTTTCTTGGACTTGCCGGATACTACCGCAAGTTCGTAAAAGGATTCTCCAAGATAGCCCTCCCGCTTACTTCCTTGACAAAGAAAGGAGTGCCATTTGAGTGGACACCCCAGTGTGAAGCGGCATTCCAGGAATTGAAGGATAGACTTACCTCCGCCCCCATCCTTGTCCTTCTGTCTGGGAAGGAAGGATTCCAAGTTTTCACGGATGCGTCTTATCAGGGGTTGGGAGCGGTTTTGATGCAGCACGGGCACATAATTGCTTATGCTTCAAGACAATTGAAGAAGCATGAAATCAATTACCCAGTGCATGATTTGGAGCTAGGAGCGGTGGTGTTCACTTTGAAGGTATGGAGGCATTATCTATACGGCATCCACTGTGAAATCTTCTCGGATCATAAAAATTTGAAGTACGTCCATACCTAGAAGGAATTGAACTAAAGACAACGGCGGTGGTTAGAGTTTCTATGCGACTACGAGTTCACCTTGAATTACCACCCCGGAAAAGCAAACTCGGTAGCCGATGCGTTGAGTAGGAAAGTACCCAAATCGAACCCAGAATCTCGATTGATGAGCATGGAGTTGGCACGGATGATCGAGGAGATGGACATCACCTTAATATTTAAGGCTTCTTCGGAATATACGGAGTACCTTTCCAGCATGAGCATAGTTTGTGATATCCGGGACCAGATCCGAGTGGAGAAAGGATTGGATGCGGCTTTGGCCCCGGCAAAAAAGTTAATCGAAGACGGGATTACCGATGAGTACACACTAAAGGACGGCCTCGTTTACTTTCGCGGCCTACTCTACATTCCCAAAGGTGGCAGGATCCGGGAGGATATTATGAGAGAAGCACATTGCTCTCAATATTCCATGCACCCAGGAATTTCAAAGATGTACGCCGGCTTACGGAAGACGATGTGTTGGCCAGGGATGAAGAAAGATGTCCGGTACTTTGTCACGCATTGTGAAGCCTGCCAAAGAGTGAAGGCGGAATGTTGGAGCCCTGGTGGCCTGTTGCAGTCGTTGCCAATCCCCGAATGGAAGTTCGAGGATATATCCATGGACTTCGTACATGGGCTACCTCGCTCCCGCTCAGGGAATGATTCAGTGTGGGTAATCGTTGATCGCCTGACGATGGTTGCCCGATTCATTCCTATGAAGAAGGAGGCTCATGTGGATGTCTTGGTACGCCTGTTTGTGGAACAATTTGTACGGTATCACGGCGTACCTAAGACGATAGTTTCGGATCGTGATGGTCGTTTCACCTCCAAGGAGTGGAAGGCGGTACAGACGTATTTGGGCTCACGTCTTACCTTCAGTAGCGCATTTCATCCTCAGACGGACGGACAGTCTGAGCGGACCATCCGAACATTGGAAGATCTGTTGAGGTTGTATGTGATAGATAGGGGAGAGCTGTAGGAAAGACTCTTGCCCTTGGTGGAATTCTCCTATAACAATAACCATCAAGCTAGTATTGACATGGAGCCCCATGAAGCCCTATATGGAAGGAGGTGTAGGACCCCCTTGTCTTGGGTACAAGATGAAGACCCGAAGACTTTGGGAATTGAGTACATAGATGACACTGATGCGGTGGTTAGGCTAATAAGGGATCGCATGTTGGAGGCTCAAAGTCGGCAGGCGAAGTATTACAATGCAAGGCACCGTATGGTGGAATTTAAAGTGGGTGATAAGGTGTTTCTAAAAATCCGGCCGATGCATGGAGTGTCACGAGTGCGAGGAGTGAAGAAGCTCAGTCCATGGTATGTTGGGCCCTATGTCATATTTGAAAGGGTTGGCCCTTTGGCCTACCGGCTGGAGCTACCGCCCGAGCTAGAGAATCTCCACGATGTGTTCCATGTATCGTCGCTTCGGAAGGCGCTGTTGCGGCCCGAACAATACATCCCCACAACTGATGGTACTGTGGCGTCTGACAGATCTGTGCGACTGGAGCCGGTGCGGATCGTTGATAATGAGATAAGAACCTTGCGCCGCAAAAGTGTCCCCTTGGTAAAAGTGTTATGGTCTAATCATGGGAAGGAGGAATTCACATGGGAGCCAATGGATTTGATACAAAGACGCTACCCGGAGTTGTTTGCTTCAGGTAATTTTACTTAAAAGCATATTTTGTTTTCTGTATGCTTTACTCCCCACGACCTTAGCCTGATTTCGGGGACGAAATCTTTTTATTTTGTTTATAGGATTTGTAACGTCCCAATTCGCGCTAGGCCCCTCACACGTGTTCTGAGTCAAGAGACTCAACTCGGGCTCGGGGTGCACTGACGCGAGGTATTAGGTGCATTGAATAAGTGTAGGGTTGGGTTCAAGGATACCCCAACCAGTAGCCGAGATGAGGGAACTCGGCTAAGTAAAAATCGACGAGAATGGAGGTTGATGCTCGTCGATCGTCGAGAATGGAGGTTGATTCTCGCCGATTCGATGGGTATCGGTGGTCAAAACCCGCCGGACTCAGAACTGTAGTAGGCTAAGGGAAAATCGTCGAGAATGCCTGACGATTCTCACCGATCGCCGAGAATACCCGGTGATACCCACCGATCGTCGAGTATCACTGACTGATACTCAACGCACACAACGACAGGATGTCCGATAAAACGGCTAAGGGAAAATCGTCGAGTATCATTGTTGATACTCGACGAATTTGTCGAGAATGACCCGCCAATACTCGCCGATCGACGGGAATCACTGGCTGATTCCCGCCGAATTTGACTTGTGTGTTTTCTGTGCCCAAGCCGATTCACCGGCTTGTACAGGCGAACCGAACTAGACCTCGGGATTCGTGCTGAATAATCTTTGGACCGGTCACTTCAAATGAAACCTAATTTGGGCGGTCTAATTAGAGAGTGACACGTGGCGGAAGGGACTTAACCTAATATGTAATATAAAAAGGGAGTAAACCAAACCCTAACCATCGCGTCCGATCCTTCTTGCCGAGCCGTCACCGTGCAAACCGACGGGAGAGGAAGAGGAGGATATCGCGGGTCGCCGTAGCCGGATTCTGGAGGAAAAGCTCCGCCGTTTCTGTGGAATAATACTGCTAACGAAGGCAAAGATGCCGCGGAGAAGGGTAACGTGATCCATGGCCGGCAATGGAGGAAATGACGGAAATGAAGTGAGTTTCCTCCCCTCTCCCTTGGTGCTAGATCTGTAGCTATTCTTAGGCGATACATCGACTCAAAAGAGTCTTGATGTGTGAGATGAAGCCTTCTAGGAAGGCCATGCTAGAACTTGTGTTCTAAAGCTTAGTCATCTTCAACCTCTCCTCGCTTCAAAGTGATGATAGGGGTGGTCTCGTGAAGAGGAAATGGCCTCAAGAGGGAGAATAAGGGTGGAGGAACTTCTGGTTGCGATTTGGGGAAAATCGCTTGAGGAGGAAGATGAACGGATGCCGTTCACTTCGCTTCAAGATGCGTGCAGAATCTGTACTCCGCACGCAACGACCTTCTTGGCTATTTTTAAGCAAGAAGGGTGAGGATCTGGGCTTTCGACTAAACACGAAAGTTGTAGCCCTTGAAATTACCTTTCCAACGAGTGGTTGCACGTTTCCATGCAATACCTGTAGCCACGGGAAAGTCTGTTTGAATCTGCTGCGGTTGGGAGTTAATGCCCAGGAATTCTGTATCCTGTACGCAGCAGACTTCGAGTTGGATTTCTGGTATGATGTGACCAGATCTGGGCTTTCGACTAAACACGAAAGTCGTATCCCTTGAAATTTCCTTTCCAACGAGTGGTTGTACGTTTTCAGGCAATACCTGTAGCCACGGGAATCCCCAGTCAACGTTGCTGACCAGTTTACATATAATTCTAGGTGATTACAATATGAACTTGGATTCGATGGAATAGATGTTGCAATCCATCTCGAGGTTGGGTGAATTATTTTGTGTTAATCACCGAGGTAATGTGAGGGTTGATGTTTGAGGACTTGAATTCCTGTGCTGAGATGTGAATCAAGCCTAAGTGAAAGAAAGGCTTTGTTATATTTGGTAGATCACCATTATGCGCATTATCTATAATATGTTGAATTCATGTGGAAGGATTTGTAAATGATTAAACTATGGCCCTGATGTATAATGAATTAACGGAAGGGAATGGATAGTCCAATGCTTAGAGTGTCGTCTCCCTACGGGTAGCATTGTGGAAGTTAACAAGTGCGGTGTAGACCGTCACTAATGAGAATGAGGTTGAGTTGGATAAAATTGGACGGTTGGGCTTGGTCCTCGGTGTTCACGTCCCGAGGCTCCATCCGTATTTGTTGGATGGTTGGGCTTGGTCCTCGTGCTATCTCTGAGGCCCCTTCCATGCCATGAATTGTGGAATTGCATGCGGTGTGAATCGACACGCGGTATCGTAATCCCGGGATAAGGATATTGTGGCAGGTCTACGGGCTCGCCAATCGTCACACCGATGGGAGTTGACAGTTAGACCTTGGGCGGTTGGGCTTGGTCCTCGGTGTTCACGTCCCGAGGCTCCTTCCGTGCCAAGTGAACGGTTGGGCTTGGTCCTCGTGCTCATTTCCGAGGCTCCTTCCGTGTCATACCATAGGCCAGTCAGGGGCTAGCATCTTGGTGCATATTTACCCGAGAGAACCCGCTGAGCCGTAGTATGCATGTGAACTCCGCTGTTGTGTTCCTAGCGTGGAGGCATACGGAGACCTAGGCCAGGTAGTGTGGAGACCATCCTAGTAGTGGAGATGCCCGCTCTACTGTCACTGTTTGGCCACGACGATTGATGCCTGAGAGGTTAGCTACCTGCTCGAATAGTGGGAACTGTAAGTCTGTGTCGACATAGCGATTGCATGTGCTTGAGCATGGGTGTGTCATTGAATTGCATACATAGCATTGCACTTCACTACATACACAAGAACCTCATCGTATAAGTTTGTGTGGGCACTCCTATACGATGAGTTACTTTATGCTGAACGACCCTCAACTTATATGCTTGTATGGGCATCCATATAAGTTGAGTTACTTACTGTTCTAGTTATATACTCTCTCGCTGTTGTAGTTTATAGATTTGAAAATAAGAGCTTGTTTATTATACACTACTGATATTGCTGCTTATAATATGTATACTCACTTCACCTGTTGTACTACTATTATTTATATATTGTACCTGTTCCTTTCTCCGCCCGGTGCCGAGGAGTCGCCGGGGGAGCGGATGTGAAACCACTTAGTCTTTTTGACTAACGGTTACTACGTCTTCCTTTTTAGGAGGAAACCCCGCAGGTGGAGCAGCAGGCTATGCAGACGGACAGCCAGGCCAGGGTGACAGGGCCTGAAGGGACGGTTCCGTCGCTACCGTCGGTTATAGATGTGAGTGAGAGAGAGATTTTGTTATAGCCCTTCGAGGCAATTTTGTTCTCGTACTCTGATATTAGAAGCTTGCTGTAGCTTCTTTATTTATGATATTATGGACATATGCTTGGTGTGGATTTGACTTTCATATGATTATGGTTGGGTTGGCAGTTATATGTTGATATTGGTTGTAGCCGGCAGAATAGGCGTCTTGTGGTACAGGCTAGCTCGAGTGCTGGTGCTACCGCAAGGCGGCTGTTCTGGGCATAAGACCCCTCTCGCTCCGTGTCTTGTGTTCCGGGAGGGTGGTCTTACACATGCGGTACTGGGCCAATCGTCACACCGATTGTAGTACGGTGACTCTGGTTAGGTGTGAGGGTTTGAGGGGTAGTAGGCTGTTTATACTGCGGTCTAGAGGATAATCCCTAAAAATGCACACCCGACCAAGAAAGTCTGGATGTTGGCCAGCATTAGTACGCAGAGAATCTAGAATGCACCTAGGACGTGTACAGAGGCATACGAAGGGTCTGGGTTTTGTAGTGTGTATACCCGCCTAGGAAGCGGAAGCGCCCGTTCTGCTGCTGCCGTAGCCACAATGGTGGTACCATAGAGTGATCCTATCTCCAAAAAGTGGGAACTAAAGGTCTGTGATCACAGAGTCATTACATACATACTTAGGACATACGCACCATAGATCCTTATCATATAAATTAGTATGAGCTCTTTTATATGATAAGTTACATTTGTGAAACCTTAAC
The DNA here is from genome assembly GCA_039513925.1 of Platanthera zijinensis. Lineage (NCBI taxonomy): Eukaryota > Viridiplantae > Streptophyta > Magnoliopsida > Asparagales > Orchidaceae > Platanthera > Platanthera zijinensis. The sequence goes on along the minus strand of CM077092.1, from coordinate 153,865,351 downwards.
TTATAAGTTTGTGTGGGCATTCATATAAATTAAGGTACTTATTTGATGATAGTTTAGCAATATATAGTTTACTTTCTGCTCTGCTCTTTACTTTACTTACCGCACTTCTTTTCAGTACTGTTTTTACTTACCTTACTTGTACTATATAGAACTGTTAAAGTAGAGATACACTTGCTATTACATAATCTTGATAGATTAGATCTACTGTCACATGCTATACTTTTTCTACCCCTTGTTGTCCTCCGCTTTCATCCTCCCGCTCGGTGCCTAGGAGTCGCGGGGGTGAGGCGAGGACAAAATGGCTTAGTCTTTATGACTAATGGTCGGTTGTGACTGTATCATTTTAGGAGCTTGATGAGTTGTAAATATACCTATATTTTCATATTTTGTTTAAGTTAATTTTGTTTATTTTTGTCTTTTTTTATTAGTTTTATTCAATAAATTGCTTATTTTTGTAAATATTATTTCTAACTTAGCTTTATTTTTATTCCAGAAAAATTCCAGAAAAATTCCAGAAAAAGTCAAAAAGTTGACTGACACGCCCGTGTCACATGACCGACATGCCCGTGTCACGCCCTCAACGATCGCCGACCATAGGTGCTAGCTCGACGATCGGCGATCATCAAACCGAGCTCGACACGCCCCTAGACACGCCCGTGTCAAGGTGTGACACGGGCGTGACTTCGCCACCTGGCCCGACGTGACGCGCGCGACTTTGCGGCCGGACCGCGCCCAGATCGACCTCCCCGACACGCCCCAGTCACGCCCGTGACTGACACATGTCACGCCCGTGACCTGGGGCGTGACCGCCACATGTTTTCAGCCAAAGTCAACTTTCCAGTCAAATCACCCGATCAGCTTATGAACAGTAGTGACACGCCTCCCTGTCACGCCCTAGTCACGGGCGTGACCAACCCGAAATTTTTCCTATAAATAAGAGTTTTCTGTAATGCCCAAGGGTTCACCTTTTTGAGCCAAATTTAGTGTCTTTTGTGGGCTGCCCTTGGTGCACTTTCATCTTCATGTAAGGAGACTTTCTCTCTCTTCCTTCTTATGTTTGTTTTAGCTTTTCCTTTAGCTTTGTAATAGTTTGTAATAGCTTTTTTATCATAAATAAAATGTTGTTTTTTCTCTTTCTACATGGAATGAAAATGAAATTTGGTTGGCTCACTCTCTTTCTCCTTTTTATTCTTAGTTCATCTTTGTTTTTCCTCTTTAAGAAAGTGTGTGTGTGTATGAGTATAACTAGTCTTAATTTTTCAAGCAATATGTTGTAATGTTAGGCTTTATTTTAGGCCTTTATCAAAAACTTCCAGCCGTTATAATGGCAAAAATTTAGTTTAAGTCTTTTTTTTAAAGAATCAAAGTTGTATTGAAAACTTTCTAAAGGGTTATATTTTCATTCATATGAAGTTGTAAAAGTGGTTTTAAGGTGTTTTTGTTTTTTTTTACTTAGATTTGCTTTAGGATTGTAAAACCTGTTTTGGTCCTTTAATTTTTCTTTTCGCTTTTTAATCATTTCTACGAAATCCTATGGATGAAAATGTAAACGTTTTAATTTTTCAACAACTTTGATTTCAACTTTGTTTTCAATTCCAAGTGTTCAAACAATTTTTATTTCATCTTTTTATTTGTTTTTGGCAAGTTCTAAGGGTAGAAAAGTTGTAGTTTTAATTTTTAGATAACTTTTGTTTTCATGTTATTATTATGTGTGTGTGAGTGTAAGAGAATAACTTTTCATGCTTTCTTCTTTGCTTTCTTCAATTATGAAGTGTGTGTGAGTGTTTGAGGATAACTTTTAATGCTTTGTTTAATGCTTTATTCAATTATGTAGAGTGTGTGCGTGTGAGCATTTATTTCCGCCCACTCGTTAAGAGTTAAACGACGCTCTGCTTTAATTTACTGCCCACTCATTTGAGTGGGACTTGTAATTTTCATTTTTTTGTAACTTAGTTTCTTTTTATTTATGCATTTATTTCTGCCTACTCGTTAAGAGTTAAATGGCGCATAGCTTTAATTTACCGCCTACTCTGTTTTGAGTAGGACTTGTACTTGCATTTATTTCCCCCTACTCATTCGAGTAGGGCTTGCTTTATTTACTTTCTTTATGGTTTTGAAGTGTGCGTGAGTGCCTGCACCAATTAGCTTTCCTTCAATATATCTAAATGTCCTGTTTTTTATGTTTTCTCTTATAATTGTTTAGTGCTTAATTTCAAACTCACGTTTCGCTAAAACCATAAAGCCGTCCCCATACCGATGAGTGGATAATCTCTTTTAGCCTTCGGCATCAAAGAGCATGGGGACATATAAATGATTTGAAATAATTAAAAAACTTTATTTTTATTTTAATTTAAGGACTTAAGGTTTACCCTGGGTTAACTACGCATAGGACCACATAATCGATGTGTGGGCTCTATTTCTATTATCCATACGCGACGCCGAGAGGCTGCACGTATGGACCGATCCCCCTTGGGTAAAGAGAACTGCGTAAGCCCTCTCGAAAGAGGAGAAGCGTAGTTCTGCCGGATTGGGTTCCCCACCCAATAGCGGGGTTCTTAGCGTAAAGCCGGCATTAAGAGGAATCCTTCGTCGGTCTAACGATCGGTCAAATAGTCTTAATGTTTAGGTGAGCAAAATTCCTAGAGATAAGTGCGCTCATATTTTTGGAACCTCCACGGCCAAGTGCCTTTTATTAATTTAAAAACAAAGTTTAATAATTGTTGAGAATTATTTTAGTCTTAATCCGATTCGATGCCGAGCGTTAACCCGTCATCGAACTAACTTAGCGAAATTCATCTCTCTTTCTTTCCGTTTTAATTAAACTAAAAAATCCCACCTTACTGATAGTAAGATAATAGTGTTCGTGGAAGAGTAGATATAATCAACGCGTCCCCGAGAATTATACGACCTCGGTATTTTCCCAAATACCGAGTACTACTTGCGATAGGTGCACTTGCCTCCTCTCGTTAGAAAACTCGATCTTCTAACTTGGCCCGCAGAATCTGACCATTTCGAACCACCCACAGTCGGTCTCTGTTCCGCGGCCATCAAGTTTTTGGCATCATTGTCGGGGAGCACGGTTGTTATATTGAATTCGGGACTCTATTAATTTTACTTTATTTTCAAAAAAAAATTTTATACAAAAAAAAAATCCTTCCCCCTTTCGTTTTTTAGGGTGTATGACCCGTGGACAACCTTCAGGTTCTGAAAATCTTGAATTTGACCCTGAGATTGACTGCTCTCTTACGCGTATCCGATCTTTACGTCGAATTCCATTTTTAGACCCCGCAGAATCCATCGGAGAACCCTCTTCTTCTATGGCCGACCCAAATAATGCCCAACCGGCCGAGCGTACAATGTCTTACTATGCTCGACCCAACTTGGATGATATGGGGTCGAGTATTGTTCGGCCCACTGTGGCCAACAATAATTTTGAAATTAAGTCAAGTGTTATTCAAATGATCCAAAATGTCGTGCAGTTCGACGGACTGCCGGATGAGGACCCAAATAACCACTTGTCTAATTTTCTTGAGATTTGCGATACTTATAAAATTAATAGCGTCACTGATGACGCCATTCGTTTGCGCCTTTTTCCCTTCTCTTAAGTCCAAGGCTAAGGCGTGGTTACTCTCCCTCCCGCGGGGATCCATCACATCCTGGGCGGAGTTGGCAGAGAAATTCCTTACGAAGTATTTTCCGCCTGCGAAAATTGCAAGATTGCGGGCGGACATATCTTCGTTCATCCAAATCGACTCCGAGTCTCTTTACGAGACTTGGGAACGCTTTAAGGAGTTTCTCCGCCGGTGCCCGCACCACGCTCTGCCAACGTGGTTGCAGGTACAGATTTTTTACAATGGACTGAATAGTCAGACGCGTCAAATGATTGACGCGGCTGTCAGGGGCACTCTGAACAATAAGACCCCCGAGGCCTCCCAAGCCCTTTTCGAGGAAATGGCAGTGAACGCCTACCAGTGGAATGTCCCGTGGGCGCGCCCTAAGCAGGCGGGCATTTTTGAAGTGGATGCCACCGCTCAGCTAGCCCTCCAAGTGGAAAGGCTAACTAAGCAGGTGGCGGAGATGTCTATTGCCTCCTCCACTCCGCCTTGTTTTCTCCCCCCTTCTGCCTGCGTGGTCGACGAATTTGTGGACTACATAGGAAATCCGGTGCATCCCTCCTTTCAAAACAACCCCTATAGTACCCACTATAATTCGGGTTGGAGGAACCATCCGAATTTCTCCTGGAGCAACCCGAACAACGCGCAGCGTCCCCCTCCCCCTCCTTTTACGCCAACGTTTCCTCCTCCCCCTCCTATGAAGCCGTCCCCGGTGGAGGAAAATTTTAATCGTTATGTTGCGTCCAACGAGTCCAATATCCGGAACATCACCGGATCGCTAAAAAATTTAGAAATCCAGGTTGGACAGCTGGCGCGACTTATGTCGGAACGCGCTCTGGGGGCACTGCCAGGGAACACGGAGCCCAATCCAAGGGAAACTGCCAACGCTATAACCCTCCGTAGCGGTAAGGAGGTGGTCGATCCAAAACGGATCGATCCTCAGGTACATATTTCACCTCCGACCCCTCTTCCCTCTTCTTCGATTACGCAACCCTTACCGATTTTTCACGACAAAACTATTTTAAACAAGGCGTTGCCCTACCCGCATAAGTTACATAACGAGCGAGTAAATGCGCAATATGAAAAATTTATTTTATTACTTAAACAAATTCATATAAATGTTCCTTTTTGCGAGGCTATCTCGCAAATGCCTAAATATGCGAAATTTTTAAAAGAACTACTTTCTAATAAACGCAAACTCGAGGATATTTCGCATATATCTCTCAACGCTGTCTGCTCGGCGGCTCTTACTAGTAAATTGCCCTCAAAACAAAACGACCCGGGACGGTTCTCCATCCCGTGCCTTTTTGGCGATGTATTAGTAAAATACGCCTTGGCAGACTTAGGCGCGAGCATTAATTTGATGTCGTTCTCGCTCTTCCTGCGTTTAGGTTTGGGTACTCCTGCTCCTACCAATATACGCATCCAACTAGCGGATCGCTCGGTTAGGTTCCCCATTGGGGTTGTTGAGGATGTCCTTGTCCGAGTAGACAAGTTCACCTTCCCGGTGGACTTCGTCATCTTGGACATCGAGGAAGACGCCAACGTACCAATAATACTTGGTCACCCTTTCCTCGCGACCTCACGTGCGTTAATCGATGTAAGTAATGGTCAGCTTCTCCTTCGGGTAGGAGACGACCAAGTTACTTTTTCTTTTAACTCCTCAATGGAAGACTCCTCGCCGAGTGACGATTTCTGCTACTCTTTAGATTCTTTTTATGGAGATTGTTCTTCTTCGGTTTTCGAGTCCGAATTTTTAAACGAAAATATTTTCTCGCTCAAAATTTTTTATTGCGATGAGGACGTGTCTACGAATATGCCTTTTGAACCAATTGGTTCAAAAGACATTAGCACTAAAACCTCACTAGAAGAACCGCCCACCCTAGAACTCAAACCATTACCCGAATCCCTAAAATATGCCTTTTTGGGAAAAAAATGATACACTCCCCGTAATAATTTCTTCGCATTTAAGCGATTCGGAGACCTCCGATTTATTGGAGGTTTTGCTTAAACATCGCCACGCAATTGCGTGGCAAATTTCTGACATTAAGGGGATTAACCCTTCTTTCTGCACTCACAAAATTTTCTTAAACGATAATTGCCGCAAAACCATTCAGCCACAGCGACGTCTTAACCCAAACATGAAAGATGTCGTGAAAACTGAGATAATCAAATTATTAGATGCGGGGATTATTTATCCAATTTTTGATAGTGCATGGGTTAGTCCCATTCATGTCGTGCCCAAAAAGGGCGGTCTAACCGTAGTGGCGAATGAGCACAACGAGCTCGTCCCAACTCGTACTGTTACAGGTTGGCGTGTGTGCATCGATTATCGTAAACTTAATGATGCCACCCGCAAGGACCATTTCCCACTACCGTTCCTTGACCAGATTCTCGAGCGTCTTTCCGGTCATCCATTTTATTGTTTTCTCGACGGTTTATCGGGGTTTTTCCAAATTCCCATTTCCCCCGAAGACCAAGAGAAAACAACTTTTACTTGCCCCTTTGGCACCTTCGCCTACCGAAGGATGTCATTTGGCCTCTACAATGCGCCAGCTACATTCCAAAGATGTATGTTGGCAATCTTTGGCGAGCTAGTAGAAGATATTATGGAAGTATTTATGGATGACTTTTCTGTATTCGGATGCTCATTCCCGGATTGTCTTCGTAATCTCGATCGTGTCCTCCAGCGATGCGAGGACACAAATCTTGTTTTAAATTGGTAAAAGTGTAACTTTATGGTTCGAGGAGGTTTGTTCCTCTGCCATAAGATTTCGATTAAGGGGATAGAGGTCGATAAGACCAAAGTAGAAATCATAGAAAAACTTCCTCAACCGACTAACATAAAATCTATTAGGAGTTTCTTAGGCCACGTGGGCCTTTATAGCGCTTCATTCAAGATTTTTCAAAAATAACAAAGCCGCTTACTCACCTCTTGGAAAAGGAATCACCTTTTGTCTTTAGTAGCGATTGCGAGTCTGCTTTTAATTTTATAAAACAAAAACTTATCAATTCTCCAATTCTAGTGGCCCCTAATTGGTCCCTTCTGTTCGAAATCATGTGCGACGCTAGTGATATTGCCTTAAGCGCCGTTCTTGGCCAATGCGTAGAAAAACATTTTCATCCTATTTATTACGCTAGCAAGACGCTCACTTCCACACAAGTGAATTACACGACGACGGAAAAGGAACTCTTAGCCGTCGTTTTCACTTTCGATAAGTTTCGCTCGTACCTTACGCTATCTAAAGTTATCGTTTTCACCGATCACTCCACCCTTAAGTATTTACTAGCCAAATCTGACGCGAAGCCCCGCCTTCTTCGATGGATTCTCCTCCTATGAGAGTTTGACTTGGAGATCCGAGATAAGAAGGGTACAGAGAATCTAGCGGCAGACCACCTCTCCCGTTTAGAAAATCCGGGTGCGGAAGCGCTCGTCGAATCTGAAATAAATGACAGATTCCCCGAGGAACGCCTTCTCGCCATTCGTTTGTCTTCGTCATCTTCGCCTTGGTTCGCAGATTTTGCGAACTACTTAGTCGCGCGGGTACTTCCAAAAGATTTTTCAAGTCATCAAAAGAAGAAATTCTTTTCCGACTTGAAAAATTTCTTTTGGGATGACCCATTTCTTTTCCGTATCTGCGCGGACCAAGCGGTTCAAAGATGCGTCGCGGGAGTGGAGTGCACAAAAATATTGAGGCACTGCCACGAGGGTCCAGCCAGGGGGCACTATCAAGCCAACCGGACCGCTAGGAAGGCGCTAGAGGCGGGCTACTTTTGGCCCACTCTCTTCAAAGACGCGCACAATTTTGTGCGCGCATGCGATAGCTGTCAGCGGACGGGTAACATTTCACGTCGAGACGGGATGCCCCAAAACATGTTTTTAGAATGCGAAGTCTTCGATTTATGGGGCATAGATTTTGTTGGCCCCCTACCTCCTTCTTATAAAAATTCTTATATTTTAGTGGCGGTCGACTACGTATCACCGTGGGCGGAAGCGCAAGCTCTCCCGACCAACGATGCGCGAGTCGTCGTTATATTTCTAAAAAAATTATTTTCTCGCTTCGGCACGCCTCGCGCTATTGTTAGTGATAGGGGAACGCATTTCTGTAACGCTCTAATGGCTAAGACGTTAGCTAAATACGGAGTCACGCACAAGCTTGCCAACCCCCTACCACCCGCAAACAAGTGGCCAAGTTGAGGTAGTAAATCGAGAGATAAAATGCATATTAGAAAAACCGTTTCACTTAATAGGAAAGATTGGTCCGTTAAGCTTGATGACGCGTTATGGGCGTATCGTACGGCGTACAAAACCGCTACCGGTTGTACCCCGTTTCGATTAGTCTATGGCAAAGCGTGCCATTTACCCGTAAAACTGGAGCACCGCGCACTATGGGCATTAAAACTCTTAAACCTCGACTCTAACTTAGCCGCTCAAAATAGAAAACTGCAACTAAACGAGCTTGATGAATGGCATGCGAACGCTTACGAGAGCAATAAGTTCTATAAGGAGCGTTCTAAGTTCTATCACGATCGAAAAATTAAAACCCCCAAAATTTTTTCTCCGGGCGATCTAGTCCTTCTTTATAATTCTCGTCTTAAACTTTTTCCTGGCATACTCAAATCCCGTTGGTCCGGTCCCTTCTTAGTTGAAGAAGTTTTTCCATATGGGACCGTACTCGTCTCCCACCCGGAAAAAGGCTCGTTTAAAGTAAACGGTCATCGATTAAAGACTTACATAGCGGGCGACCCAGTGATCGAGTATAGCGAAACCATATCCCTCCTCGATTTATAAGCCCGCCACTATAGTCAAGCAACGCGACTATAAACAAAGCGCTCCTGGGAGGCACCCCACGTCTATCTTTTTTACGTCTTTATTTATTCGGTTTTCTATTTTTCTAATAAATGCAGGGTTTCTAATGGGCTTCCCCGAGCGCGGATCAGGGACGTTTTCTGCCCCCCTCTTTTTCTTTTTCTTTTTTGTACATATACCTGCTGGCTTGTTCCTCATGCTTAGCCTACAACATTGGGGACAATGTTGGATCTAAGTATGGGGGTGTTTTCGTATTTTCGTACTTTTTTTTTCACTTACCAAAACAAAACAAAAAAAAATTCAAAAACAAAAAAAAAACATTTTTTAAAAAACAAAACTTCAAAAAAAAAACAAAACAAAAAATATATATATAACACAAAAATCAAAAAAAAAATTTAAAATTTTTTGAAGTTTCCTTTTTGAAACTTTGACATATTTTTAACTTTGTCCGCGAGATCCGGCTCATCGAGCCATCCACATAACGAGTCATCTCGCGGCAACCTAGTTTATAGTTTTGTAAATATTCTTGTAAATATTTTTTGTAAATAAATTTTATAAGTACTTTTTGTAAATATTCTTTCTCTTTCCCCTCTCCCTTTTCCCTCTCATTCTTGTAAATATTTTTTCTTATTTTTCCAAATTTTTGTAAATAGAATGAAAATTTTATTAAAAATAAAAAAAAAATGTTCACAAAACTTAAAAATACAAAAAAAAAAAAAAATTATTCGCAAAACTTAAAAATTGAAAAAAATTTATTTTCACATTTTTTTTCTTTCTTTTTAGTATGTATATATTAAAGATATAAATACAAAAATACAAAAAAAGAGCATAACTTCAAAAAAAAATTTCAAAAAATTATGTAAGTTATGAAACAAATAAATCAAACATCTCATTCTTAAGTTTCTTGTTATCCAAAACTTTCGTTTTGAGTTTATTTATATGCAAATTTGATCAATTCTTTGTTTACTATACGTTTGTTAATTATAGATTGAAAAATCTAAATAGCCGGGGTTAAGTTTTAAAGAATTTATTATACTTTGTTAAAAATAGGGGACTCGCTTTAGGCACTACTTCTAATTTTTCATAGATAGGAGCATGTGTACAATGTTAGAAAATAACGACTATAGAATTCAATTATGCTTGCTTTTAGCTTTCTGAAAAATTGGAACGTACAATTTATAAAGGTTGCTCTCAATTATTTTTCAATTAAAAATCTAGTTCTCTTTTCTCACCTTACCTATCATAACCTACTTAGTATGATAAAAATATTTCCCCAAAAAGAAAAAGATCTTATGTCAATGGGAATAAGATTTCATTTCGTAAACATAGGCACCCAATAAATTAAAAGATTATACGTTACGGAGTAAGAGGATAAAATTCATTACTCCAACACATATACATTGGGTTATTTTTATTTATGAAGAAGAAAAAAAATTTTGTTAAGGAAAATAAGATTTCGTTTTCCTTTAACATCCAAATCAAAAAAAAATGGAGGTTCGAAAAAAAAAATAATAACCTCGCCTCAAAATCCAAGCATCTTCATAAACCAACATCAACCCCCCTTAGCCAATTTCATGACTCTAGAATTAATTCAAAAATCTTTTTGAGAGCATAATTCATAAATTGCATTATTTCTGATAAAACTCCTAAAAGCTAAAGTTCGTATAACTCCAAAATATTTTCTGTTAATCTAACCAATACAATTATTGCTTTCTATTTGATTACATCAAGAAGTCTTTTGGCCAAAACTTTTGCCCTGCTTAAATCATCTAAATGATTTTAGGACTTAACTCTTATACCCCGTATATTTTATTTGATCTCTCTTATAATTAATTTAGCGGTAGCAGAACTTAGGGTTTTTTTTATTCCTTATAAGTTCACCTCAAACTTTTGCTCTGGAATAGCAAAAGCTTAAGTATGGGGGTATTTGATGAGTTGTAAATATACCTATATTTTCAAATTTTGTTTAAGTTTATTTTGTTTATTTTTGTCTTTTTTAGTAGTTTTATTCAATAAATTGCTTATTTTTGTAAATATTATTTCTAACTTAGCTTTATTTTTATTCCAGAAAAATTCCAAAAAAATTCCAGAAAAAGTCAAAAAGTTGATTGACACGCCCGTGTCACATGACCGACACGCCCGTGTCACGCCCTCGACGATCGCCGACCACAGGTGCCAGCTCGACGATCGGCGATCATCAAACCGAGCTCGACACGCCCCTAGACACGCCCGTGTCAAGGTGTGACAGGGGCGTGACTTCGCCACCTGGCCCGACGTGACGCGCGCGACTTTGCAGCCGGACCGCGCCCAGATCGACCTCCCCGACACGCCCCAGTCACGCCCGTGGCTGACACATGTCACGCCCGTGACCTGGGGCGTGACCGCCACGTTTTCAGCCGAAGTCAACTTTCCAGTCAAATCACCAGATCAGCTCATGAACAGTAGTGACACGCCCCCCTATCACGGCCTAGTCACGGGCGTGACCAACCCGAAATTTTTCCTATAAATAAGAGTTTTCTGTAATGCCCAAGGGTTCACCTTTTTAAGCCAAATTTAGTGTCTTTTGTGGGCTGCCCTTGGTGCACTTTCATCTTCATGTAAGGAGACTTTCTCTCTCTTCCTTCTTATGTTTGTTTTAGCTTTTCCTTTAGCTTTGTAATAGTTTTTAATAGCTTTTTTATCATAAATAAAATGTTGTTTTTTCTCTTTCTACATGGAATGAAAATGAAATTTGGTTGGCTCACTCTCTTTCTCCTTTTTATTCTTAGTTCATCTTTGTTTTTCCTCTTTAAGAAAGTGTGTGTGTGTGTATGAGTATAACTAGTCTTAATTTTTCATGCAATATGTTGTAATGTTAGGCTTTATTTTAGGCCTTTATCAAAAACTTCCAGCCGTTATAATGGCAAAAATTTAGTTTAAGTCTTTTTTTTAAAGAATCAAAGTTGTATTGAAAACTTTCTAAAGGGTTATATTTTCATTCCTATGAAGTTGTAAAAGTGGTTTTAAGGTGTTTTTGTTTTTTGTTTACTTAGATTTGCTTTAGGATTGTAAAACCTGTTTTGGTCCTTTAATTTTTCTTTTCGCTTTTTAATCATTTCTACGAAATCCTATGGATGAAAATGTAAACGTTTTAATTTTTCAACAACTTTGATTTCAACTTTGTTTTCAATTCCAAGTGTTCAAACAATTTTTATTTCATCTTTTTATTTGTTTTTGGCAAGTTCTAAGGGTAGAAAAGTTGTAGTTTTAATTTTTAGATAACTTTTGTTTTCATGTTATTCTTATGTGTGTGTGAGTGTAAGAGAATAACTTTTCATGCTTTCTTCTTTGCTTTCTTCAATTATGAAGTGTGTGTGAGTGTTTGAGGATAACTTTTAATGCTTTGTTTAATGCTTTATTCAATTATGTAGAGTGTGTGCGTGTGAGCATTTATTTCCGCCTACTCGTTAAGAGTTAAACGGCGCTCTGCTTTAATTTACCGCCCACTCATTTGAGTGGGACTTGTAATTTTCATTTTTTTGTAACTTAGTTTCTTTTTATTTATGCATTTATTTCCGCCTACTCGTTAAGAGTTAAATGGCGCATAGCTTTAATTTACCGCCTACTCAGTTTTGAGTAGGACTTGTACTTGCATTTATTTCCCCCTACTCATTCGAGTAGGGCTTGCTTTATTTACTTTCTTTATGGTTTTGAAGTGTGCGTGAGTGCCTGCACCAATTAGCTTTCCTTCAATATATCTAAATGTCCTGTTTTTTTATGTTTTCTCTTATAATTGTTTAGTGCTTAATTTCAAACTCACGTTTCGCTAAGACCATAAAGCCGTCCCCATACCGATGAGTGGCTAATCTATTTTAGCCTTCGGCACCGAAGAGCATTGGGACATATAAAATGATTTGAAATAATTAAAAAACTTTATTTTTATTTTAATTTAAGGACTTAAGGTTTACCCCGGGTTAACTACGCATAGGACCACATAATCGATGTGTGGGCTCTATTTCCGTTATCCATACGCGACGCCGAGAGGCTGCACATATGGACCGATCCCCCTTGGGTAAAGAGAACTGTGTACGCCCCCTCGAAAGAGGAGAAGCGTAGTTCTGCCGGATTGGGTTCCCCACCCAATAGCGGGGTTCTTAGCGTAAAGCCAGCATTAAGAGGAATCCTTCGTCGGTCTAACGATCGGTCGAATAGTCTTAATGTTTAGGTGAGCAATATACCTAGAGATAAGTGCGCTCATATTTTTGGAACCCCCACGGCCAAGTGCCTTTTATTAATTTAAAAACAAAGTTTAATAATTGTTGAGAATTATTTTAGTCTTATTCCGATTCGATGCCGAGTGTTAACCCGTCATCGAACTAACATAGCGAAATTCAGCTCTCTTTCTTTCCGTTTTAATTAAACTAAAAAATCCCACCTTACTGATAGTAAGATAATAGTGTTCCTGGAAGAGTAGATATAATCAACGCATCCCCGAGAATAATACGACCTCGATATTTTCCCGAATACTGAGTACTACTTGCGATAGGTGAACTTGCCTCCTATCGTTAGAAAACTCGATCTTCTAACTTGGCCCGCAGAATCTGACCATTTCGAACCACCCATAGTCGGTCTCTATTCTGCGGCCATCAGAGCTCGAGGAGATGGAGCACCATGATGACCAACAGGACAAGGTGGCATAATGTGAGGAGCTGATACCACCACCTACTACTACTACTGCTGCCCGGTGTCAGGTGATGATGAGTGTACTGATGATTGATTAGCTTCCGCTTAGTTTACCTTGTGAGAGTGAGATTTGATGGATATGTATAGGGCATAAGCCTTTTTCTCTTTATGTACTCATTGTGAACTATGGTTGTACCTTTCATTTATATATATATATATATTATATGTACTGTGATCTTTGTGGACTTGTTAGTTATTACTACTTGTTTTACTTCTATTCTCAATTGGCTGAAACTGGTTGAATGATCGTACTCGCCGGCAGGATTGGCATCTTGCGGTGTCGACTAACCCGTGAGTTAGTGTCACCGTAAGGTGGCGGTTCGGGGCATAAGACTGGGTTACCTCCTTGGTAAGGGGAGAGGAGTCTTACATACCCTAGGATCTTCATCACTATCAAGGAAGGGCCTTTCATCCCTATGAAAGTGTCTACTCTGGATGCAAATGTCTAGACCACCAAGACCTACTCTGAGATGATAAGGATGAAGTTATTCTAGCCACAATGGATAAGAGGGCACAAAATATAATTGTTAGTGTCATAAGCGACTCCACCTTCCAAAATCTGGTACACTGCAAGATTGCGAAGGAAATATGGGACACACTGGTGGTCTATATGGAGGGAACAAAGGAAGTGAGAGACGACAGGAAGTCCATACTCAATAAAGAGTATGAGGTGTTGGGTCTATTACCCACAATATCCTAGATTTGAGAAAGTCAATCTTGTCAATGACATACATAAAGAAGTGTTTGACTTAATGCATACAGGATGTGCTAGCAACAATGATGGGACAGGTAGCCTATGTGGCTTGGTCAGGTAAACACTTACCTAAGGTGTGGATAGACAGAAATCTGTCTAAGTCCACAGGCATTGAGTGAAGGTTACTCACTAAAGGCAAGATGACTTATAGTGCTGAGTGGAGCATATACAGTCAAAGCCAAAGAAATGGCAGGTTGAGAAAGTGACTAAGTCCATAGGCGTTTAGTGAAGTTACCTCACACAATGCCATACAATAAAAGGCTGTGAGACATGCTAATGCAGTAAAAGCCTAAGAAGAAAAGGGCAGAAAAGTGGCTAAGTCCACAGGCATTGAGTGAGTATCACTCACTCAACTCCATACTCTATATTCGTTGAGTATTGCCTTGTAAGTCAAAGACACAGAAAATCTGTGCTGATATTTGACTAAGTCCACAGGAGTTGAGTGAGGCAAGCTCACTCAATGCCATATGATAAAGAGTTGAATGACTATCATTCAGTCAGAACCTGTGGTTTCGGATATGGAAATTTGGCTAAGTCCAAATGCGTTGAGTGGAGCTTACTCACTCAACGCCAAGGAGCAGAAAAATCTGGCTAAGGCAACAAGCGTTGAGCGAGATATGCTCACTCAACGCTCTCAATGCCATGATTCAAAAAATATGGCTAAAGAAAAAAGCATTGAGTGAGGTGTGCTCACTCAACGCTCTCAACGCTTAAGATGCTGAAGAAGCAGGAAATTGATTAAGGAAGAAATCGTTGAGTGAGGAGTGCCCCCTCAATGCTCTCAATGCCTAAAATACAAAAAGTATGGCTAAGGCATAAGGGGTTGAGTGAGGCGTGGTCACTCAATGCTCTCAATGCCAAGCATGCAAAAAAGGCTGAAGAATAAGCTAGGGCAAAAATTGTTGAGTGAGGCTTGCTCACTCAACGCTGTCAATGCCTAGATAGACAGACTTCTGTCTAAGTGTCTTGGCATTGAGTGAAGCTCATTCACTCAACACCTATTCTACTGATGCTCGATTTTGGCTAAGTGCACATGTGATGACATCTGCAAAATCTACAAAATTTACAAAGTCAACTAATTTCAATTCAAGTATGGAGAAGCTACAGAACATGACAAACTCTGCCGAGAAGCTACTGTACATCTTCTTCCGTTAAAGCAAGGTGCAGCTGGAAGCTGCAGGTGGACCCCACTGATTCCTAAGAGCCGTTGATCGGCGAATTACAAAAGGATGAGATTATACAAGACATAAACAACTTTTTAGGGCTTTATTGGTTTCAAAGGTTGTGGTTGGACTTCATCTTCCTCTCCATTGCTGTCGAGAAAAAGCTTGAAATCTTCCTGCAAGAACCAAAAAGTTCTATTAGTTGGTGGCATCTTCACCTGCACCAGCAAGTTCAGAGGGTCTTCCTTCTGAGAGAGAAGAAGAAACAGATAACAGGTTTCTACAGATCAAGTTACTTCTCAGTTCTGCAAACTCAAATCTGATGATCTACTTCTGAAGCTGAGAAGAAGAGAGAACAAAAGTTGCTAATTCTATCCTGGGAAGGAAGAAGAAGTAGAGCAGTTTACTTCTTGTTACTTCCAGCTCTAGATCCTTGTAGCTGTGAAGAAAATTAGAGCTGAGATAACTCAGATCAAGGGGTTATCACAGAGAAATTTCTCTATGATAAATATAAATCTATTTCACTCCAGTAGGATCCTTTTAGATCTGAGTTGTAGGGCTCACTGAACCTGAGGTAGGGCAAATTTTCCAGAGCGGTAGGATCCAGTTTTGATCTGAGATAGGTGGTCAATTGATCACTAAGCTGTAGGAGAGGAATACTCTCTGAGAGTTGGACCTTTAGGTCTAAGATAGGATCCCTAGTGTATTTGAGGTAGGGCTATCCTCCTAGCCTGAGTGTAAGGCCTTTGGCCTGAGGTCGGTGATCTGCTGATCACTGAGTTGTAGGACTTTGTGGCTGGGTTGTAAGTCTTGGAGGAGACTGAGATGTCCTAAGGGATCTGAGGTGTAAGCTCTTTGGAGCAGTGGCTTGGATAAGATCCTTGCTAACAGGAAGTTGGCAAGGTGGGAGGAGAGTGGATGTACCCAAAAGTTTGGGAACCACTATAAATCTGTGTGTGCTTTTCTGTGTTGTTTTCTTTGTGCAGGTACATGAAAGCTAACTACCGCCAACACACGAAGTACTAAGGAATATAAAATTAAAGGCTAATATTATCAGTGAGACAACCTATTCACCCCCTAGGTTGTAAGCTACCTTGAAAAGAAAGACTTTCAAGTGTTATTAGAGGGAGGTTGCTCAAAAAGGATATAACCATCTGAGTGATCTTCCAAGGTAGCTATAAACTGTCCTTATGGGTTTAGGAGTGAACTATAAGGAGCTGGGTGCTATGAAGCTTCCTATCTGCAGGAAGGATGGACTCTGCCTCTGGAAGGAGGGTTAGGTTGTTCATGGAAGCAGCTGACCCTAAAATCTTTATAACAGTTAAGGAAGGACCTTTCATCCCCATGAAAGTGTTTGTTCTGGATACAAATATCTAGACACCCAAGACTTATGCTGAGATTATAAAGGATGAAGTCATTCTTGCAACCATGGACAAGAGGGCTCAGAATATCATTGTTAGTTCCATTGATGATTCTACCCTTCAGAATCTGATTCACTGCACAAATGCAATGGAAATGTGGGACACTCTGGTGATCTACATGGAGGGCACAGAGGATTTCAGGCATGATAAAAAGTCCTTGCTCAACTAGGAGTATGATGCTTTTAGACAGTCTAAGGGAGAATACATAGCCACCTGCTATGAAAACTTTTTTAGAATTGTGAATGAACTAAGGACCTATGGAAGGATCTTTAGTCATTATTAGCTAAATGACAAGTTCCTTAGGTCTCTCCCCAGACACTGGGACACAAAAATATGTGCCATCAGAGAAGTGGCCAAGCTGGGTGACACTGAACCCCATACCCTATTTAGAAAACTGCTCTCATATGAGATGCATCTAACGGTTAGGAAAGATGAAGAGACCAATTGCAAGTCTCAGGGCAAAGAGAAGTCTATGGCATTCAAAGCTGAAGCCACAAGGAAAAGTAGGAGAAAGAACCCTTCTCCTCTAAGAAGACCAGCAGATTCAGACTGCTTAGAATCAAAGGCATCAGACAGCAACATGTCTGATGAGGACTTTGCTGTTTTCTCCAGGCAGCTCCGTAGGCTGATGAGGAAAAAACACTAGAAGAGCAAGCCCTCCACCTCAGCTCATCACTGGAAGAAAAACTCCAAGGAGGACAGGTATGGCTCTAAACCCAATAAATAGAATTCATCTAATATTATCTGTTACTACTACAGCAAGCCAAGGCATGTGATTGCTGATTGCCCTGTGAAGAGAAGAGAGGATGGTGTGAATAAATCTCACCAAAAGCACAAGGGCAAAGAAAGAAAAGTCCCTTGTGGCTAAGAAAGAGAAGAGCTGGACAGACTTATCATCATCAGAGTATGAACAAGAGGAATCCTATATTGGGCTAGTTGTTGTTGCTGCTACTAAAGATAAAGCTATAATAGTAGGCGATGTATATCCTCCAGTAAGGATAGGAATCAGGGACCCTCTAACACTATCAGACAGTGACTCAGAGGTAGATGAAGACAATAAAGATCCCCACAGCGGCAGATGGCTGATGGAAATGACTGATGAAGAAGGCAGCCATGATCAGCCTGGTTAAAGTAAGGTGCATTCCTTATCCAGTTTTGTGTCTGGGTATAAGACTAGTCCCTATATAGAAGCCTCTTCACCTAATAGTGAAGATGATTCTTGCTCAGAAGGTGATGTTAGGAATTGTGCCCTTCAATGTTCCTTAGGATTTGAAGAGGCATCACCAATCTTGCTAAGGGGCATAATGTATTTGATGTGTGCTTGAGTTCTTGCGTGTAGGTTATCCTTGATTGGACGGGTGAATAGAAAGAGGAAGCTGAAAGTCAGACAATTTGACTAAGGCAAAAAAGCTAAGACAGCTGGGATAGCTGAGAAGAATGTCTCAGCAGAACCGCTGAGACAGCTAATAAGTTCAACACAAAATGTTGATATAAGTGTTTGTCTCAGCTAAACCGCTAAGAAAGAAGGCAGTCTCAGCTATGAAGAAGAAACTGCTGAGATAGTTGAGAAGGAACTGCTGAGATAGAAGAGTCTCAGCTGTAAAGAAGAAACCGCTGAGACAACTGAGAAGGAACCGATGAGACAAAGCTAGCAGAAATTTTCTAAGTCCAGAAAGTGGAGTTCGTCGAATTGAGTTCAGATTTCGTCGAGTTGAGCTCACCTTTCGTCGAGCTCAAGTTAAAGGTGGAAGATTCAAAGTTCATCGAGCTGAGCTCACCTTTCGTTGAGCTCAAGTTAAAGTTTGAAGATTCAAGGTTTGTCGAGCTGAGCACGCTTTTCATAGAGCTCAAGTTAATGGTTGAAAATTCAGAGTTCATCGAGCTGAGCTCACCTTTCATTAAGCTCAAGTAAAATTTTGAAGATTCAAAGTTCGTTGAGCTAAACTTACCTTTTGTCGAGCTCAAGTTAAAGTTTGAAGATTCATAGTTCGTCGAGCAGAGCTCACATTTCGTCGAGCTAAATGTAAAGTTGGAGATTCTAAAGTTTGTTGAGCTCAACACAGAGTTCGTCGATCTTAGATCGACGATCGTCGATATCAGTCCAATTACTTCATGCCGTTGCGGAAAAGCTACAGTAGCGTTAGAAGCTAGTATTTGTCCTCTTCTAAGGGAGGTGGCGCTCACCAATCCTTGGCTGGGCCCACTCTCAAATTATGTTGTTGATTCAAATCAAAAGTTATAAAAGGAAGAGAAGAAAAGAAGATTAGGGTTAACGAAAACGAGAACGAAAGCAGAAAATGAAAGAGAGGCGGATGGACTTCATCTTCTTCAACAAGATTGAAAGCAAATTCTAGCAGTGAAAGCCAGAAGGAAAAGATAACTGAAGCTTTTTCCAGTTCAGCAAGATTGTTCCTTGAAGAACAAGTTAGCTGATTCAATCTATCAGTAAGAGAAGATTGCTGTGTGAAGGGCTTTAAGCCTTCAACAATAGTTATTGCCTTCAGTAGAACAGAGAAATTGGTAGCCATAGAAGAAGACTAATTCCTTCTACAGCAAGTGGGCTGGACTGATATCTGATCAGTACAGCAAGTAAAACTCAGAATTTTTCTCTAAGTCAGTATTTCAATTTTATTGATTAATTTCCTGTAGGATTTCGGTTGCCTGAATCTGAGTTGTAGGGCACTTTGTGCTTGAGCTATTGGTGACTAATTAGTCACTAAAGTAGGTGCCCTTCTAGGGTACTGAGGTTGGATCCAAGTGTGGATCTGAGAGTTGGGCTGTCCTCCCAGCCTGAGTAGTAGGCCTTAGTGATAAGGGTTAGGTAGGTGACTGTTAAGTAATTGAGCTGTAGGTGACAAGTGTGTCACTGAGTGTAGGTCTTGGAGGAGACTGAGTGTATGGCCTTTGTCCTGAGGTAGGTGACAAATTTGTCACTGAGCTGTAGGTGCCTAGAATGGCACTGAGGTAGGTATCTGGAAGGGTACTGAGCTGTAGGTATGCTACAGCACTCTGAGAGTAGGGCCTTATGCCTGAAGTTGTATGGCACTTTATGGCTGAGCTGTAGGCCTTAGAGATAAGGGTGAGGTAGGTGGTTTAAGGACCACTGAGCTGTAGGAGCACTACAGGGATTTGAGGTAGGAACCCTTGTGGTTCTGAGGTAGGGTTCTGAAGAGAACCTGAATATAAGGCTGAAGGCCTGAGGTTTAAGCTCTGAGGAGCATTTTGGAGGAGTTTGTGCCTTGTCTAACATAAGTTAGAAAGGTGGGAGGGAAAGTGGATGTACCTAATTGGGGAACCACTATAAATACTTGTGTGCTATGCTGTGTTGCTTGTTCCTTCTTTTTATTGCAAGTTTTAAGGGCAAGCTCTAGATCACTTAGTTTATAAACAACAAAAAGACTAAAGAAATTTCAAAGACCTATTCCCCCCCCCCCCACTAGGTGACTAGCAAACCTTGAAGTAATAACTTTCAAGTGGTATCAGAGGGAGGTTTCTCAAAAAGGATTTAATAATCTGAATATACCTCCAAGGTTAGCTATAAGCAATGAGTATGGGGTCAGGAATGAACTATAAGGAGCTAGGGGCCATGAAAGTACCAATCTGTAGGTAGGAAGGATTTGGCATCTGGAAGCAAAGGGTCAGACTGTTCATGGAAGCATTTGACCCTAGGATCAATATAACAGTTGTGGAATGTCCTTTTATCCCCACAAAGGCTTCCATCATAGATACAACTCTGAGAGTGTCCAAGGCATATACAGAGATGGATAGAGATGAGGTAGTACTGTCTACTATAGACAAGAGGGCACAAAATATCATAGCCAGTGCTATTGATGACTCAACCTTCCAAAATCTCGTACACTGCAAGACCTCCAAGGAAATGTGGGAAACACTTGTGGTCTACATGGAAGGCTCTGAGGAAGTTAGAGATTATAGGAAGTCCTTGCTCAACCAAGAGTATGAGGCTTTCAGACAAAGCAAATCTGAAAAGGTGGCTGACTGCTTTGAAAGGTTCTTTAGGACAATCAATGAATTAAGAACCTATATTAGGGTCTTCAGCAACTATCAGCTGAATGACAAGTTCCGTAGATCTCTCACCAGAGATTGGGACACCACGATTTGTGCCATTAGGTAATTGCTAAGCTAGCAGACACTCCTCCACCAACTCTCTTTGGAAAGCTGATATCCTATGAAATAAAGCTGGCTGCTAGACTAGAAGAGGAAAAGAGCAGCCAATCCAAGTCCAAGGATAAGTCTGTAGCATTCAAGAAAGAATTCCCAAGAAGGAGCAGAAGAAAGACTCCCTCACCACCAAGGAGGGAAGCTGAATCAAGCTCAAAAATATCTGAGTCAAGCTCATCAGACAACCACTTGTCTGATAAAGATCTAGCTGCCTTCTCCAGGCAATTTCAGAAGTTCATGAAGAAGAATGATTGGAGGAGCAGGCCATCTTTATCCTCTTATCACAGGAAGTCATCCAAGGATGACAGGTATGTCCCTAGAACTAGTAAACAGATTTCCTCTAATGTTGTACGTTATTATTGTAGCAAGGCTGGGCATGTCATTATTGACTACCAAGTCAAAAGAAAGGAAGAAGATGAGAAGAAGAAGAAAAAGTATCACCATCACCACAAGGACAAGAATAAGGAGAAGTCCTTTGTCGCTAAGAAGGAGATAAGCTGTATAGATTCTTCCTCCTCAGAATTTGAAGATGAAGAGGAAGAAGCCTATATAGGGCTAATATTTATTGCTGCAAATCCAGAAGAAGAGGAATATCTTGCTACCAAGATAGGAATCAGGGCCCCTCTATCACACTCAGATAGTGACAATGAGGAGGATGAAGAAGACTGTGAATGCCAGGGGCTGATGGAAATAACTGAAGAGGAAAGTAGTCAGGAAAATTCAGAATCAATCAAGGTACAACCTCTCTCCATTCCTTCATCTTCCTCTGAGTATGAAACTGGTCCAAACACTGATGCATCTTCATCCTATGATGAAGATTTCTCAGACTCTGAGACTGATGTCAATCAATTGATTGACAAGTATGGACGACTCCTAGACGCTCTAAGGAAGAGCAAAAATCTTGCCAAAAGGCAAGCAAAGGAGATTGAAGTCCTGAAGCCTTATAAAACTCCCTATAACAATAAATCTATTGAGTTTAATAAGAAGAGTCATGAGGTGTCTGAACTCTAGAAAAGTCTTAAGTGTCAGGCCAAGCTTCTAGAAGAGAAGAATAAGCATATAAGATATCTGGAACAAAAGTTCATAGAGAGATTGGGGATTGCGATTAACCCTTCCCAGTCATAGGGTCAGTTGCCAAAAGCTATAACCTGCCAAGTACCTGAAAGGTTGGTATTAATCACACTAATCATCATTTCAAATATGAATTCCCTAATAAGTTGATAATATTTCAAATGGTTAATTTACCATCTAAAACTATCAAGTTTGCACCTCCCCTTGAGGATCAATCAAATGTGTGCTCTACTAGTGGGGTAAAGACATATGATATTAGAAGGAGTGTTTCTGTACACTCTAACCACAAAGCTCAGGATAAGCTCTTTAGATTTGGATCCAAATATCCTGTATCTAAAGAGATGAGAGAGACCACTAGATGGCAGGCTCCAAAAATACAATTGGCCCATCCAGGACTAGCTGTATATAGTTCATCAGCACCTTAATTCAGGAAGAAGGAAGCAGCATCATGAAATGCTTTTCAAGCAAAATCTGGAGCTGCTCACATCACTCATGGACAACAATTCTGTGCTGTCCTGAAGAGAAGATACAATAGTCATAAATGTTGGTTCTGTGGGAAGGTGGGTCACTTTACCATTAATTGTTGGCACAACCTGAATGTGGCTAGTGTACAAAATGGTGCTCAGTCAAGACAGAGAGTTGAGCAAAAGTGTTTTATTCCTAACAAGAACCTAGGACCCAACTATTGTTGGGTGCCTAAGGGTAAATAAATTTCTTCTTACAGGTTAGTCCAAATACCTGTCTACATAAGATTTGGTATTCTGACAATGGATGTTCCAGGAAATTATCTGGGATAGAATGATTGCTCAAGGAACATGCTCCATGTCAGGCAATAAACAAAGGTTGAGGCTGTTAAGTGTGTAATCCTCAAAAGCTAGAGGTTGTAAGCCTCAAGGTAAGTCTCTCTCTCTTGCATACAGACTAGGTTTGAAAATTCATTAATAAAGTTATATGTGCTTAGGATGAACCTAATCAAGCACACCAATTAGATAACAATGATTCAATTATCCTTCATAATTATCTACATTGTTTACTTATGTAGCTTTTTCTCTCAAGTCCAAATAACATATAAATCAATACATAATTTGATTGCCAATAGAATTGGCTTATTAGCATGTTAGGTCCCCTTTTATTATAAATTAATAAAAAAAATTTGGGTGTGTCAAATAGATTGTATATCCAATCAGTAAGGGAAGCTATAAATTAAACAAGCATTGAATAAATGGAAGAAAAGCTGAGAGGTAAAATAGAAGCGCTAAATTTCCTTTTTCATAAGTGGAAGGGTAACGCAACCCATTAACAACAAAATGTTCAAATTTAAGCAAAAATGCTTAATTGGTCATTCTGATAATAAAGTAATTAAAATTTTACGGTATAAATATAAAGGCAACAAGAAACAAAAAGCCACACCACTCTTAAAATCCTTAACCCTAGTCGTCAAGACCGAAACCCTCTCAACGTCCTGCCGTACTGTTTCAATGATGCCAAATGTCATCAAGGAGCCCCAGGAAGTATATGAAATTATGAGGGGTGGATTCAGTCATGCCTCCCCAGAGATTAAATCAGTGATAAGGATGATTGAAATCACAGGCTTGGATTACACACTTTCCGAACCCTCCACCATTCTTAGAAAAGAGGTAGTGGAATTCTTCTCAACCATCAAAGTGTCCTCCTCTAAAAACTCTCTTAAGTCTAAGATTGAGGATATCAAGATAAAGGTAAACCCTAAGAGACTAAGCAAAGCCCTTCAAATTCCCTCCATCAACCCTCGCGAGGAAGAAGAGCCCACCGTCATGCACAGAGACAGTGCTCTTAGATGGTGTGGATACAGTGAGGCCAAACTTGGGTCTCTTAAGACGAAATTCTTCAATCAGAGAGGCAAACTGCTAGAAGATATTGTAGGGAAAGCCCTTATCTGCAAATCTGGATCACATGACAAAATCTTTAGGTCAATGTTTGATGTTATGACCAGAATTATCTTTAATAGAAAGACCTCATGGTCTTCTCTTATCTATTAGAGATTAGTAGACTGTATACCCACTCCAAACATCGGCAGAATTCTTTCCTTATACCTAGTGAACACCTACCCTGATATATTCAAACAGGAACATAGAGTGAAGATCCACTACCAGAAAAGAATGGATATAAAGACATTGGATAGATTCACTAGGATCTTGCCAAAGAGCCATCCTTCAACTACAAAGGATTCCCTAAGGGATATAAGACAGCTAGTTGTTGAAGTAGACAGCTCCTCCTACTCTGAACCTAATCTAGGAATTACCCCCTATTTATGTTCGGTTGCAGACAGACATAACCCTGAGTCTCTCTTCCAAAAACATCCACCCTAGGATACTACAGTGCATATAGATAAAATCCATGCCAGCCCTAGGTCAGGAGAAGTTTCAAAGAATACTACTGAAGAAGATATTTTTGAAGAGGATGAGGCAGACATGGATGATACTGATGATATAGCAGCAATTGAAGTTATCTCTGCTGCAGAAGATAACAGGGAGCCTCCTGAGGCTATAGATACTTATCTTGATGGGTTAAGCCCAAAAAAGAATGCACAGTCTGAGGTGGAGCATGATCAGATGGATCTGATAATTTTAGATCAAGTGGTCAATAGAGTGGTTGAGTCTGCACCCACTACAGGTACTACCCATACCCTCTTATTTAATAATGTTAAAATAGCTTTAGCTAAGGAATTGTTTCCTTCTATAGGTGTTGTAGTTGAGGGGGAGTCCTCACAGGTCCCTGCTAAGGAAAATGTCCTTCCTCTATTAAGCTAACCAACCACCACAAAAATCTCTAATGAGTTACTCCAAAAAAATATCAAAGCACTCCTGGATGCACAGACCACAATTCTCAAGGAGTATGTTGACCAATTAGTTGCAAAACTAAGAGATGAACTGTCAACCAAAGTCAAGGAAAACAAAGAAGAAATATCTCATTTAAACAAACTGGTCACAACCTGGTTTGATAGGTCTGGAACTGCTGGCATCAAACTTACTACCCTCATGAAATCCTTGGACACAAGCTAAAAACTCTCTGTAGCTGACATAGGATATATCAAGAAATATGTGAGTACAGCTGATGAGGTGATCAAGGGTGCATCTGATCATGTAAATCAGCATGTCACCAATGTTGCTTTCCACTCTATGAAGGAGGCAATTCTTCTGAAAAATGAGATGCTTGCTGACAATGAGAGAATATTCCAATCTGTATCAATCAAAAGTGAAGCCAACTCCTCCCTACTACAAAATATCATCTTTGAAGAAGGCAGAAAGGGGGAGAGTAGCCATGCTAAGTCATTAACACTCATTGAAGAACAAGCCTTCAATGTAATTAAAGGCACTAGGGTGGCACTACACCTTCCTTTCCTAGATAAAAAGAGGCCAGAGGACCTAGACAGCCCAACACAAGCTAAAGCTACACAGGATGCACAACATACTGCCAGAAGAAAGAGGGATGGAATTTAGATGGCTGAAGAGTTCATGGCAAAGAGAAGAGCTGAGAACAGAGATGATCCAGATCATGAACAACTAAGTGATGCCTTTGAATCCATCATTATCAATGCTTGGATAAGCCATGGACAAATTTTAAATAACATTGATAGTGTATATCCTTCTGAGGAATGGATCAAACATTTGGAAAGAAATTCTCTAAGGGAAAGAGTATTCAAATAAAATCTGGTAAGGAAGAGAAACCCTAAGAAAATGCCTCCTAGATATATTTCAAAGCCATTCCTTTACTTCAAACGGTAGGAGAACAAAGCTGAAAACTTGAAGAAGACTGCTGTTTCCAAGAATGCTGATTCAAGCTCATCAAAGAAGAGCTGAGATGAGGCTGCAAGACTTAGGGTGCTTTAAATATATAATCAAGGTCTTGTAATGAATATCAACAGTGTAGCAATATCAAATCTTTATCAATGAAGTTAATATGAGTTGGTCCATACTATAGTTATGTGATAAATGGATAATGCAATTTTCATTTATATATCTGTGATAAATGAATATGTTGTTCTTTCATAGATATCTTGTAATCACAAGTTTGCTACTGTTTTTTGGCTAAGTTCATGATTAGGTAGATGTTAATCAAAATGTGTACCTTGTAAAAGATTAATAGAGCTCTTACGGCTAATCATACTGTTACACAGTTAGTGATTGATAATCCACCAGTGCTATTGGTTAGTCAATCATAATGTTATGCCATCACACCTAGGGGGAGTTATCCTATACTAGGATGGCTAGTTGTCATGATAATGTCTCTTCAGGCCTATCATGATATGTTTTTGTATTGATGCACCTTAGCATGAATGGGTGTTCTGCCTTCTTCAAATAGGGGGAGATTATTGGGAATTGTGCCCTTCAATGTTTCTTAGGATTTGAAGAGGCATCACAAATCATGCTAAGGGGCATAATGTATTTGATGTGTGCTTGAGTTCTTGTATGCAGGTTGTCCTTGATTTGACAGGTGAACAGAAAGAGGAAGCTGAAAGTCAGACAATTTGACTCAGGAAAAAATGTTGAGACAACTGAGACAGCTAAGACAGCTGAGAAGAATGTCTCAGCAGAACTGCTGAGATAGCTGAGAAGCTCAACACAAAATGTTGAGAGAAGTGTTGGTCTCAGATAAATCACTGAGACCGAAGGCAGTCTCAGATGTGAAGAAGAAACTGCCAAGAATGTTGATAAGGAACTGCTGAGACAGAAGAGTCTCAGCTCTGAAGAAGAAACCGTTGAGACAGTTGAGAAGGAACCACTGAGACAACGCCAGCATAAATTATCTAAGTCTAGAAAGTGGAGTTTGTAGAACTGAGTTCAGAGTTTATCGAGTTGAGCTCACCTTTCGTCGAGCTCAAGTTAAAGGTTGAAGATTCAGAGTTCATCGAGCTGAGCTCACCATTCGTTGAGCTCAAGTTAAAGTTTGAAGATTCAAGGTTCGTCGAGCTGAGCCCACTTTTTGTCGAGCTCAAGTTAAAGGTTGAAGATTCAGAGTTCATCGAGCTGAGCTCACCTTTTGTTGAGCTCAAGTTAAAGTTTGAAGATTCAAAGTTTGTCGATCTGAGCCCGCCTTTCATCGAGCTTAAGTTAAAGTTTGAAGATTTGGAGTTCGTCGAGCAGAGATCACATTTCATCGAGCTAAATATAAAGTTGGAGATTCTGAAGTTCGTCGATCTCAGCTTGACGATCGTCGAGCTCAGTCCAAGTACTTCATGCCATTGCGGGAAAGCTATAGTAGCGCCGGAAGCTACTATTTGTCCTCTTCTAAGGGAGGTGGCACTCACCAATCCTTGGCTGGACCCACTCTCAAATTGTGCCATTGATTAAAATTAACAGTTATAAAAGGAAGAGAAGAAAATAAGATTAGGGTTAATGAAAACGAGAACGAAAGCAGAAAACGAAAGAGTGGCGGCTGGACTTCATCTTCTTCGACAAGCTTGAAAGCAAAGTCCAGCAGTGAAAGACAGAAGGCAAATATAGCTGAAGTTTCTTCCAGTTCAGCAAGATTATTCCTTGAAGAACAAGTTGGCTGATTCAATCTATCAACAAGATAAGATAGCTGTGTGAAGGGCTATAAGCCTTCAACAGTAGTTGCTGCCTTCAGTACAGCAGAGAAATTGGTAGCCATAGAAGAAGACTAATTCGTTCTACAACAAGTGGGCTGGACTGATATCTGCTCAGTCCAGTATGTTAGAATATGAGATTTTTATCTGAGTAAGTATTCAATTTTATTTATTAATTGCCAGTAGGATTCAAGTTGCCTGAATCTGAGTTATAGGTCACTTTGTGCCTGAGATGTAGGTGACTAATTAGTCACTAAGGTAGGTGCCCTATTGGGGTACTAAGGAAGGATCCAAGTGTGGATCTGGGAGTATGGCTATCCTCCCAGCCTGATTAGTAGGCCTTAGTGATAAGGCTAAGGTAGGTGACTGTAGAGTCACTAAGCTGTAGGTGACAAGTGTGTCACTGAGTGTAGGTCTTGGAGGAGACCGAGTGTAGGGCCTTTAGCCTGAGGTAGGTGACAAATTTATCACTCAACTGCAGGTTCCTGGAAGGGCACTAAGGTAGGTACCTGGAAGGGTACTGAGCTGTAGGAGTGCTGCAGCACTCTGGGAGTAGGGACTTTTTCCTGAAGTTGTCAAAAATGGGGTAGTTGAAAGTAAGAATAGAACACTCATTGAAGCTGCAAGTACATTACTTCCAGATGCTTACATGCCCCTATCCTATTGGGCAGAGGCTGTAAGAACAACAAACAATATCCTAAATAGAAGTTTAATACATAAACTAAATCTTAAGACTCCATATGAACTACTCAAAGGGAAGAAACCTATAAGAACTTATTTTTAAGTATTTGGATGTCTATGCTATATTCACAATAATGACAAGAAACATCTTAGAAAGTTTGAAGCTAAGGCTGCAATGGAAATTTTCCTAGGATATTCTCAAGTTTGCATTGCATATAGGGTGTTCAACAAATCAACTTTAAAAATGGAGGAATCTATGCATGTGACATTTGATGAATCTAACATGTTTTACAAGGAGAGAGATATCTCTACCAACAACAATCTGCAGGTACAGAATTTGTGTGAGAGCTTAGATGATCTAAACTGAACGTCACTCGAGTGTCAACTACCTTAACCTATGGGGGGGATAGGTGATTTGCAGTCGTTTTGCGGAATTAAAAATTTACCTGCACAATAAAACAAAACAAGCACAACACAGAAACACACAGGAAGTTATAGTGGTTCCCCGATTTTGGTACGTCCACTCTCCCCCTTCGACCTATCTCCCAACAAGGGACGACTCGGTAACTTAACCAACAAGATTGAAATCCAATCCTTTCACTATGGAAGAAACCCTTCCACCCGAAGGAGTCACTACTCCTCCACCACTGGTTGCACCCATCCCTTACAATGAGGAACAAAAGTTCCTTTACAACAAAAGTAAAAATAGAATGTACAAAATACAAACAACGTATGGAGCGCTCGGTTTCCCTCTTCGTTCGATGAAGCGTTCGTGAAGAAGACGAAGAGCCCACGACCTAAGCAGTCTCTTGGAGAAGATCTTCCCGAGATCGGCGGCAGCAAAGGATTGCGGCGGCGATGCTTTGTAGATCCAAACTTCGTAACAAAGCTAGCAAGGTCTACCAATGATCTTACTTGGATCCATCGTCTCAATCGATTCGGAAGGGGAAAGTATTCCCCTTCAACAAACCAAGAGACAAAGGATCTCAAGATAGAAACGTGAGACGCGTTGCTTGGCTGAGTTCCTGTCGCCGGGAGATCAAGAAAAATCCAAGACCAGCGGCGGCGACAACCTTTCGAGCGGCGATGGATGCGGAAGAAGTCCTGCGATGAGCTAGGTCAAGTCGGCGGCTCGTTTCTTTTTCGCGTGTAGGGATGATCTGTAATGTTAAAAATAAGCGAGTATTTATACTGTAGATAATCCTTTATGACCGTTGTGGGCCCCACCAGAAGAAACCCTAATTTCGGTTCAAACAGCGCCTGAACATTTGTTACGGTCCAGCGAGCCAACAGAATTCGCCTAAGGAAAATTTGGCGAGAATCATTGGTGATTCTCGACGAATCGGCGAGAATCACTTATGATTCCCGTTGAATTCTCCTTAAAAGAATTCTAGCTGAACAGCATGCTATCTAGAGAGAATCAGCGAGAATCACATTCCATTCTCGACGAATCGGCGAGAATGCAAAGTCATTCTCGATGATTCGGCGAGAATCACTTAGTGATTCTCGTTGATTCTGCCTTAGATGAATTCTAGACGGCATTGAGACAGCCGGATGCATTCGGCAAGAGTAGTCTAGTGATTCTCAACGATTCGACGAGAATCACTAGTGATTCCCGTCGAATCGGAGAGAATCACTTAGTTATTCTCGTCGAATTTTCCTTAGATGATTTTTCGTCTATCTTCCCGTGAGCTGGTCTTTGACCCATCCTTGCTCCTTGTCTTCTCTTGATCTATCTAAGCCCTGTACTTGAAAATAAGTACACTCCAATAGAGAGGCTACATGTAAGCCAACACACTGATCTGCTCAAAGAGGGATTACGTTGCGCAGACCCGTGTATATTGACCCACTGCACCCGGACATTAGTGTGTACTTATCGTGGAATAACTGCAAGCACAACTTGATAGAAAATCATCAAATATATTATCTATTCACCTTAGCATGTTCATGGGCTTCATCAAATCAGGTGCATTGTGGATACAATACCCAACAATCTCCCCTATTTAAAGAAGCCTAAACCCTACAAGCTAAGGTGAATAGGACATATGGGAATGAAAATCATAACCGAAGAATCCAGTTGAGGGAGAAATTCATTACCATTTTCTTGAGAGCATACTTGGAGCCACCTTAGCCGAGATGGTAATCTCCCCCTTTTCGGCTTCTGCAAATCTGGGACTTCACTTGGAGCCACATGCCCCCCTCAGATCTTGCATCCACGCTCGAGCTTGAGTTCCTTGCTAATTCTCCCCCTTGATCCAAGTGCCTTGAGCTACACAGTCTTCATTCTTCATAGTTCAACATGCCGAGTTAAATTTTGAAGAGACAGAACTTGGCCTTGTCTAGGGGCTTTGTGAAGATATCTGCAAGATACTTATCCGTGGGGACATAACAGAGAGATATGTCTTTGTTTTCCATATGCTCCCGAATGAAGTGATAGCACACTTCAATATGCTTCGTTCTGCTGTGCGACACAGGATTGTTCGCAATTGCTATTGCACTCGAGGAGTCACAATACATCGGAACTTATCTGAACTGCAGGTCATAATATTTGAGCTGATTTCTGATCCATAGAAGTTTTGTGCAACAACTGCCTGCTGAGATGTACTCAGATTCAGCCGTGGAGGTTGCGACACAATTATGCTTCTTACTGTTCCAAGAAATAAGCCTTCTTCCGAGGAATTGACACGTCCCGGAAGTGCTTTTCCCATCATCCCTGCTTCCTGCAAAGTCAGCATCTGAAAAGCCTATCAGCTCGACATCATTGTTTCTTGGGTACCACAAGCCAAGATTTGGTGTACCTTTAAGGTATCTAAGAATCCGCTTTGCAGCGACATAATGAGATTCCTTAGTGTTCACCTGATATCTGGCACAAACACATGTGGAAAACATAATATCCGGTCTACTAGTAGTAAGATAGAGAAGGGATCCAATTATGCTTCTGTACTTGGTTTCATCAAAAGGTTCCCTATCTAGAGACACAGTGGATCCCATTGGAGTCCTCATATAGGTTGTGAAAGAGAAGGGATAGATACTACTCTAGAGGGGGGGTGAATAGAGTAATCAAAAATTACACTAGCAAAGTTGACTTTCTACTCAACTCCCTTGGAGTTAAATGCGGAATGAAGGTTATAGATATTTTAGATTAAACCTTAAAGCCTTACACAAGTGTTGTGCACAAAAAGGCAGCCAACTGTAATTACAGTTAAGGCTTGGAAACCTAAATAGCAACTAGCAAACCGAGTTAATATCTAATCACAGCCACAATGCAAGTAATTAATTAAAGCAATCCAGACGACACAAGGAATTTATAGTGGTTCCCCAAACAACTTGGGTACGTCCACTCTTCTACCAACAAGATAGGAATCCACTCAGGTTTTTGATCAGGTGCCCTGCCACCAACAAGATCTGCTTCAGGTAGATCAAGAAACCCTTTAGACTTTTGATCAGGTGTCTAAAAACCAACACAGGTTTTTGATCAGGTGCCCTGCCACCAAGGGATACTTTTGAAGGGAGTAATAAACCTTTACAGGAGGGGGAAAGGAGGTTAAGGTGTCTTCTCTATTTTACATAGAGAAGCACAATAACTTGCACTGAGCTAGAAAGCTCTAAGAGAATCAAGGCTCCCCCTGGCTAAAAGAGCGTCCAGGTGAAGTCTTGCTTCAGTGCAGAAACACTTCAGAAAATATTGAAGGAAAAAGCTACAAGAAGATAAATAATATTAAATAGAATCTCTTCTTCAGGCAACTATCTTCTTCTTCTTCTTCAAAAAGGCTCTGAGTGAAGATCTTCCTGTAAGCAAGAGAACTCAGGTTGAAGAAGAGTGAAGAACTAAAGCTTCTTCTCAGTTAGATGTGAATAAGCTGAGAGCAGTTGGAGACTGTAAGCTTTTAGTTTGAATGCTGCAGTTAGCTTTTCAATGAGTGAGAACTAGTTGATTTCTTCTTCAAAGAAGTCTTTATATAGTAGCAGCAGCAACGACTCTAACTTGAGTTTGAATCTTGTCTTTTACTGAACTCTGCAAGCTGGGCTGCAAAAAGCATAAAGCAAAACAATATACTGCACGCAGATATCCTATAACAGGATAAAGCTTTCTAAGAAGCTGCAAATAATTCTGATGAAATAAAACTAGAGAAAGTCACATCAGAAAAGACTCTTTACAGCCAAGAAAGACTTTTTGAGTCTAACGGCTATAAAGGACAGCCTGGCAGATAAAGCAGAAAACATATCTCAGCTATAAGACAAACAACTTTGTCAGAAAAAAGATTAGCTCATGCATAAAGAATGGAACTGATATTGCATGGAAATAATATCACAATTAATTCAGATAATCTTTTATAAACTATGCCAAAATAAGTATGAAATTAGTCACATCATAGAAGACGACAAAACTATTTTAAAACATACAGCAAAACGTCGAACGACCCTCGGAGATCATCGACCGACGCACGGAGATCGTCGACCTATCAGACAGATAGTCGAACGATCCAGATAGTCGAACTATCAAAAAAGATAGTCGAACTACCTCAGGAGATAGTCGACCTATCAGAATAGATAGTCGAGCTATCAGATAGTCGATCTATCCGGACAGATAGTCGAACTACCAAACAAAACAGATAGTCGACCTATCACAGAAAAATAGATAGTCGACCTATCAACAGATAGTCGAGCTATCAAACAAAATAGATAATCGACCTATCAACAAATAGTCGAACTATCAGATAGTTGAACTATCCAAGCAGATAGTCGAACTATCAAAGCAACACAGATAGTCGACCTATCAACAGATAGTCGAACTATCAAAGCAACACAGATAGTCGACCTATCAACAGATAGTCGAACTATCAAAGCAACACAGATAGTCGACCTATCAACAGATAGTCGAACTATCAAAACAACATAGATAGTCGACCTATCAACAGATAGTCGAACTATCAAAGCAACACAGATAGTCGACCTATCAACAGATAGTCGAGCTATCAGATAGTTGAGCTATCCAAGAAGATAGTCGAACTATCAAAGACAACAGATAGTCGACCTATCAACAGATAGTCGAGCTATCAACGCAGACAGAATGTCGACCAACTGATAGACGATCATCGATCAGCCGATAGACGATAGTCGAGCGACGTTCGACCATAGTCGAACGAAAAACTACTTAACCAAATATTCATCTGGAAAAGCAATTCTACACAACTAGAGAATCTAACCTATCAACTAACCTTTGACCATAGATAAATCTTGGGTCAAGAGACAGAAAGAGAGGACTGAACTCAAATCAAAACCTAGGGTTCCAACAATCTCCCCCTATTTGAGTTAAGTCTCTCAACAATTAAAACATACAAAACTAATTACTGAAAGTAAAATAAAATGCATAAAGGGAAATAACTAAGTAGATATCATCAATCAATCAGATAAGAAATTAACTGTCAATCAATGAATAATTAAGGTGCTTCAGAGTTATGCTTAGGATCAGAAGAGCTAGAAACAAAAGTAATCTTTCTTGTGGGATCTAGAGCTTCTTTTTTCGATAGCTTCAAATCTTGTTCTCCAATAATTTTCAATTCTGCTGTTCTTGGGACCACTGCCTCAGGATGCTTTTCCATATACTTTGAAGGATCAAATATCTCAGGTCTAACCTGGAACTTGTCTAGCTCCTTCATTCTGAATTTAGACATTGTGGTCAATCCTGCAGTGTCCTTTCCTTCTGCTTTTGCTTTCTTAATTTGCGTTGCTCCAACCAGTTCAAGAAAATGAGCCATCCTAAAGTTAGGATCAAGCTCTGGGATTTCATAAACAATCTCAGAAGAAGTATCAACTGGTTCTTTATCCTGAATAACTAGATAAGAAAGGGGAGCAGACTTAGCAACTATCTTGCTAGAATTTTCAGATAAAATAATTTGCTTATCATTTGAAACATCCTTCTCAGAGTGATCTGGCTTAGGAGAGGTAGAGCTTTTAAGTTCTTTGGACTGAGGAGGAGAAAATGTTGGTCTTTGATATACTACCTCCTTTACCTGTTCCTTAACAGCATCAGGTCTTTGATAGCCAATTTGACTTTTACTTTGGAATCCTTGTGAACTTCTCCTTTGAGCAGACTGAGATGGATTTGATCTTTTGGACTGAGCAGCAGGTTTAGAAGATAAATTTCCTGAGGCTCCTGCACTGGCAGGTGGAGGAGGAGGACCTCTAGGATTCCATCTAGGGACAGGAGAGTCATACCTCTTTGACTTTTTCCTTTGCTTTTGCTGGTTCTTAGAAAATAACATCCAATGCTGGAAGTCTTTTGACTTTGGATCAATTCCTTTCAGTATATAATTAGGTGTATCATTATCTGGATTAGCAGGAGGAAGGAGCAACAACTTTTCTTTTCTTTTTAGCAATTCTTTTTCTTTTAGATTCAGCAGACTCATCAGAATCGATTTGTTCTTCAGAATTAGAAGAGATAGGCATATCATATGGGTCAATTGCATCTTTCAAAGCTCTTTCCTTTTCCTTTAAAGCAGCCTTTTCTAGTTCTTCTTCCATTGCATCCTGTGCCAGGAGAGCATCTAAATCCAAGCCTGGGGAATCATCCCATACAGTAGATTTTTCAATTTGAACATCTGCAGCTGATTCTTGAAGATCAGAAACTGTCATAGTGACCTGTTCTGCTTGCACTTTTGGCTGAGCAACTTCAGAAATTTGAACACCTGATTCTGGTTGAACTTCTAGAGCAGTTTGGATAACAGGTTCTTGAGCATCTAGAACTTCTTCCATTTTATATGTAATTTTATGAATAAAATTGTTCTAAATGACATCTAATCATGCCTTCCAGATATTCCCAAACTAGCATATCAGTTAACAAGTCTAAAAAGTAAGTAAAGGGAATACCTTCAGAATCGACCACAGCATGTCCTAACTCCCACAATTCATCTAGAAAGGAAGTGATGATTCCTTCTAGGTACAGGGCAACCAAGGGAGTAGAAATTTCTTCTAAACAAGCTTTAACAATGAATTCAGATTTCAACAAAGCATCAGAAATCTCTTTTTCAGATAAAGAAGGAGGAGCTGAATCTTCTATTTCTTTCTCTACTACTACAAGATGAATTGCTGGAGGAGAGGCCAAGGGCTGCTCAGAGACATCTTCATCAAGCATCTCCCCCTACCTGATTTCAGTAGAGACTGAAACCAGGCCCCTAGAAGAAGAGGGCTCAGCAGAGTTTGAGAGTTTCAGAATAACAGCAGTCAGAGAGGAGATAGAGGAAGCAAGGGGAGCAATTGCATCTTCAATCATAGTTCTGTTTGAGGGGGTAATTAACTCCACAATGCTAGAAATAAAAGCTGGAGTTATTTCAAAATAAGATGATGAAGATGATGGAGGAATTTCAGAGGGTGGAAGAGCAGCAGGGATGGTATATGCAAGATGATCTGGAGGATGAACTGGAGATGGAACTGGAGATGTATGAGTGGATGCAGGGTGATCAATGTGATCAGGAGAGGGAATTAGAGAGTGAACTAGAGAAGAAATTTTAGACACCAACAAATCAAAACTGGGATGAGAAATCCCAGCAAGATGAGTCGGGAGAGGAGATGCAGGAGGAGAAGCAGAATGTCGTACTTCAATTGAAGTTGAAGGAACTTCAACTGAAGTAGACGGCAAAACTGATGAAAAAGATGGAAGAGATGGATTTGCTAAGCCAGCTGCTAGAAGGGGGGAGTGACTGAGACAGTCCTGGTGCTCTCAGAAGTAACTGGAGCAACCCCTGCGGGAGCGGGCTTCAGGAAGGTCCTTTTCCACTTTGCAAACAGCGATGGATCCATCTTCTTGTTGGCGTTGATGGAGGTGGCGGCTGACACTAGCAGATGGGGGTATTTCTCCTTCAGAAAAATCCCAACTACCCTTCCTAGGGTAACTTCTTTATTTCCATTCTTTTTCCTGATTAAATCAAACATAATGCCTACCCAATTGATCTGCTTCTTATTCACTATTGCACACATTAGTGCAAATTGCTGCCTTGTAATATTATCGTGGGCGGAGTGCTTTCCCAGTAGCACTTTTCCAACTATTTCCGCAAGAAACTTAATCTTAAACGGGAAATTCACTTTGAGCAGCTTAGAGGGAATGCCTTCGGCATGTCCCAGCTCTGTTAACATCCTTCCGAACTCAGGAGTATCTTGCTCATACTCTTCTTCACCATTAATCAATCCAAAAATTTCAGTCAGAATAGCGGGAATCAATATTACCTCTGCTCCGCTAATTGTTCCAGTCATCGAGTCATCAGTTGAAGATGAAGTGAAGGCCCACTCTTTGATCTCTTGATTGTTTATCTTTATTCTGTAGGACATGAGTTTCTCTAACCCTTGATCTTTGCACAGATTTTGAATTTCCATTATTCCTGGTTCACAGCAGCTGAAGGCGACGAAATCTACGCTGAAACTGGCATCAAACTTCACTACTGCAAGAAGCGCTGGAGCAATCGCCATCGAAAAAAAATTGGAGAAGACGAGAGAGAGACGGCGAGGACGGAGCGCAAGACAAAGAGCAAGCGGGAAGACGGAATGCGAAAAGACGCTCTCCGTCGACGATAAAAGCAACTATCTCTTAACCTAGGTCGACCATCGGCTTTATATTAAAACAGCGATCGTCGATCTATTTAAAAGTTACTGGAGACGATGGTCGAACGGTCGTTTGGCGATCGGTCCTGAAGCAGTGTAGTCGATCAATCTTTCGACTATTTCTGTCTTCACAAACAGCAAGCTGTCGTCAATCATAGATTGATGATAGGCTCGACCTGTTCGACTATCTTCGAACGCCGATCGATGATCTTCAAGCAGATAAGCTATCTTCAACCATAGGTCGACGATAGACTTGATCCGATCGACTATCGTCGAACGTCGTTCGACTATCTTTGAACAAGTTTCAACAAGGCAGACGTCACACTTAATCTCTTCCATTAATCATGCCTAGTTGAACTAAAAAAAACAGATGCTTCTGTTCATCTAAGGGCTTGGTGAATATATCACCTCTCTGAAGGTCTGTGGATATGAACTCAAGGCTGATCTTGTTCTTTTCCACACAATCTCTCAGGAAATGGTGTCTAATCTCAATGTGCTTCGTTCTAGAGTGGTGCACTGGATTTTGTGCAATGGAAATAGCACTTCTACTGTCACACATGATTTTAGTGTTCTTGTGTGAGTACCCATAATCCAAAAGTTGATTTTGTATCCACAGGATCTGTGAACAACAACTAGCAGCTGCTATATATTTAGCTTCTGCAGTTGAAGTTGAGACAGAGGCCTGCTTCTTACAGAACCAAGAGACCAATCTCTCTCCCAGGAACTGACAAGTTCCTGAGGTACTTTTCCTGTCAACTCGACAACCAGCATAATCAGAATCAGAATATCCAATAATTCTTATTCTGACTCAGCTGGGTACCAAAGTCCTAGATTTGGACATCCCTTCAGGTATCTCAAGATTCTCTTGAGAAGAATCAGATGAGATTCCTTGGGGTTGACCTGGAATCTAGCACAAAGGCATGTAGCAAACATTATGTCTGGCCTACTTGCAGTTAGATACAATAGGGAACCAACAATGGCCCTATAATTCTTTTGATCAACAGGCTTTCCCTGATCATCAGAATCAATAACTACATTAGTAGCCATAGGTGTATGCATTGCTGAAGCATCTGCCATCCCAAACTTCTTTACCAATTCCTTGGCATATTTGGATTGGGAGATGAAGATGCCATCAGCATCTTGCTTTACTTGGAGACCAAGAAAGTAAGACAGCTCACCCATACTACTCATCTCAAACTTAGAATGCATCAAGTTGGAGAACTTTTTGCATAGTTTGGGATCAGTGGAACCAAAAATAATGGCATCCACATACACTTGAACTAACAAGATTGTGTCCTTGTGGTGCTTGACGAATAGGGTTCTATCAACTACTCCCCTAACAAAGTTGTGCTCTAACAGGAAACTAGCTAGAGTCTCATACCAGGCTCTTGGTGCTTGTTTAAGTCCATAAAGAGCTTTCTACAACTTGAATACATGTGAGGGCTGAGTTGAAGAAACAAAACCGGGTGGCTGTTCAACAAATACCTCTTCCTTTAGCTCACCATTAAGAAAAGCACTTTTGACATCCATCTGAAAAACCTTAAACTTCATATAGGCTGCATAGGCTAAGAAGATCCTTATTGCCTCTAGCCTTGCAACATGAGCAAAGGTTTGGTCATAATCTATACCTTCCTCCTGCCTGTAGCCCTGAGCTACAAGCCTAGCTTTATTCCTTACAATGATTCCATTTGCATCCAACTTATTTCTATACACCCACTTGGTGCCTATGATCAGTTGGCCTTTAGGTCTTGGAACCAAAGTCCATACTTTACATCTTTCAAACTGATTGAGTTCCTCTTGCATAGCAATGATCCAGTAGGGATCTAGCTCAACATCTTTAATGGTGAGGGGCTCAATCTGTGAAAGGAAACAAGCATGCATCACATCCTGTCTTAACTGATGTCTTGTTTGAACACCAGCTGATATGTCTCTTATCACTTGAGATGTAGGATGATCTCTAAGTGTGACAACATCAGCAGGTGGGATGTGATCTTCAGCAATAGTTGGGATTAATTCCTCAGGAGGAATTTGATCTACTATTGGTGTTACAGCAATAACTTCTGCAAAGTCTTCATCACTGTCTGATTCAGTGATATGAAGAGTTGAAAGATGGAGGATTTCTTGAGTGACATCTTTGGAAGATTCTTGTACCTGTAATGAACTTGAGGAAGGGGAAGTTTCCTTCTCCTTGTAAAACATTTGGGATTCATCAAAGGACACATGAATAGACTCTTCAATTTTAGAAGATGATTTATTAAATACCCTATAAGCTTTGCTTACTTGGGAATATCCACGAAAAATTCCCATTGAAGCCTTTGCTTCAAACTTTCTAAGATATTCTTTATTGTTATTATGAATATAAACTACACGGCCAAAAACTCTAAAATAATTTATTTTAGGTTTCTTTCCTTTAAGTAACTCATAAGGAGTTTTACACTTAAACTTGTGTATCAGACTTCTATTCAAGACATAGTTGGCTGTACTAACAGCTTCTGCCCAATAGGAAAGAGGCATATTAGCATCTGCCAATAATGTGCCAGCAGCTTCAATTAGTGTTCTGTTCTTCCTTTCAACTACCCCATTTTGTTGGGGAGTTCTAGGAGCTGAGAAGCTATGTTTGATACCTTCTCTCTCACAGAATTCTTGCATGAGAAGAGAGTCAAACTCAGTACCATGATCACTTCTGATCAAGGCCACATGAGTAGAGTACTCAGTCTGCACACATAATAGAAAGTCTGTAAGGGCTTTGAAGTTATCAACCTTAGTTCTCAAGAAGAACACCCAAGTGAACCTAGAGAAGTCATCTACAATGACTAGGGTGTAATACTTCCCTCCTAAACTCTGTACATTTATTGGGCCAAATAGGTCCAAATGTAATAAATACAGGATTCTAGGAGAATCACTTTTATTTACTGATTTAAATGAGTTCTTGGTTTGCTTGCCTAGTTGACAAGCCTTGCATAGGCTCTCCTTCTTGTAGGGGCAAGAAGGTAAACCTCTAACAAGGTTGTGTTTAGATAACCTAGATATATTCTTGAGGTTAACATGGTTAAGCCTTTTATGCCATAGAGTATTGTTATTGGTTACTTCATTGAACAAGCAGATTTCAGAGTGAGTTGAATTAAAATCTACTAAATAAATGTTACCTTGTCTAATGCCTACCAATACAACACTATTATTTAAAGTAATATTACAAAGAGAGTTAGAGAATGATACCTGGTATCCAGCATCACATAACTGACTTACTGAAATTAGATTATGCTTCAGTCCAGTCACATAAGCAACTCTCTTGAATGTAACAGCTTCAATTGTCATCCTGCCATAGCCTTTAGTTTGACCACAGCTTGAATCTCCAAAGATTACCTTTGGGCCAAGCTTTGCCTTGAACCTTGACAGATGTTCTTTATTTCCTATCATGTGCTTGGAGCAACCACTATCCAAATACCACTTATTTTGAGTGATAGGATAGGTCTTCACCTGAAAATAAATCAATTTAAACATTGTGGACCCAGGTAACCTTGGGTCCCTTGTTTTTCACATAAGAAAAACTGGAAATAAATGAATAAGCAGGATGAGGGTGATAACCTAACGGATAAGATCTCCTAGGTGGGATTCTCCATGCAGATGATGGGTCAATGAACCTAGGGTTTCTATTCATATTTGGGTTTCTAACATTCTGGTTGGAATTTTGAAATTCTTGTTGAAAGCGTCGATCGGAGTTCGACGATTAGTACCCAGATCGTCGATCTTCGTTCGACTATTGGGCCTGCGATCGTCGAGCTGCGTTCGACGCTCTTTGTAATTCCTTAAATTTCTGTTTTCTTTTCTCTCTTTTAGCTTTATTTAAAGCTCTATTTACTTGATTGACTTGCTCAGTGTTTTTTATTCCACTAGATGAAATAAAATTCACTGGAGTTGAAAGTTGGTTTTTAAGAATGATCGGGGGCTCACTAGAAGATGCTCCTAAGCCTAATTTGTTATTGCCTGACCTAGTGTTAGACATGCTGGTTATTTCAAGCAACTTAAGGCTTCTACCATTCAGAGACTCTTCTAACCTTTTGGATTTAGCTAATTCATTCTTAAGGAATTTGATTTCTTCACTAGCATTAGTGAGTTCTGCTGTTAACCCAATGTTTTCATTAGCAATCAATTCAGATTCAGCTAGTTTAATTCTAAGCTCTTTTATTTCTTTTTCAGAACTAATTAAATCTAAACATAAAGATTTAAACACAGATTTAAATTCAGCAGATGTAAAGTCATAAGAAGACAATACCTCATCTTCAATTGGCATTTCTTCATCAGAATCTGAATTCTCTGTAGCTGAGTGATTGCTGTAGGAATCAATTGCCATTAGGCAAACTTCCTTTGCCTTCTTTTCTTCCTCATCCTCACTGGAGCTTGAGGAGGTAGATTCCTCATCAGAATCACTCCAGGTTTCAGCAACAAAGCCTCTCTCCTTCTTTTTGTTCTTGTAGGAGGATGGCTTGGAATGCTTCCTGTGCTGATCCTTGTCTTTTCTTTTATCTTTGTTCTTTTCCTCTGGATAATCTGGAAGAATATGTCCAGGCTTCCTGCAACCATAGCAGATTATTTCTTTAGAAGGGGTACGATCATACCTTGGTTTATCTTCATACTTTGAAGATTTCTTTCTGAATTCCTTCCTTCCCATCTTGAGAAACCTTTTGACAAATAATGCCATCAGTTCCTCATTGGACTGGCTTACTTCAGAAGCTTCAGCAGCTTTAAGAGCAAGGATTTGCTCTTTTCTTGTAGGAGTTGGGGTCTTTTCTTCAGCCTCAGCTTCCCTGGACTTCAACACTTGCTCAAAAGACTTGAGCTTGCTGAGAAGGGCTTCTGTTGAGATTTTTGTTGTGCTTCTGGCTTCCTTGATAGGCCAGATACTCAGATCCCATGTGCTAGGGAAGCACATAAGAATCTTATCATTGACCTCTGTCAATGAAATATCCTTGTCAAGGGTCCTCATCTCATTGATGATTGAGCTGAGCCTTGTGTACATAGCTTCAACTGATTCAGCATCAGTTTTCTTGAAACTCTCATACTGTGAGATAAGGTTGGACCTCCTGTCTTTCCTTTCATCAGCTAAACCAGCTACAATCTGGTTCAGTGTATCCCACATTGCTTTTGCTGAGGAGCAGTCAGCAACCTTCTGGAATACTTCATCAGACATTGTCTGAGCCAGAATGTTCATTGCCTTAGCATCTGCTATCTTTGCGTTTTTGTATTCATCATTGTACTCTGGAGGAGGCACTGCACTCATATCGAATGATGATGAGGCAGTAGCTGCAGCAGGTGCTCTTGGTGGTCCTGTTAAAATAGAAACAAAAATACTTTCATCAATAGAGTTCATATATAGTTTAATCCTTGCCTTCCAGATGCTGAACTTAGCTAAGTTGCATGTTGGAGGTCTGGTGCTAGAATAATCCTTGGACTGGGCCATGATAGTGAAAGTGAATATCTATAAACTTTGGTATCTATCAGGATCTTATGACTTAGGTGTTAGCCTATTCAGTCTGTCAACCTCCCTCTAATACCAATTGAAAGAGAAGGGATAGATACTACTCTAGAGGGGGGGTGAATAGAGTAATCAAAAATTGCACTAGCAAAGTTGACTTTCTACTCAACTCCCTTGGAGTTAAATGCGGAATGAAGGTTATAGATATTTGAGATTAAACCTTAAAGCCTAACACAAGTGTTGTGCACAAAAAGGCAGCCAACTGTAATTATAGTTAAGGCTTGGAAACCTAAACAACAACTAGCAAACCTAGTTAAGATCTAATCACAGCCACAATGCAAGTAATTAATTAAAGCAATCCAGACGACACAAGGAATTTATAGTGGTTCCCCAAATAACTTGGGTACGTCCACTCTTCTACCAACAAGGTAGGAATCCACTCAGGTTTTTGATCAGGTGCCCTTCCACCAACAAGATCTGCTTTAGGTAGATCAAGAAACCCTTTAGACTTTTGATCAGGTGTCTAAAAACCAACACAGGTTTTTGATCAGGTGCCCTGCCACCAAGGGATACTTTTGAAGGGAGTAATAACCCTTTACAGGAGGGGGAAAGGAGGTTAAGGTGTCTTCTCTATTTTACATAGAGAAGCACAATAACTTGCACTAAGCTAGAAAGCTCTAAGAGAATCAAGGCTCCCCCTGGCTAAAAGAGTATCCAGGTGAAGTCTTGCTTCAGTGCAGAAACACTTCAGAAAATACTGAAGGAAAAAGCTACAAGAACATAAATAATATTAAATAGAATCTCTTCTTCAAGCAGCTATCTTCTTCTTCTTCTTCAAAAAGGCTCTGAGTGAAGATCTTCCTGTAAGCAGGAGAACTCAGGTTGAAGAAGAGTGAAGAACTAAAGCTTCTTCTCAGTTAGATGTGAATGAGCTGAGAGCAGTTGGAGACTGTAAGCTTTTAGTTTGAATGCTGCAGTTAGCTTTTTAATGAGTGAGAACTAGTTGATTTTTTTCTTCAAAGAAGTCTTTATATAGCAGCAGTAGCAGCAACGGCTCTAACT
Organism: Platanthera zijinensis; assembly: GCA_039513925.1. Classification (NCBI taxonomy): domain Eukaryota; kingdom Viridiplantae; phylum Streptophyta; class Magnoliopsida; order Asparagales; family Orchidaceae; genus Platanthera; species Platanthera zijinensis. The sequence goes on along the minus strand of CM077092.1, from coordinate 153,822,240 downwards.
TGAGTTTGAATCTTGTCTTTTACTGAACTCTGCAAGCTAGGCTGCAAAAAGCATAAAGCAAAACAAAATACTGCAGGCAGATATCCTATAACAGGATAAAGCTTTCTAAGAAGCTGCAAATAATTCTGATGAAATAAAACTAGAGAAAGTCACATCAGAAAAGACTCTTTACAGCCAAGAAAGACTTTTTGAGTCTAACGGCTATAAAGGACAGCCTGGCAAATAAAGCAGAAAACATATCTCAGCTATAAGACAAACAACTTTGTTAGAAAAAGATTAGCTCATGCATAAAGAATGGAACTGATATTGCATGGAAATAATATCACAATTTATTCAGATAATCTTTTATAAACTATGCCAAAATAAGTATGAAATTAGTCACATCATAGAAGACGACAAAACTATTTTAAAACATACAGCAAAACGTCGAACGACCCTCGGAGATCGTCGACCGACGCACGGAGATCGTCGACCTATCGGACAGATAGTCGAACGATCCAGATAGTCGAACTATCAAAGAAGATAGTCGAACTAACTCAGCAGAGAGTCGACCTATCAGAATAGATAGTCGAGCTATCAGATAGTCGATCTATCCGGACAGATAGTCAAACTACCTGTCAGATAGTCCATGCTGCATCTTTGTTCGCTTCGTCGAACTTCTTTGGCTCAACCTGTGACAGGAAAATAAGGTGCAAAATCTCGTTAATTGAACCTCTTCGAGTTCTGAAACCATCACGAGGATCTCCGATGATCTGATCTCTAGGATGATCCCTCACGTGTCGAAGCTCTAGGAGTCTGGCATCTCGAGCTCTGACATCTTCTCGGGCTCCTCCTTCTAGGAGATTTTCTCCATCCTGATCGTCAACTTCTCCAGTCGGTGTTGAGGTGGAAACCTTGACGTACTTGGGAGTAACATCCTTAGCAGTATCATCGAGACTTAGCAGTTCAAGTCTTGCACCTGCATCTTCAATAATACCACTAGAAGAATTGCTATTATGCAAACTTCCTTCATCAAATACAACATTAATGGATTCCTCTACCACTAGGGTTTTCTTATTAAAAACCATATATGCCCGACTTTGGCTGCTATAGCCCATGAATATGCCTTCGAAGAATTTTTCACCAAATTTAGTACGCGGGTACTTCCCGTTATTGAGTACATAGAATCTGCAGCCAAAGATCCTTAAATAGGACATGGTTGGTTTCCTGTCTTTAAGTAGTTCATAAGGCGTCTTACGATGACTCTTGCTGATTAAAGCCCAGTTTTGTACATGACAAGCTGTATTGACAGCCTCTGCCCAGAAGTATTCTGGGAGAGAAGCGTCATTCAACATTGTCGTGCAAGCTTCAATGAGAGTTCTATTTCTCCTCTCCGCAACTCAATTTTGCTGAGGAGTGCGCGAGGAGGAAAACTCATGAAAGATACCATGTTCTTCACAAAATTCTGTCATAGCACCAGACTCGAATTCTGTTCCATGGTCACTTCTGATTTTGACCACTGAGCAGTTAAGTTCGTTCTGAATCTGTTTGACAAAACTAGTGAAGATGTCAAATGTATCTAACTTTTGTTTTAAGAAGAACACCCACGTAAACTGAGAGTGATCATCTACAATCACTAGCGAATATGACTTGCCTCCCAAGCTATGAACTTTCATTGGACCAAACAAGTCCATATGCAGAAGATAAAGACATCTGGAGGAGTCTTTGTCTGCAATTTCCTTAAAGGTAGCCCGAGTCTGTTTACCCTTCTGACACGCAGGACAGGGGCTATCTTTGATGCACTTAATAATGGGAGCATCTCTTACTAAATTTTTAGAAAACAACATATTAATAGTCCTGAAATTAATATGTGCCAACCTCTTGTGCCATTGTTCACAAAGAGATGCACTGCCTTTTGCTACTAGGCACACGGGGGTAGAAGAATCTAAACTAAGAAAATCTAAACAAAAGATATTTCTGCTCCTAATGCCGGTTAATATCGTCTCCAAAGAGGCACACGATATTATCAAGCATTTATCCTTGCAAAACTTAACGTCATATCCTTTATCATGCAACTGACTTACACTGATCAGGTTATGATTTAACCCTTCAACATAGGCTACGTCGATGATAGAGATTATACCGTTGGAAATCATACCGTAACCTCTGGTGACTCCTCGATCTAATCCTCTAAAGATGACTTTGGATCCATTTTCGACAGGAGAGTAATCATGCAGCAGGCTTCTAGTCCTAGTCATATGCTGGGAACATCCACTGTTCAAGTACCAGATAGGCATTTTGGTGGCCTTTGGACATACCTGCAAAACATAATCAGTTTCCCTTAGGAACCCAATCGAACTTGGGTCCTAGATTCCTTGTTAGCATACTCCCCCTCGGGTGGTTAACCCTACAAGTGGTCGGCCTCGCATTGTTAACATGAGGAGTCTCGTTGAATCTTGGATTAAACCAGAAATCCACGACAAAGTGACCAACATTTCCGTAACACCAACAGTCGAACCTATTGTACCGCTTCCTAAGCTCCCGCTTTACCCTGGGAACGGTGGGTCCAGCTGAGGCCTTAGATCTGGAGGTTGAAGCATCATGATGACAGCAATCACATGATTTCTTCACTTCCTGTTCCTTCAGTATAACAGGCTTGGCTTTTGGTGCCTGCTTCCTATTATGGCTGCTAGAGAAGTGGCCATAATTTTCCACTTGGATTTCCTCATAAGGTGCCTTGAAGACACTCTCGCTGTAGTTGCGGGGGAAGGTCCAACCATCATACCGGCTCTTGGGCTTTTCAACCGAGGGCCGGAAGAAGTGGCCATAAATTGACTCAAAATCATGTTCATTGCAGGGAAAGACAGGCTTCCTGAATTCAACAGGGTTGAGTGGGGCCTTTCCCTTTTCTGCAGCAGAGGCCTTCTTAGCACCCTTATTTTTCCCGTGCTTTCTGTTTATCCTGGATGATTTACCTGGCACACCCACATGCCCCAAGCCAGCCACCTTAGCCTGAGCAGAGAAGGTATCAACCAGTGGAAGAACAGTCTTTGGCATAGAGAAGCTTTTGATAATCTTCCTTTCTACCGCAAGTTGTTCTTCCAACTTGTTGACTTCTTCCTGTTTAAGGTCAAGGAGCCTTAGAGACTATGAGTGCTCAGAAGTAAGGCCCAGGTGTTCCTGTCGGAGAGAGATCAAGCTAGTGATCTCTTCTCTTAGAGACACACCCTCAGCCTTAAGGAATTTGACTTCCTTTTTCTGATCCCTCAACCTCTTACAACTTTCCTCAAAGGTATTGAGCAGGAGCTCATACTTTTCGAGGAGCTCAGCTTCACAGGCAGATGGGCTGTCCTCGATGTCATCATCAGGAGACTCATAGTCAGAGTCAGAGAGGGGGGTACGAGCTTTTACCTTCCCAGTAAATGGGGGATAGTCTCCTTCTGAGTCAGAGCGACCAACTAGCCCGAAGTAGGCTTCTTCATCATCACTGGAGTCTGAGGAATCAGACTCACTCAGTGTCTTTGGCTTTTTTGCGATGTCGCTCCTCTCTTTCTTCTTATCTCTAGAGGATTTGTGCTCCTCTCCCTTCCCCTTATCTCTCTTGCCTTGGTGACAGTCAGCGATGACGTGACCTGGCTTATTGCATCCAAAGCAAATAATGTCGTTAGTGTAATGTTTGTTCTGTTTGGATTCATACCTGTCAGAAGAATAATTCTTCTTCTTATGTCTGGAGGAGGAGCCGTCTCTCTTTCTTTGATTCCTTAACTTGAGGAACTTCTTGAACTCCCGAGTGATGAGGGAGAAGTATTCTTCAGATAGCTCTGAGCCGGACGAGCATGGCTCAGATTCTTCTTCCTAATCCATTTTCCGAGAGCGGGATGAGGCTACACCCTTGCCTTTCCTTGAGTGATCGGCTTTTAGGGCCATAGTCTTTTCTTTTGCTGCGGCTTTCTCGGCTTCTTGTTCTGCTTTCCTCGTTCAGCTGAAGCTAGTAGGACATAAGATTCCCAAATAGTATCTGAGGATCAGTTTCTGCTAATTTGCCAAACTTTCGGATGGCGCAGATCTTTGTGTCCCATTCCTTAGAAAGGGACCTAAGGAATTTATCATTCAGTTCACCATCAGTGAACACTCTTCCATATCCCTTTAAGGCATTGACGATCTTGAGGAAATTCTCGAAGGTAACTCCGATCTCTTCCTTGGGCCCTTTCCTGAAGGCCTCATATTTCTGGTTTAGGAGGGATCTCCGATCATCCCTCACTTTATCTGTGCCCTCCATCAGAATAATCAGGCAATGCCAGATATCCTTGGTTGTCCTGTAGTTGCAGAAGTTCTGCATCATGGAGTCATCGACTGCGCTGACTAGAATGTTCTATGCCTTCTTGTCAAGTGTGACCAGCACCATCTCGTCCTTGTCCATTTCAGAAAACTTATTAGGCACCATTTTGGTAGGATCAATGGTGGAGGCCTTAGTGGGAATATAAGGTCCCTCCTCCACGATCATGAAGAGTCGGGGGTCGACTGCTTCCATGTAAAATCTAATCCTTTCCTTCCAGATAGGAAAGTTTAGCCTTGTGCACACTGGGATCTTGCCTTAGTACTTGGGTCCGTCCATAGTAGATATCTGCCTTCTTCTTGACACTAGTGGCAGGAACTTACTCAAGGTGTTAACCTTTTTGATGAGTAACCTCCTCTGATACCACTTGAAAGTTACTCTAGTGTCAACTTCCTTCACCTATGGGGGGGATAGGTGATTTGCAGTCGTTTTGCGGAATTAATTATTTACCCGCACAATAAAAAAAAACAAGCACAGCACAGAAACACACAGGCAGTTATAGTGGTTCCCCGATTTGGGTACGTCCACTCTCCCCCTTCGACCTATCTCCCAACAAGGGACGACTCGGTCACTTCACCAACAGGATTGAAATCCAATCCTTTCACTATGGAAGAAACCCTTCCACCCGAAGGATTCACTACTCCTCCACCACTGGTTGCACCCAACCCTTACAATGAGGAACCAAAGTTCCTTTACAACAAAAGTAAAAATAGAATGTACAAAATACAAACTACGTATGGAGCGCTCGGTGTCCCTCTTCGTTCGATGAAGCGTTCGTGAAGAAGACGAAGAGTCCATGACCTAAGAACTCTCTTGGAGAAGATCTTCCCGAGATCGGCGGCGGCAAAGGATTGCGGCGGCGATGCTTTGTAGATCCAAACTTCGTAACAAAGCTAGCAAGGTCTACCAACGATCTTACTTTGATCCATCGTCTCAATCGATTCGGAAGGGGAAAGTATTCCCGTTCAATAAACCAAGAGACAAAGGATCTCAAGATAGAAATGTGAGACGCGTTGCTTGGCTGAGTTTCTATCGCCGGGAGATCAAGAAAAATCCAAGGCCAGTGGCGGCGACAACCTTTCGAGCGGCGACGGAGGCGGAAAAAGTTCCGCGATGAGCTAGGTCAAGTCGGCAGCTCGTTTCTTTTTCGCGTGTAGGGATGATCTGTAATGTTCAAAATAAGCGAGTATTTATACTGTAGATCATCCTTTAAGACCGTTGTGGGCCCTACCAGAAGAAACCCTAATTTCGGTTCAAACAGCGCCTGAACATTTGGTCCGGTCCAGCGAGCCAACAGAATTCGCCTAAGGCAAATTCAGCGGGAATCATTGGTGATTCTCGATGAATCGGCGAGAATCACTTATGATTCCCGTCGAATTCTCCTTAGAAGAATTCTAGCAGAACAACAAGCCATCCAGAGAGAATCGACGAGAATCACAATCCATTCTCGACGAATCGGCGAGAATGCAAAGTCATTCTCGACGATTCGGCGAGAATCACTTAGTGATTCTCGTCGATTCTGCCTTAGTTGAATTCTAGACGGCATTGAGACAGCCGGATGCATTCGACGAGAGTAGTCTAGTGATTCTCGACGATTCGACGAGAATCACTAGTGATTCCCGTCGAATCGGCGAGAATCACTTAGTGATTTTCGTCGAATTTTCCTTAGACGATTTTTCGTCTATCTTCCCGTAAGCTGGTCTTTGACCCATCCTTGCTCCTTATCTGCTCTTGATCTATCTCAACCCTGTACTTGAAAATAAGTAAACTCCAATAGAGATACTACACGTGAGCCAACACACTGATCTGCTCAATGAGGGATTACGTTGCGCAGACCCGTGTATATTGACCCACTGCACCCTGACATTGGTGTGTACTTATCGTGGAATAACTGCAAGCACAACTTGGTAGAAAATCATCAAATACATTATCTATTCACCTTAGCTTGTTCAGGGGCTTCTTCAAATCAGGTGCATTGTGGATACAATACCCAACAAAAACCTTACCAAAAAGGTTGAATCACACTCCTCTCCACAAGCTATATCAGAAGCTGAAAGTGAAGAAGAGAATGTGGAAGAAATTAATTCCCTTCCAACAGTTGATACAATTCCACAAGAAGAATTAAATCAAATAACTGTCACTGAACCAACTCCACCCAATGATCTTGTCACACTTAGGGATCACCCAAGATCTCAAGTAATTGGATACATATCACTAGGAGTTCAGACAAGACATAAACTCAACCCTGATGTGATGTTTGCCTGCTTTCTCTCTCAAATTGAGCCACAATCCATATCTGATGCAGAGCAAGATCCATATTGGATCACTGCAATGCAAGAGGAACTCAACCAATTTGAGAGGTGTAAAGTTTAGAAATTAGTTCCAAGGCCTAAGGGCTATCCAGTAATTGGAACTAATTGGTATTTAGAAACAAACTTGATGCCCAAGGTGTGATAGTGAGGAACAAGGCAAGGCTTGTTGATCAAGGTTACAAGCAAGAGGAAGGAATTGATTATGATCAGACTTTTGCTCCAGTTGCCGGACTTGAAGCTATAAGGATTTTCCTAGCTTATGCAGCATTCAAGAAGTTTAAAGTCTACCAGATGGATGTGAAGAGTGCATTCCTAAATGGAGAACTCAAAGAAGAGGTGTATGTTGAAAAACCTCCAGGTTTTATCTCTTCATCTCATCCTTCTTATGTTTTTAGATTGCATAAGGCTCTCTATGGTTTAAAGAAAGCTCCAAGAGCTTGGTATGAGACCTTAGCCAGCTTTCTCTTAGAGCATGGTTTTTCTTGAGGCATGGTAGATAGAACCCTTTTTACAAAATTGCATCATGATAAAATTCTCTTAGTACAAATATATGTGGATGACATAATTTTTGGTTCCACTGATTCAAATCTGTGCAAAAGATTTTCTGATTTAATGCACTAAAGGTTTGAGATGAGTAGCATGGGTGAGTTATCATATTTCCTTGGTCTCCAAGTGAAACAAACTCCTGAAGGAATCTTCATCTCTCAATCTCAATATGCTAAAGAACTTATTAAGAAATTTGGGATGAATGATGCCACTGCTATGAAAACTCCCATGGCTACCAATGCTATTGTAAGTGCTGATGAATCTGGAAAACCAGTTGATAAAACCAGGTATAGGGCCATTGTTGGATCCTTACTGTATTTAATAGCAAGCAGACCAGATATTATGTTTGCCACATGTCTTTGTGCTAGGTTCCAGGTGAACCCTAAAGAATCTCACGTTATTTTATTAAAAAAGATTTTAAGATATATAAATGGTTGTCCAGATCTAGGCCTCTGGTATTCAATAGAATCAGCATTTGTGTTAACTGGATTCTCTGATGCTGATTATGCTGGATGCAGAGTAGATAGGAAAAGCACCTCTGGAACTTGTCAGTTCCTTGGTGATAGACTTGTATCATGGTTCTGTAGAAAGCAAACATCTGTCTCAACAACAACTGCTGAAGCTGAATATATGGCTACAGGCAGCTGCTATTCACAGATCTTGTGGATACAAAACTAATTACTAGATTATGGTGTCAACATAAATAATTCAACTATTCTATGTGATAATACAAGTGCTATTTCAATTGCACAAAATCCATTTTTGCATTCTAGAACTAAGAATATAGACATTAGACATCATTTCATTAGAGATTGTGTTGATTAGCAAAAGATTAAACTTGAATTTATCTCTACTGATTTGCAAAAAGCAGACATATTCACTAAGCCTTTGGACTCATCCAAGCATCTTTTATTTGTCAATCAGCTTGGTATAATAAATGGCCAGGATTTAATCTAATGCTCTGTCCCTGGTCAAAGAATTGTGTATGTTCGTCGACCTGAGATCGACGAACTGATAACAGTTCTTGAGATTTCTCGTCGACTTGAGCTCGACGAAATCTCCTAGTGAAGTAATTTTTGTTGATCTAAGTTCGACGAACTTACTTCAGAAAGCTTTCGTCGACCTGAGATTGACGAAATGCTTTCAAATCTTTAGCTGAGATCGACGAACTGGTTGACTCTAAATTATTTCGTCGACCTCAAATCGAAGATCTTCTAACTTTTCGTCGAACGGAGTTTGTCGGTTCATATTCTGGAAAACCTTACATCTTAGGTTTTCTTCGACCTCCGTCCCGCGCTTTCAGTTCCCCTTGCACTTGATCTTCGTTTTCTCTCTTGCAGGTGCATTCATGGCGATTCCAGCAGGCGCTCTTGCGGCAATGAAATTTGAAACAATATTCGATATGGATTTTGCCTCATTCCAGCACTCAGATCAAATATTTCTTCCCATCCTACAACTTCTGGAAGACTAAAAACTTGAACAACTGCTAACCATTAGAATCAAATTACCCAGCACAGAAATCAGAGAATGGGTATACACAGCTACCACTGATGAGAACAAGATGACCGGCACCATCGTGGGTAACGAAATCTCTCTTACCCCCGATATTCTTACTGAACTTTTTGGATTGAAAAATGGTGAGGAAGAGTAAGAAATTGATTCGGAAGAGTTTGATATAATGTTGAATACAATGGGGTACTCTTGAGACAACCCAATAAACTACTGAAGATACACCTATCTGCCGAGTTCAAATTTCTTGCAGATATAGTTGGGAAAGTCTTGTTGGGCAAGCACACTGTACACGATTACATAACCATGCATCAATTTCTGGTCATTTGTGATGTGGTAAACAAAAGGCAGGTGGATTGGGCTCAGATCATCTTTGATCTTATAAGGAAAAGAAACAGTAAAAAGGAAGTGAACTTCAGACGGATCCTAGGAATCTTCTTGACAGCAAAGGCTGATGAATCACTGGTCTCCCAGACCATATTCATCAATGCCAGCAAAAGGCTCACATGTGCCTTTTTTGGCAGGTGGGAGAGGGCAATCACAAAGCCCTCTAAGGCTTCATCCTCTGCCACCCAAGCTTCCAAAAGTACAAGGGCTATTACAGCTACTCCCCACCCCACTGAAGGGCTCTTTTCCACTCCTCCACCACCTCCTGTCCCTCCAGTTCCATCTCAATAACAAGTACAGTCAACCCCACTTTCCACTACCATCCACATCCATACCCCAACACCTCTAGCATCTCCAATTCCCTCTTCACCTACACATCTTCCATCTCCTCATCCTTCACCTCAACCTGACACTTCCATCCCTACACCACCTCTATCCCCTCTACCATCTCATCTGGTTGACATCAACTTCTCCTCCCTTCCCTCTTTCTACTTTCTTTCCTCTCCCCTGAACTCTCCATCCCCATAACAAGACTCTCCCTTAGAAACCCCACCTCCACCTCCACGCATCCATCCTCCAGCAATATCTACTCAGTCAGCTACTCCACATGTTTCTGCCTCTCCAACCCTGGACCCCTCTCTTACCCTCACCATCATCCCTCTTCTCATCCCATTACTCAAAACTCTCATTGCAGAGGCCATTTCCCCTCTTGTTGCTTCTATCTCATCCCTTGCTGCTCAGATCTCTGCCCTGACCATTGCTCCATCTTCAATTGGAGGCCTGGCTTCAGCCACTATTGAAACCAGGCAGAGGGATATACTTCATAAAGAAGTAGCAGCAGCAGCAGGACCAGTTGTACATACATCAGATACAGCAGAAGCAGCAATAGATAGTATAGATTCTGATATAATTGATCTAATTCAATTTATTGAAACTGACATGGATATTGATGAGTCAGTTATAGCAGAAATAAATATTGTTAGTGATGTTATCATCCATCCCATAGTAGACTTGGTAAGTTTGTTAAAGACTTTTGTTATAGCTTATCTAAGTGTCCTTCCAGCTCAGTATACTAAGCCATCATTGGCTATTATCCCCTACTCCTCCACAATAAGTTCTGATGTTGCTAAGCAACTTAAAGACAGTTTTGCCAAGATTTCTGAAACTCTAGCAGAGACAATCAAGGATGATTCAGTAAGAGCCTCCTCCCCTCCAGAAACATTTTCTGTTCCAACATTTATCATGGATGATTCCCCAATGCCTGATATGGATGCCTTGATCATGGCTGATATTGAAGAAGAGAATAAGGCAGCTGCTGAAAGAACTGTCACAAGTAACTCTCCAGGATCAATTGATATTCCTTCTCCAGCTCCCCTCCAGCATGGAAAACCCTCCATTTCTACTAAGTTCCTAAAAGAGATAGATGACTTGTATAACAATCCTCAAGGACAGTCTGATGATGATGATGAAGATGATTAAAATTCTAATGAGGAACCCAAGAAAAAGAAAGTCTCAAAGAAAAGGAAAGCTTCACCTCCTCCTGCTCCCAAACTTAGAAACACTAATGACACACCCTACTATATTCTACAAAACATAACTCCATACAAGGGTATGCCAGCCTTTATGTGGCTATCCAAGAATGAACAAAATGCAAGAAATAAGAGCAGAAGGTATTCTCCTCACCCATAGAAATTCAGAAGAGACCCTCCTCCTCCTCCTCCTCCACCAGCTGCTGGTGCTTCTAGAACTAGTTCTCAAAAGTCAGATGCACCTTCCAAGCCCTCATACACCAGAAAATATCAGAGGCATGAAAGATCATCAATACAGCAGTACCTTGGAAGAAGTCAGCAAAGAAATACTAGCTGTACAGAACAAATAAAAGAGATGGTGTATCAAAAACCAGAGTTCTCTCCTCCTCAACCACAGGCTGAACAAAGAAGACACTCTGTACCTAAAGGAAATTACAGTGAGGCAGCACCTCCCAAATCCTTATACACTCAAAGTACTAAAAGCCAAGCTGAGACAAATTTTCAAGCAACGTCTACAAATTTCAAGCCTATTTCACTGTTATCCTCACAGGAAGATCAATCATCTGTCAGTCAGGATGATGATCCAAACTTCAGGATGGCCAGTCTTCGAGAATTGATTGCTCTATCACAGATGAAAAATGCCAAAGAAGAAGGACAGGATCCAACAAAATTCTCTACAATGTCGACATACAGCGAAAAAGAACCTGAAAGGCTTCAGGTAAGCAAGAAGTTGTTTGACCCTACTGAATATATGACTAGACATCCAAAAGCAATTGTTCCCAGAACCACAACTCAGACAATGATTGGAGTAACTGATTTATATTTGTCAAAAAAAGAAGCTGCAAATCCTAACAGGGAAATTATATTTACAAACCCTGGAGAAAAGAAGAAGGAAGAAAAATCCAAGAAGTAAAAGCGGACAATCCTAAAGAAAAATTGCTACTTGTGGTATACTTTGTTAAATATATGTTGTTTTTATGTTACAAAGCTATGTACATATATCTGCTGCACTTGTTATCATTATCTACCAGATATATATTGTGTTTCTGCTTTGTATATTTCTTTTGTATTGAGTATGTTATTAGTGACCTCACCCAAATAGGGTGAGATTGTTGGAACCCCTAGTTGGATTTGGCTAGGTTAACTGAGTTAGGATATGACCCAACATGTATAGATCAGGGTCATAGTTGTGTCCTAGAGTCTAGGTCAATTTCTTAAGTCAACAGTACAAAGGACCAGCCTCCAACCCTATAAGAGACTCAAGACTTAGAGAATTCAATACTTAGAAAAAGAAGTTCTACGTTCGTCGAACTCCGGTCGACGAAAGTTGAGCTCAGCTAGACGAACTCAGGGAAAATTCTCTGAGCCCAGCTCGACGAACTCTGGACAAAGTACTAACTGCTTTAGTCAGAAGCTCAGTCGACGAACTAAAACATCAGCTAGAAGAACTCTGTTCTCTGATCGACTAATCCTGGTTAAAGTGGTTCAACACTCAGAAAATATTCTAAGTTCAGTTTTCAGACTCAGCTCGATTATCTTGGACCTCTACTGGACGAACTCTGTTCTCGAGGCTCAGCTCGACGATCTTAGACCTAAGCTCGATGAACTTGATGCACAGAAGGAAGTTATCAAGCAGCATTCAGAGGTCGAGAATCTTGGATCTCAGCTCGACGAACAAATATTCTCAGCTCGACGAACTGTGGACTCAGATCGACGAATTAAGTCTGATTCTTTTCCCTTCCGTTCTTATTATGTGGCAATAATTCCTAAGTAATTAATGCTCTAATATTATCTGAATATTACCGTTAGACAAGAGCATTATTTCTGGTCTTCATCAGGATTACTGTAACGCCCCCGATTTTTCTGTGATTATTTTAATCCTCATTGGCGTTACGTCGACGCGTTTTCGTGGCTTGTACCATCTGTGGAGTGTGGTCTTACCCCCTTAGAACTGAGTGCCCTATTTTGTAGCCTATGGGCAAGATTTCCCTAGCAAGCCGAGTCGTTTTGGGTGACCCGGTGTGGCCTCTCGGGGATGCTTGTGTTTTGGCTTCGGGTGGGTATAACTCGAGTTCTGTTCGTCGAAAATTAATTTCGACTTCACCGTTGTGTTTGTAGCATGGGTATTTAGCTACGGTGCGAATTTCGTCAAATTCTGAGGTAGTTCAGTTTCCGCATTGTTTTGGTGCTTTATGTAATTCTTTTATAAATTATATAATTATATATAAATATATATATAGGTTAAGTATTAGGTTAGAATTAAAAAGACCCCGCTTCATCTTCTTCACGTAAGAACCGCCGCCCTTGTACGAGAGAATCGGAGAAACCGCCGAGCCTTGCCTTCCACCGCCGATTCCCAGAGCATTCGTGGACGGAATTTGATTCTTAGAGTGGATTCGGATTGCTCTTGTCAAGACCTTCATTCATACGGTAAGAAATTAGATTTTCATGGAGTTTTAGGAGGATTGGAATTTTTGGTTTTGAGGATTTTCCGCCATTAATGTTAGGGCGAATGTTTTTAGGTGCTGCTGCTTTTAGTGCCAAGTGAAGGAGAGGGAAAGCCGTCCAAGCTTCGCCGGTAATCGAGGCAAGTGGTGTTCTTGCCCTTGCCAAATTGTTTTTTTTGTTCATAGATCCTACTCGCTTCTATCGTTTTTATCTCCTATTTTCTGTCTCGAATGTTTAGGCATAGTTTGTATGGTAGTGGTGCGCGTCGTTGGTGGTTTCCTGCTGCAACTGTAGTTGCGTGGGTCGTGTGCCCGTTCCGGTGTCGTTCGGGAAATCCCAAACGGTACAGGTTAACCGCGCACGATCATCAACCGTTAGGGCGCACTACCACTGATCGTGTGCCTATGTTTGTGCGCGTCCACTTGTTTATTTTCCAAAGTTCTGTCTCGGATATCGCACGAGCACTGGAAAATAGTGCGCACGACCACCGGTCGTGCGCCACTGCTCGTGCGCAGAAACTAAGTTTTCTGTCAAGTTTTCCAGGTTCACTTCGCACGGTCATCGACCAATGAGTGCGCACGACCACTGGTCGTGCGCCACTGATCGTGCGCTCTGTATTTATATTTTTCTTCTGCTCCCGTATTTAGTTGGCTTCGTTGCGCGGGTTATGTGGGCATGAGTGTTTTGTGTTGCGTTAAGGTAGTAACGTAAGTGTAGTTGTTGTGATAGTTTCATTTTGCGTGGCACGTTGAGTGAGTGAAGCTCACTCATGCGGTGTCGAGAGGACCCAGCGCCAAGTCGTGTTGAGTCATTTCAACACTTTTTTTCCCTACCTCGATTTCCGTTCCCGAGTGAAATCTTTGTTTATGTTTTGAGTTTCCTTGTCGGCCGTGTTTTTCTTTCCAAATGGCTGAATCGTGGGTCGTGGTTAGTTGTGGTGGTTTGAAGCTCTTCATGGGGGAGGTGTTGTGTAAATTAGCCGTGGCCACCCTTTTCTTCTATCTTGCACCAGGTACGGGCTGGGCAAGGGGGTGGAAGGTCCCTAATTCTTTTACATGTAGACTCTTGAGCTTGTTGACTTGGAAATGGTTGTTGGGGAACTGAGTTTGCCTCCAACCTGGATCCATGTAGTTTGTTTTGCTACTATCATCTCCCACATCTTAGGGTATTAGGTATTTCTTCCTGGGTAGATTACAGCACTTTGGGCTCTTGGTAGCCTAGTAGGCTCGACAGGAAGTAGTTTCAGGGCAGGGTTGATGTTGTTTCCTCGCACCTAGTGTATTTTCTTTCTGTCTTGTCTTGGGCAGTTATGACCTTTTTCTGCTTTGTGTTTTCCTCTTTCATTTATTCCCTGGTGGACACTTTCATGCAGTTCTTTCTGTTTTGCTTGCTGAGGTATTCTTTCCTCTTTTGAATGCCTCAGGTTCTGAGCAGTAGCCAGTTTGGTGGCTAGGTTACAGTGGTGTTGCTAGTGGTCTCTTGGACTTTGGAGATCCTGTTGCTTTGTTTGTGAGGTAGTTTTTCTGTACCTTTTCTTACAGACATGCATATGTGCTTGTGGGTTCGTGTCAGGTTATTGGCGCCCACTGGTAGTTTTTACCTTTGTACTATATATACTACTTTTGCTGCTACCATTTTCTGGAGATAGTCTACTTGCTCTAAGGAGGATTTATGCTAGGTTGCTAGTTATTTTTAAACTACAACTATTACTATAAGTACAGTTCATGATCGGCATGTTATATAAAAATTAAATCACTATTTTCCAAACGACGTATAAAGATCGATTTCTTATATATAGTATAAATTATATGTAGAGTCTTGCATAGTGTAAGTGGTCCTCATGGGTCTCTTATGCACTCACTTAGGATGTCAATCTTGAATAAAGTATCTTCCGCAGCGTATAAGTATAGTTTTTAATTATGGACTAGGTGATCCACCGAGCCGAGGGATACGGCCTCTAAAATATAACTGATTTTCTAATCATTAAACTCATGATTTTCTTTCATTAAGTTTGTGGATGGTTTTGCCTGAGCGTCAGCAGTTATCCCCTGCTTGACGTGGCATCATGACGCGTGTTTTCTCATACTCTGATAATTCCTAAATTCGGAGAAAATGCAGGTTGTGACAATTACTTCCTGCCATTTTTATAAGGTACAATTGGGGAAACAAATTAATGCAGAAAATATTCCAAGGCCGTCAACATTTGTTGCAGAAGGAAATTCAAAATTCAAAAACGTAGAACAAGAAGGGCTGCTATACAAGAAGAAGAAGAACATCAATCAAAAAAATCAAGCGTCTTCTGCCTTCACATTCACAGGAACTCTTTGAAGGACAACAATACTACTGCATCTGTCAAACTGTTCCTGAAGCTTTTCTAGTCAAGATTGAAGGCTAAAAGCCCTCCACCCTGATGTAAAGCTCTCATCTTCCTGAACCATTCAACCTCTTAGGGGGAGCTTTAACACCACCAAAAATGTACATAGTCTTCTCATTGTGACTTGAGAAAAGAAGACTTCCATCACCCTCTTTTCTTACCTCTGTACATGGTTTTAATTCCCTTCAAAATTATTCTGGTTGCAAGTCACCTACCAAAAGGTTTGAGGTTTAGTTTTTGAGCACCTTACCAAAAGCTCAATGGTGGTAGTCACCAGATCAAAAACCTGAGTGGATTCCTACCTAGGGTGGTAGAAGAGTGGATGTACCCAAGTTTGGGGAACCATTATAAATTGTTGTGTTGTCTATGTGCTTGTGTTTTTCGTGTGTGCTTGTGCTGTGATACATTTTGCTGAGTAACTCAGTCATATTTTCTCTAATTCATCTGCTGCACTAGGTCACTCTTACACATATATCACAGTAACATAATTTGTTAAAAAGACTCCTTATTTCTACAAAAATCAAAAGATTTTAAAAACTCTATTCACCCCCCCCCTTTAGAGTTATTAAGAGCTTACCCTATCTTTTAGAAGATATTAGTCTTGAGTTTGTCCCCACAGATAAGCAAGTGGCTGACATCTTTACTAAGCCACTAGATGAAGCAAAGTTCAACACCTTCAAGTTTGAGTTGTGTATGTTTAACCTAGTCTAGCTTAAGTCACTCCCTATAGTTTTAGTTTTAGTGTAGGATATGTTTTTCTTGCAGGAGATGAGGACATTAAGTGGTAAGAAGACTAAAGTGACCATTAGTAAAATGATGACAAAAGTGGCTCCTATTGAGGGAGAGCAAGTCCAGTAGCTGGTTGAGCAGAATCAGCCTCATATAAAGAGGTAGCTAATAGTTTCACCATGGGTATAAACTGTAATCAGATAGGGGGAGAAGTACATCAAAACAAGCCAGCTCTTCCCTAACTATTCTTCAGAAGTCAAAAAGGGGGAGAGAAAGAAGTGGCACATCAAATATGGCCTTAAAATTGATCAAGTGTAACATCATCTAGTGTGGCATCAGAGCTTGATCAAGTGGTATTAAATTCAAGGGGAGAAAGAAATGCTGCTCTGATCAACTGGTATCAGATTCAATGGGAGAAAGAAATGCTCCCATGCAATATTCATGTGGCATCACACAACTAACATCAAAACAGGGGGATGCTCACCAAACAGGCAGGAAATGCGGTAACCTTTCTAGATATATTCTATTATAGTAGATCATTTTATTACTGCATAGGTGATGTGTGTCATTGACTAAGAAATGTGAAAAATTTGAATAAGGGTTTTGACTTATTCAAATAGGGGGAGATTGTTGGGTCCATTGATCCATATGCCCCAAATTTGTAAGAAGTCAAATAAGTCAATGGCACACACACCAGTTGTATTTGATGTGTGGTTGCAATTTATTGCATGCAGGTATTACAAGTCAATGCCACTAACTTATCACGATGATTGGATAAGTGGTCTCAAGTAGGCTGGTGGATATGCAAGAAATTTCTTAAGTCCACGGGCATTATGTGAAGGCAGTTGACTCAACGCCACAACATAAAAAGTGTTAAATAAAGCTGGGTATGTCAAAGCCTAAGGAGTAGAAGCAAGTATAAATGTGTCGACACACTTCAAAACTATATTTACACCCTTGTATGAGAAGTGTCAGGACAAGTCAGTCAGTAGTATCGAGACAAGTCAGTTATCTCGACACGTTGAACATCAAGTCAAAAGTGTTAGCAGTGTCGAGACAAGTCAGTTATCTCGACACATTGAAGATCAAGTCAAAAGTGTTGAGAAAATTCTGTCAGCAGTGTCAAGACAAGTCAGTTATCTTGACACCTTGAAGATCAAGTCAGCGGTGTCTAGACAAGTCATATATCTTAACACCTTAAAGCTCAGGACAGTAGTGTCGGGACAATACAAATGTCTCGACACAATGAAGAACTGAAGTGCAGGCTTAAGGATATTGACACCCAGCAAACTAAAGTGTCGAGAGATGTCAACTGTCTCGACACAGTGAAGGTTTACTGGAGTACTGTCAAGGAAAAATAAGCAAAGTCCAGAAGCATTGAGTTAAGCCATTTCACTCAATGCCTTACTGATTCTGTCAACGCCATAGAAGTTGGAGTGGAAAACCCGTCTAAGTCCTCAGGAGTTGAGTGAAGCCAGTTCACTCAATGCTAGATGATAAAAGGCTTTGAGTCAAGTGCTAACATTCAAAGACAAAGGGAATGTGTGACAGAAAAATGGCTAAGTACAAAAGCGTTGAGTGATGAAGCTACACTCAATGCTCTCAATGCCAAGGTTACTGAAGAAGCAGAAAATAGTCTAAGGCAAAAATCATTGGGTGATGAAGCTATACTCAAAGCTCTCAATGCCTAGGATACAGAATGAGCAGAACGTTAAGCCAAGTATATAAGCATTGAGTGAGGGCCAATCACACAACGCCAAGAAAGCTGAAGAAATGACTATGACCAGAATCATTGAGTGAAGCCCATTCACTCAATGCCTGAGTGAATTGTGAAAATTTGGCTTAGTCCAGAATGACTAAAATTAGCATGAGTCAACAAAGTCAACGCAGTTCAAATTCGTTGCGGGAAAGATGGAGTTAGCCATTGATGGCACTGGCGGCCAGCTTTTGTCGTCTTCTGTAAATGGAAGGTGTTAAATCGGCAAATAAGGCGGGGCCCACAACGCAATTGAGCCGTTGATTGACGATCAATAAAAGGGAAAGATTGGTTGTGTCGACAAAAAAGCAATTAGGGTTTTCTGGTTTCAAAATTGCGGGTGAACATCGTTTTTTTCCTCCCCATTGCTGTCGAGTCTGAAGATCTTGTTCATTTTCGTCAACCCGAAAGCGAAAAGTGATAGTTTCTGCGATATTCATTTGTGACAGCAAGGTCCGGACTGATTCCTTAAAGAGAAGAGGCAGAGACATCTGCTAGCTACTTCCAGCACAAGCCGTGAATCAACTGAAGACCTTGTCAACTTGTTGCTGTGAAGAAGATAGGGCTGAAATCTTCTCAACCCAGAAAGTCAGACACAGAGATTTGTCTTAGGTGTCTAATTGTTTCAAATCTTTTTTATTTTTTGTTTGATACTTTAGGATCAGAGTTGTAGGACTTATCTATACAGGCTAGGCGTGTAGGATTCCTGTGAGAATCTAAGTGTAGGCTTGTGTTATAAAGGCTTAGGTAAGATCTGTTGTAGATCTGAGTGTAGGATTCTTGTGTGAATCTGAGTGTAGGCCTGTGATATAAAGGTTGAGGTAGCATCCAGTTGTGATCTGAGTGGTAGGGCATATTTACTGATGTGTAGGTCTTGAAGAAGACTGAGAGGTCCTACGGGAGCGTGTTGTAAGCTCCTTGGATCCGAGTTTTGGGGGAAGAGCCTTGTCTAACACACTGTTAGAAGGGCGCAGAGGGATAGTGGACGTACCCAAACTTTGGGGAACCACTATAAAATATATGTGTCGTCTAGTTGATATTCTTGAAAGCTTAATCTAACTAATCAATAAGCACAGTAATTAAGGTATAGGTCTAGATAATCAAAAAGAGACCTAAAACCTATTCACCCCCTCCCTCTAGGTGTTAGCTGACCATAAAAACAAAGTCTTTCGGCAAAGCCGGCCCTCGAAGGCCAAGCGAAGTTTATTGCTTTCATGTGTGGTCGGCCTGCGTGCCGATGTATATAATTCACACCTTGTAAAGAGTAAATGTAAGGCCTTTAGGCCAGAAAAGTTTTGATCACTATTGACTGTCGCCGGGCGACAGTGACTATCGCCTGCGACAGTGACTATCGCCTGCGATAGTGACTTTTGTGTATTTTTGTATAACATTCCTGTGTTAATATAATGGACATTACTATTATACTTGAGTTCAAAATTTTACCCCTGAAGCTTCCGCTAGAATGCTCTGAGTTAGGATTCGTGTAGTTTTTTATATTCACATGTAACTCTGCTGACTATTTATGGAATATGGTGTGGGGCCCCAGCCGGAACATTTATTATATTTCATGTGACAGACAGAGGCGTTGTAATTTTGGTATTAGCTTGTCTTGGTATTCCTCCTGCGAATTCGTGGTCGAATTCTTTGGCGGGGTTGCGAGCACGTGTATGTGCGGCCATTATAACATAAATAAACTCAAGAATGTCCACTTAGGAATTTAAAATACACCGGTTTGAGGAATTTCTGAGTTCCTAATTTTCATTGTTTGCTTTTGCGTGTCGCTAAATTGTGTATTTTACACATATAGGTGACTAGAAGTGGTGCGGGGTAGTCTGAGCCCCAACGATCTGTTGAGAGTTCGGAATCAGCTGAGTTGCCCACCCCTCCCCCTTCTGCGGAGACAATGCGCTTAGTTGCTTAGGAGTTGTTTGTAATGATACATGCATAACTGACTAATCAAGCGCGACCTGCGATGGTGCCAGTACGGGCTGGTGTAGCCAATGAGCCTATGGTCGACAGGCAGGTTCCTGCAGAGGTTTTTGTAGATACGCGAGCAACTAAATGACAACTAAAGCAGTTTATGGGTTTTAGCCATCCTACATTCATGGGGGTAGGATCCCCAATGCAGGCAGAGGACTTGCTTGCGTGAGTTAAGAGGATTATGATGACAATAGGGGTGGAGGAAGGATAGAAGGTCACCTTAGCCACTTTCCTGTTGGAAGGAGAGCCACGGCTTTTGTTGGATGAATTGGAATTGCACCACTTAGTAGTCAGACAACTATTGTATATCTCGATAGAGAAGTTGTCGCGACTATTCTTGGCAAATCATCTGCCGTCTTCGCAGCGAATTGCCATGGAAAATGAGTTCCAGCGTCTAACTCAGGGAGAAAGTAGTGTCGATACCAACTTACATGAGTTTACAAGGTTGGGACGCTATGCGGGTTCTACCTTTGCAAAAGAAGACCGTAAGACCAATAGGTTCTACGAAGGGCTGCGAGATGAGCTGAGGTCTCTACTCTCGAGCTCAGTGAACCATGGATTTCAAGCATGTGTGGATACGACTCGTGCGCTAGAGAAAGTCATGTAAAGGTTGCAGGGCAAGAGGGACTTGGCTGTAACAAAGCCCAAATTCAAAGTACCGTATCCTGGAAAATATGAATTCCGCAAGAGGTCGAGTAAGAAGTCTAAGTCTCATGGACATGCTCCATCTACTTTGACTTCTGGCGCAAAGTTTGGGAACACTACCCTTGCATATTATACCTGTGTCAAGGTGGGTCATCTAGCACAGGATTGCGTGCATGGGCGCCCAACGGGTGAGAAGAAGGAATGAGCAACATATGCTGAAAAGGGAAAGGTGGTGGAATCCACAGCGTCCCAATATGCTCCAGCTCAACTGAGGGTGTACAACCTTGGAAAACAAGAGGCCATCAAACAGGTTGATGTCATCACAGGTATGAGTAGTGTAGAGTTTTGATGTTTTCTATACTGCATACCTTGTTATTTGCTTGCATATAGCTTGAGTAATGTAGGCTTTGTCCTAATTCGGGACTATCCGGCAAGAGCACTGTATGATATATACACTTGACTTTCGTTTCTATCTGAGGACTTCGTGCGACATATCAGAGTGCCTACTCATATGACGACAGATAGACTAAAGGTGTTATTGCCTAACAATGTTTGATGCGTGCAGATAGGTCTTGCTGTATAGAGGTGAGAATAGGATGTCGGGATTTCGGATTGGAAGCATTTGTGTTGCCACTGTCGAAGTTCGATGTAATCTTTGGAATGGACTGGCTCTCAAAGCAGCGTGCCTTTATAGATTGAAACTCAAAGGAGATCAAACTGGCACAGAATACCGAGCTAGAGACTCTATTTGCATGTATGCGAGGATCGAGCAAAATATTGATGTCTGCTCTCCTAGTCATCAAAGCTGTTTAGAAGGGCGCAGAGTTATTCTTCACGCTTATAGAGGCTGTTGAGACAAAAGCCAGTGTGAGTGACTTTCTGATTATATCGGAATACACAGATGTGTTCCCGAAGGATCTTCCGGGGCTACCTCCCCAACGAGAAATTGACTTCCCTATCGAGTTTGTGCCAGATACAAAACCTATGGCCCGCTCACCGTGTCATGTAGCACTGAAGGAAATTGCGGAACTGAAAGTCTAGTTGCAAGAGCTATTAGAGCAAGTATATATACGCCCAAGTATGTCACCTTTGAGCGCACCTGTCCTCTTTGTGAAAAAGAAGGATGGTAGTCTGCATTAATGCATCTATTATAGAGAACTGAACAAGATGATAGAGAAGAACAAGTATCTGATAGCACAGATTGATGACTTGTTCAATCAGCTGGTTGGATCAATGGTATACTCAAAGCTAGACTTGAAGTCTTGCTATTACCAGTATAGAATCAGGGAATGTGACATTCCCAAGACAGTATTTGGTACACGCTATGGGCACTACGAGTTCACTGTAATGCCATTTGGGCTAACAAATGCACCATCGGTATTCATGGAATTAATGCACTGAATGTTTAGAGAGTACTTGGATCTATTTGTGATCATCTTTATTTACGACATATTGGTGTACTCTCAATCTGAAGAAGATCAAGAAAATCATTTGCGGATGGTTTTGCACACCCTGAGGAGAAACAAACTCTATGCCAAGTTCTCAAAGTGCAAGTTTTGGCTATCGTCAATAGCTTTTCTTGGCCATGTGGTTAGCGGAGATGGTATTGTGGTGGATCCGGCGAAGATTGTTACGATACATGAGTGGTCGGTGTTGACTACTATTGTAGAAGTCAGGAGTTTCCTTAGACTTGTGGGCTACTACAAGCGCTTCGTAGAGAACTTTTCGCAGATAGCCTTACCTCTCACAACACTGACGTGGAAAGATCAGAAGTTTGTTTGGATGCCTGCATGAGCACGAGCTTTTTAGAGATAAGGAGTCGTTTAACTACGACTCCTATTTTGACGTTGCCATGTGGTACGGATGTCTTTGAAGTATATAGTGATGCATCAGGGAGCGGCTTAGGCTGCATGCTTCTTCTGTTCGGAAAAGTGATAGCTTATGGCTCATGCCGATTGAAAGTTCACGAGCAAAATTATCTAGTCCACGACTTGGAGTTGGCGGCTGTGATTTTTGCATTGAAGCTGTGGCATCATAATTTATATGACGTGAAAGGTTACATCTTCACGGACCAAAAGAGCCTTATTTATTTATTATAACAGAAAGACCTAAACATGCGACAACGGAGGTGTATGGAGTTCCTCCAGGACTACACCTTCTAGATTCATTACACTCCTAGGAAGGGAAATGTGTTCGCAGATTCCTTGAGTCGCAGGACTCCGACAAGGGCAAGTTGGGTTCAGATGCATTATGATCGTCTGATCCAGGAGTTGGAGTCCTTTGAAATTTCTTGTGTTGACAAGAACTACTACAAATGCGTGGCTGAACAAGATAGTGGTGCAATATGACCTTGCAGACAGGGTTCAACGAGCAATGGAGCTCGATGAGAGCATGAAGCGCTATGCAACGGATAGGTCAAATTCCCATATCTCCGTGGAAGACGGTCTTTGAGAAAAGATGGTCATTTGTATGTCCTGAATGTGGGTAAATTACGGGAGGAATTAATGTATGAAGCACACTTCATGAAGTACTCATTTCACACAGGGAGCACAAAGATGTATAAGGACATGAGAAAGATGTTCTGGTAGTAGGGTTTGAAGAAATACATAGCTCTTTATGTGGCAAAGTGTCAAACTTGTGCCTTAGTAAAATCTGAATGTCAAAAGCCTGGAGGTTTCCTGAAGACATTACCAATTCCGGTATGGAAGTTCGATGATATCTTTATAGATTTCGTGCATGGATTGCTGAGATCATAGAGCGAGAAATATGCCGTGTGGTTTATTGTTGATCGATTGACAAAGGTATCACACTTCATACTGAACAAGAAGGATGATTTAGTGGAAAAGTGGCTAAGTTATACATGAACAATATAGTACGATTGCACGGTGTGCCACGTAGCATCATCAGTGACCGAGATTGGCGCTTTACTTCGAATGATTGGAGGCTAATCCACCAATTATTATGTACATAACTGCAATTCAGTATGGCCTTTCATCCACATACAGATGGTCAGACCGAGAGGACCAACAGAAAAATGGAGGATATGCTCCATATGTGTGCCTTGGATTTCGGTAAGAGGTGGGAGGACCATCACTATATGATCGAGTTCTCCTATAATAATATCTATCAAGTTATTGTTCATATGGGGCCCTTTGAAGCATTATACGGTAGGAAGTGTCATACTCCTTTAGCTTGGGTGGAATCAAGCGAATCGAAGTTATATAAGCATAAGGAGGTCGAAGATGCAAATCCGACTATACGCTTGATACGAGAACAATTATTGGAAGCCCAAGATAAGCAAGCAAAGTACTATAATGCCAACCACAAAACGTGGATTTTGCGATGTGTGATTGGGTATATTTGAAGATCAAGCCATTCAAAGGCGTGTCCAGGATTCGGCGCTCGAAAAAGAAGAGTCCGAGGTATCTTGGTCCGTTTGAAGTGGTTGAGTGGATTGGAGAAGCTGCTTATTGATTAACTCTTTCTACGGAGCTAAGTGGTTTGCACGATGTGTTTCACATATTGGTGTTGCAAAAAGCATTAAAAGATCCTATGCAAGTGGTGGATGATGATCAGGTACCAGTCAATCATGGGCTGACGACGAGGGTTAGACCCATTCAGATCGATGATACAGAGGTCAGACAGCTACGGAACAAGACAATCAGGATGGTCAAAGTCTTTTGGGACAATTGTGGCTAAGAAAACTAACATGGGAGCGTGAGTAAACCATGCGCGATGAGTTTCCCGTGTTGTTTGTAAATTAATGTTGTAACATTGTTTTGTGAAAGAAAATATGTTGTAACATATTAGTTTTTGTCTCTATTACCTACAGATGAGTAAATTTTGGGACGAAATTTTTGTTAGGAGGGGAGGTTTGTAACACCCCAAAAATGATAAAATAAAATATTGTGGTAATTGCCGGGCGACAGTGGTTATCGCTGGCGATAGCACTCGACGCCTTCAACAAAGTGTTGAGTGAACTCAACGAATACTATCGCGCAGCAATAATGAGTATCACTTGTGATAGAGATAACACTCGACGCACTCGACGCCTTCAGCTAAGCGTTGAGTAGACTCAACACACTCGGCGAAGCATTGAGTGAGCTATCGCGTGGCAACAATGGGTATCGTTTGGCGATAATGCCACGTATGTCTTGACATATGTCGGATGGCCGGAAGGCGGCCAATGAGCGGTAGTTGACTGTGGTCAAAGAGGCTACCGACGATATCTCCCAGATGATAGAGGATATCTTCAGGCGATAGTGTTAACTTTGACTTGTAAGTTGAAATTATGGCCTTTGCTTTCTTTTGATAAGAGGATCATGTGGCTGGGTTTATTCTCGAGGCTGCTTAACCAGAGAGGAGGTGGAGAGAAGATTCATTTGTCTTCTCTCATTCTCTCTCATCTTTCTCTTCAATTTTTTGGAAGAAATGAAGAAAAAGGCTTGAGGCTGAGCTTTGATAGCTTAGTGAAGGAGATTCCGTGGTCATAGTCGAGAACCGATGTAAGATCCGTGAAGAGGAAAGCGAGGCGCTCCTTTCAATCCGGATAGAAGATTTATTCATGGCTCCAAAAAGATCTACAAGGGTAACGATCTTCCTTCTTAGATAAGTGAAGTCCTTCTTTTGGCATATACATGGAATCCTCCACCAAGAGGTGAAAAAGTAAAGGGAAATCCACTGGGTTGATTCGTGAAATCCCCAGTTAATGTTGCATATAGATCCGGAAATTCGTAGTACGGAATAGGCATTCTATATGAAGCCCATCCGGTCAGGTTGGTCTAGATTGATGATGTTTATTTTGCGTGCCGGAGAGTAATAGAAAGTACTGGAGGTGCGCTCCAGGAAAATACCCAGTAAATTCTATGGTTCTGGGAACTATTGGATATCGCCAGGTGACGGTGAGTATCGTCGATGGTGATAGCACTTGGTGAGCTATTTGGGCTGTGAAAGACTACTGTTTCTGGCACTATAGGATACTGCAGGGTTTTGGTTGAGTCTGGGTACAGAAAAAGAACTTTTGTTGGTACTGCAAAGTGATAGTAGCGAGCGCTGGCGATAACTTTCAGATAACCTTTTGATTGTGAATTCTATCTCTGAGAGACTATGAGGATAATCTGTGAACTACGAGCTCCTAAAGGCCACGAGAGCCAAAGTACATAACGTCAGTTATGATTTAAAATATGAGAAAGGGGAGGCCGACCCACGTCCTATCGACCAGCCTGAGAGTGTGACTTTTGACTGGGGCAAGATGATTTGAGCAACGGGACAAGGCTGATCTGTACCTGCTCAATGTCGACCGGTTTAACAGACCTAAAGTACTTGGGAGTTACTGGTGGCATAGAGAGAGAGGGAGTCTAGGCTATAAGCCGGAAAGACTAAAAATGCTCATAAATTGACCTTCATGTCCGGGACCTTTGAATGGTGGTGGAATTAGTCATTGCAAGTATACCAAGATTGTGTCATAAGAGCACGAAACGTTTGGCCATGAAGGCATTCGTTTGTGATATATTGAAATGTATGTGAGTGCACTTTCTTGTGATATATCTGTATGTTGATGCTATGCGTGTAGGGAAGGAATACCGCTGCCCCGGGAAATGGGTAGGGTCATTATAAATTGGTCAGCTAAGTGCTGATTGTTGCCTTGTTTGCCATCCTTATGGTGGATTGTCCATGTACAGGTGCTGGAGAGTCAAGCGAAAAGTAGCGGGCTAAAGCCTTGAAGCTATGCTGGCCCTCGAAGGCCAAGCAAAGTTTATTGCTTTCATGTGTGGCTGGCGTACGTATCGATGTCTTTAATCTACACCTTGTAAAAAGTAAATGTAAGGCCTTAAGGCCAGAACAGTTTTAATCATTGTTGACTGTCGTCGGGCGACAATGACTATGGCCTGCGACAGTGACTTTTGTGTATTTTCTTATAACATTCATGTGTTTATGTAGTGGACATTACTATTGTACTTGAGTTCAAAATTTAACCCCTGAAGCTTTCGCTAGAATGCACTGAGTTCGGATTCATGAAGTTTTTGATATTCACATATAACTCCGCTGCATGTTTATGGAATATGGTGTGGGGCCCCGGGCGGACCCTCTATTATATTTCATGTGATGAACGGTGGTGTTGCACATTGGGACAACTATGACCGCGAGGAACTATCATGGGAGCGGGCACAAACCATGAGGGCGGAGTTCCCCGAGCTATTCATTTGAGGTACATATTGTAATGTTGTTACTTCTTTAATTTCCTACAATGCGTAATTTCGGGACAAAATTCTTTAAGTGGGGAGATTTGTAATGCCCCTATTTTCCTGAAGCAGGAAATGGTTTCTCTGAGATACTGCCCGATAGTTGGGTTTATGCCGGCGGTAGCGAAGCTATTTAAGCCTATATACCTCTCTATAAGGTACCGTGTAGTGGTAGAGATACCATGTGGCGGTGGCGTCAGGCATCAAGAGTGTCAAGAGCACTATATTGATACAATGCATTGTCTACCACATGGTGGTAGGTTGTTATCGCATGGCAATAGCAAGGCTGACTAATTTGGCAAAGCTCTAAGTGAGCTACTGCCCAGTGGTAAGGTTAGAGCTGGCTGTAGCTGTTCTTTTATCATTTTTGTGTTGGCCACAAGATGAACCAGCTACCGCGCGACGATAATAAGATATCGCAGGGTGGTAGTAGAGCAGTAATGATGCGGACACGCGTTAGCGTGTGTTTTGAGGTTTGTAATGGTGGCTTTTCGGACAAGCTATCACATCGCCTACCGCGCGATGGTAGGTTGTTATCGCGCTATAGTAGTAGGGTTGTAACGACGTGGCCATGTGTCTGCTTGTGATTGGAGATTTTGGGCGGTGGTTGCATTAATCAAGCTGACGTTTGAAGGCACCGCGCGGCGGTAGCTAGCTAGCGTACGGCGGTACATTAGTTTAAAGCCTAGGAAGTGGCGTTTTCACTTCATTTCTTTTGAGGCTTAGTTTTGAGGGGCTGGAGCGGGGAGGAGGAGAGTTGTACGATGGAGATCTCGCCACCATTAGAGTTTTGGAGCTCTGATCCGCGAGACGAGTTCAAATCAATGGAGGCATAGCCGTAACGGTCATTTCTATCCGGCTAGACTCTCTTCCATGACGCTGAAACGAACTTCAAGGGTATTGATTCTCTTCCTTAGACATGTGAAGTCCTTTGTTTTGGAATTTGAGGGTAGACACTAAACAAACATATGGAAGTAGTTCTCCCGACGGGTAGATATATTGTATCCCCATTGTCTTTGCATTTAGAATTCTAAATCGAAGTACGGTATAAGTATGTTGTATTAAGCCGATCTAGACAGGTTGATCTAGATTGGTGTTGATTATTTTGTATGTCGGAGAAGACTCCATGGTAAGCATGCAAATTTCGGAGTTACGGGGTGTGGAGGTGATTAATGAGAGATTACTTGAGAAGGACTCCCGAAAAACACTCGTTTGAAGGGGAAGAATGGATAGTCTGTCCCATACCGCACGACGGTAGAGCTACCACCGGCGGTAGCTCCTTGTGAGCATTGTTTGTGATGTCGGTCTCGTAGAGACTTGTGGTCCATTATTTGTAAGGCCTTTCTCATGGAAACCTGGGGTCCACAATTTGTGAGGTCTATCTCATGGAGACCTGGGGGCCATTATTTGTGAGGCATGTCTCTTGGAGACCAGGGGCCATTGCGTGGAGCTGAGAGCCTGAAGGGCCAAGCTTAAGAGGCCGTGAGTGCTAGCCTAGGATCATAACTAAGTTATGAATCGTACAGGTGGGAAAGGGAATGCTGACCCGCATCGTTGATTATGATCTAGACGATTTGAGCACGGGAAATAGGTGAACAACACCCAACCCTAGCGTTCGACTTGGAGTGAGTCAAAGTGTGTATCATGTGGGTCACCATGAATTTGTCGTAGCATAGGGGCATTGTCTTTGGCTTCGACCCTGAAAGACTAAAAAGCTCAAGAATTGCTGACAGTCGCAAAGAACGGAGGTGTGACCCTTTGAGGTCCTATGCACTGACAAATGTGCCTTGAGAGCACGGGGCGTTGGACGGTCGTGCAAACATCTGTGGCAAATGGTGCATAAGTTGGATGACCTGATTGCAAATATATAAATATTTTAATGCCTACAGGGAAGGAGCACCGCCACCTCGAGTGAGTTATGGGGTCGTTATAATTTGTTCAGCTAATGCTGATCATTGCCTTGTTTGTTATCGTTTGGGTGGAATGTTTTTGTGCAGGTGTAGCTGCGCCGAGTGGGAAATAGCGGGCTAAAGCCCATGGTTGCTAAGTCAGCCCTCGAAGGCCAAAGCAAAGTGTGTTTCCTTTTATTACTAATGTGTGGTCAGCATGCATGCCGAAGTATGTAAAATAATATTATTTGAGGAAACCTTATAAGGCCTTAAGGACAAAACTATTTCATGTATTTATATCAACGTTCCTATTTAGTTTAGTGGACATTCAAATGGCTGGGTTCTACGTAATTAATTTACATCTTCTAGAATGCACTATGAGTTAGGATGCGCGTTTATGGATTATTTTTTAGACAAGTAACTCCACTAACTGTCCGTAAAATATGGTGTGGGGCCCCAGCCGGACCTTCTGTTATATCTTATGTGACAAATGGGGGAGTTACATAACTCCCTACGAGTAGCAGAAAGGGGATGATGTAGTAATTAAGGTGAACGGTCACCTGTGTTGAATGTGGACCCTTGTGAGCCTCGTAGCATGGTGTTAGTTGAGATATGAATGTACTCAGTTAGATCCCTTGAATGCATAATGGCATGGTAAATGTGAATTCCATGGGTTGAGGGTGTGTTGACACATGATATACTATCCTTCATCTAGGATTTTATGGCAGGTCTATGGGCTCGCCATGTAACACCTACCCTGTAATGACCGTATAATATGGGTCCGGTCGGGGCCCCACAACATACAGATGCCACAACTTAAGCATTATAAGATGATATAAACTACCCAACTAAAAACTAAGACTAATCATAGTGGAAACAAAGAAATAAGACTAGAAGTTATACACTAACATATAAGTATCATCATGGACCTAAGGCCTTAAAACAAATAAGAGTCCAAGACTAAAAAAAGAAAATCACATCGTGCATAAGCACTCCTAGGCTACCTCGGCATGCAAGCCGGATTACATTTCATGAGTATAGCATTAAATCAAAACATAAGTAAATATACGAAAGTTCACTTCATGAGGCTTAGGCCTTTTTGGCCGGCAAGCTAGCTCCTGCTTGCGATTCTTGCCCTGTAAAAATTGGCTATAATGTGGGTCAGCAAAGGCTGACCTCAACTATGTAACCAACACATCTCCTCTCAGTCATCTCTATCGGACCCCGGGGCACTCCATCACCCTGCAGGTCAGCATTTCGTATGCAAATATACAAGTACATTGAAAGTAGTAAAATAGGTTTTGATGTCTCATACAACAAACATGTTTCTATATTGAGCATGAAATAAAAGGCGCCTACAATGCAACATGTATGCACACCTTGGCTTCACCCAAGGAACCCTAGAGTGTATGCTTCTAACACATCATCAAACCAGGTACTTCCAATTTCCCCATTGCCGTTCAAGCCGCAAAAACAAGGGTACTTCCAATTTCCCCTAATGGAATACAAGCCGCTACACGAAACTCTTGCCTAAGACCCACCCCCTCGTTGGTCTCAAAACCCGGGCTTGCCTGCAAGCTCTGACTTTTCAAGTCAGGATTCTGCCATACACACAAAACAACCAATACTAAGTGAAAGTCATTAATTCAAGGATAGCTAAATAACCTAGAGGGGGGTGAATAGGTTAATTGACTCTTTTCAAGTTCTTTTATGTTTATTCTTTAAGTGCTTTGCCTTTTAGTTGTTTCATGCTTTCAAGATGTACACAACCTGCATAAATAAAATAACACAGAAAAGCACACGGTGATTTTTAGTGGTTCCCCTAACTAGGTTACATCCACTTTCCCTCTCACCTATCCAACTATCTTGTTGGACTAGGCACTTCTCCAAACATGCTCCAAAGAGCTTATACCTCAGATCTCTCAGGATCTCTAAGTCTCCTCCAAGACTTACTTCTCAGCCACAAGGACCTACAACTTAGTAGTTAGCAGACCACCTACCTCAGGCGGTTAAGCCCTACACTCTGGCTGGGAGGACAGTCCTACCTAAGATCCACTAGGGATCCTACCTCAGAGCTCTGCAGTGCTCCTAAACTCAGTGACTCTCAAGCTACCTACCTCAGCCTTATCTCTAAGGCCTACAACTCAGGCTTTTTAGTCTACAACTTCAGGCAAAGGCCCTACTCTCAGAGTGTTGCAGCACTCCTATAGCTCAGTACCCTTCCAGGTACCGACCCTAGTGCCCTTCCAGACACCTATAGCTCAATGACAAACTTGTCACCTACCTCAGACCAATAGGCCCTATAACTCAGATCCACACTTGGATCCTACAGGATGAACGTGGGTTGGTGTGATGATTGGCCACAAGTGAAATTTCACTGTGCTAATTTTCCTGGACTGAGATAAACTCAGCCCAACCTTGACTCTGGACAAGAAAATACTTAGACCTAACTTCCACTTATCAGCCACAGTGATTTAATCCAGCTGGAAATAGAGAAGTAACTGCAGGTGATCTAGCTGCAACCTGAGCAGGGAGAATCCCAACCCTACTCCTTTCTTCACAACAACAAGGATGAAGATCTTGCTTTGTTCTGGAAGTAACTTGCAGATCAGCTTCTCTGCCCCTTTCTGAACTGAGCCAATTTCTCAACACTATCTACTTCTTCACAACTAAATTGCTGGTGCAGATGAAGATCACACCAGCTATCTTGCTGTTGAATATGATGATACCAACAGCTAACTTGGTCTTCGTCTTGTAGACTTGAGCTTTCTGTTCTTCAGCTCCACAACAATGGCGGAGAAGAAGAATTGCCTGATTGCTTTCTCTAAAAAGCTATATTCCTCTATAAAAGCCTTTTACTTTTTATTTAATTTGACCCAACGACACTTGAGTAGTGGGCCCCACATAATTAATGGATAGCAATAACCTTGCTTTAATGCCAACTGTCGTACAATAGGTCTGCGATAACATTTGTCACGTAATTTAGCCATCCCGCCACTTATTTAAAATATGTTGACTTTTTGACTTACTAACGTCACTAGCTGTGGACTTAGCCAAAAATAGAGCAACATTAGCATAGGCGTTGAGTGAGTAAACATCACTCAACGCCAAAACACTTAAACAGATTTACTGTCTTTTGGCGTTGGGAGAGTAACCTTTACTCAACACAAAACTACTTAGAATATAAATTTGTTTCTAGGCATTGAGTGATACAGCTTCACTCAACACCAACTTGCTTTATCAGCTATCTACTGCTTGGCGTTGAGTGAGTTAGCATCACTCAATGCCAAACACCTTAGAAAAAATTCTGTCTCCACTAGGCGTTGACAGCGTTGAGTGAGAAAGCTCCATTCAACATTTTTTGCCGTAAACATATTTATACATATGCCACATCTTAGGCGTTGAGAGTATTGAGGGAGCACGCCTCACTAAACGCTTTCTGCCTTAGCAAATTTTCTGTATTTAAAAACACTGGCTTTGACTAACTCAGCCGCCTTACTTTGAACTGAGTTCGACGAATGGTGAACTGAGCTGGACGAGCTCTAAACTAAGTTCGATGAATTCTCAACTGAGCTTGATGAACTCAGAATCTCAAGCTCTGAATTTAGCTCGACGAATGGTGAGTTGAGCTCAACGAACTCTGAACTCAGTTTGACGAATTCTAAACTGAGCTCGATGAATTCTTTCTCAACTGTCTCAGCGGTTATGCTGAGACATTCTTCTCAGCTGTCTCAGCTATCTCGACACTTTTACCTTAGTCAAATTATCTGACTTCCAGCTTACTCTTTGTGTTCACCTGTCCAATCAAGGACAACCTGCATTGACTGTCTCAATTCTTCCTTCTCAGCTATCTCAGTGGTTATTCAGAGACATTCTTCTCAGCTGTCTCGAAGTTTTTACCTTAGTTAAATTATCTAACTTCCAGCTAACTCTTTTTGTTCACCTATCCAATCAAGGACAACCTGCATGCATGAACTTAAGCACACATCAAATACAATTATGCTCTTAGTATTAATGGTGATGCCTCTTCAAATCCACTCTAGGGAACATTTTGGGCAATATACCCAACAATCTCCCCCTATTGGAAGAAGGCAGAACACCTAGCAATACTAAGAGGCATTACCATAATAGGCAGAATAATTTCATGTAGCTACAGATTATTATCTGCTACACCTGCTAGCTTGTGCTACATTAATTCAATATGCTACATTAATTATATTGACTCAATAGGTTAAGTCAACGCATCCTCATACTACTTGAGCAATTGCTCAAGCAATATGCACTCTCCTTTATACCACTTAATATTTAAATGGTGCACCACTAGAAGCACTTGCCTTAAAATTCGCACCGACACAATCATGACTCAATATGTGGTTAGTCCTTTCATTTCTCATTCTACTAGAATCTTTTCCAGTAATATGAACCGACTCAACATGACCTAGTCATGTCAAATATTGCTTCTATATCTCCCTCTTATGTAT
Source organism: Platanthera zijinensis (assembly GCA_039513925.1). NCBI lineage: Eukaryota > Viridiplantae > Streptophyta > Magnoliopsida > Asparagales > Orchidaceae > Platanthera > Platanthera zijinensis. Next base: position 153,789,098 of record CM077092.1, on the reverse strand, counting down.
TGCCACATATATCTCCCCCTTTCTATTTTCTTCAATAAGCATATCTATTGAGGAAGTAGAAAATATCATGGGAGAGATTATCTCTTGATCCTAGTCAAAGTCCTATGTTGATAATACTAAGGAAATTATCCTAGTGATCAATCTACTTGATTAGGAGTCATACCTTTTGTGTTGATACATTGATACAACACAACACTATAGCATTTGAGCTAGCTGCAAACAAAGTTCCACTTATGCTGGCTATTCCCCTTTTCTAGCAGCAGGACTATCTTCTCAGCAGCAACAGCATCCCTTCTTAGACTTAGAGAAGATTATGACTATGTCATACATAATCTCCCACTTATACTGTGCATAGTCCTAAGAACCTACTTAACTGCTGTGATGATATATGATTAACTACAGCAGCTGGATGCTACTTAACAGGAAGATAAACCTGTTCCTGCATCATCTGGATTTTCTCCTCCTCAATATGAGCAACTACTTTCTTCTCTCTACTAGACAATTGAGTCCATCTCAGTCTTGATGCCATTTAATATCACTTTAGAGGCTTGACATCAAGTGGCAGACCTGACAGTCTTGATACTTTATCTGAGACTAATCTTCTTGCAAGATGGATGAGTTCTGCAACAGAAGATTCACATGGAGCAATAGAAGCTATACAAAGTTCAACATACCCACTCAACTATGAGGGTGTTGACCTTAACATTTACTAGTGGCATAATATAGATATTTAGCCACTATCATGATTATGTGGACACACTCAAGACTGAGTTTTTCCTTTTCTATATTCTCCCTAACTAACTGATACTTAATCTACATATGCATAGTCCTGCTATGACAGTCAAGATTCATAGTAACTTAGATTATACTATTATAATATAAATATAAAAGAAATTCTACTTATCTGGAGGTTATGGTTCTGATGCCAGGATTTTTTTTGTTTGACAATTTTGAGTTCGATGAATTATTCAGATTTCATCGAGCTCCGTTTGATGAATGAAGGTGATTTTGTCGAGCTCAGTTAGATGAATGATGGTTATTTCGTCGAGCTCCATCCATGCTGATGCTTAGCAACTCTCTTGCACCTTGCACAGTCTCTTTTTGCTGAGCCAGATCTTCTCCCCTTCTTCAGCAACAGACTTGCCTTTGGCTTCAGCTTTCTGATTAGCAGTACAAGAGTGTTCAACCCACTGAGTACTACCTTTATCATCACATTGATCTGCACACCTGATCACCACTTGATCAATCCCTTCTTGGTTTTTGAATAGATAGGGAGGAGCTGGTCTGCTGTCATTCTCTTCTACCCCTTACTCATTGCAGATGATACCATTTATGTAGCTGCCAGCTTTCTCTTTTCATGAGGCTGAATTTTCCCCAGCAGCTGCTGGACTTTAAGACCACTTGAACCTTGATTGATCTTTCCATTAGCCATCCTTTCATCCTGATACCATGTCTTTCTTTATATTGTTATTCTAATAGGAATGAGCAGACTTGTATCAATAATAGCTGGAGCAATCCTTCTTTTCTAGTAAATAGATTAACTTGCCTTCTTCTAGCAGGTGCCATCAAATGGGTAGTTTCCTTCTCAGCTTCTGCAATGTCCATGTGGGCAAGCTGATCCTCAGTAGTAATGCTAATCTATTCTGTGCTGGGGAACTTAGAGTAAGATTTAGGCTTGTCCAGTAACCTTGACTGATCATGCTCCCCATCAGCATTTGCACAGATCCTGTCCTTATGACTGTCAGTCATCATTTCAGCTGATGATACCACTTGACTGTTTGTCCCTTCTGTATAGTGAGTTTTACAGTTGAGCACAGTATTCCTTGTCCTTGCTGCTCACAGAGGAGCTACTTGTGCTTTCCTTAGAGATGAGTACAACCTACTTGTCCTTTCTATATTTTTTGGTGTGGCAGCAAGACTTTGTCCAACCAGACATTCCTTCTGGCTTGATCCAGCTGGCCTTCATCCATGATCATGGCAAGTTACCACTCCCATAGTGATTATAACACTTGATTAGAGAGCATATCTCTAGAGTATATACAACTGACCCAGCTCTCCCATGCCCCTTGATACCACTTGTACCCTTCTTTAGGAATGTACACATCATCCTTATCCTTAGAGAATGATCGATAGGATAACTTCCTTATTCCAGTCCAAGTTCTAGAACATCTTCTGTCCGAGTACCACATGGGGGATGGGCACTTAGACTAACCAGCAAAATAGAATTATCTTACATTTTGACCCCAATAGGTATTGGTTCCTAGGTTCTGATTAAACTGAGATCTAACTTGCCTACCTGCAGAATTTTTGACAGGTAGGCTAATTCTTGCTCTAGACACGAAGGATTATGCCAACAATCTAGGGAAAAATGCCCCACCTTTCTACAGCACCAACACTCATGAATATTATATCTTCTTTTATGAGCAGGTCTTGCAGTGTGGTTAATAGCTGACTTAATAGAAGGAAGAGGAGCAATAACTTTCTTCAGGTTCCTTTCAGCAAGGATCTGACTTAAGGTTATTCTTCCAGCATGCTTCCTTTGCTTGCCCTGAATGGTATTTACAGTTGTCTTCTTTACAGGAGACAAGCTTTTTATATCATCAAAGCTAGCGAAGTTAGGCTTACTAGTAGACTGTCCCTTGGTCTGAGTCCTTGTTGGATGTGCTTGAGTGAAAGCAACTGCCTTTCCCTTGTGTGTTTGGGCTTAGGCACCGAATATTAATGGTCCAGCATGAGTTATTTGTAATTTTTCATGGGGAGGCTTTAAGGCACTCATTCCCCTACCCTTTCTTCTTTCATTATAAGAAACATTTATATTCTTACAAGAAAGATTCCCATTCTCTAAGTGACCATGCATGCATCCTTGATCATACCTATAAGAAGGGAGGATTACCTTGTGAAAGGTTGACTGTGGCACTACCGGAGCTTTGCCTTTCCCTTTAGAAAGGTCAACTCTTGTTCTTTCCTTGACTACTAACTCCATCTTACCCTTTTGGGAGGAGAAGGAATTTATCAAAGGCAATACATCTTTAGGCTTGCTGAATTCAGCCACAACCATTCTCTCCTTTAGGAGTTTCTCTTCAAGATTAAAAATGATCTTGTCCTTTTTGCTCATGGTCTCAATTTGGATGATTGAGATGGCCTTCAATTGGCTGACTTGCCTCACTTTCTGATCCAGTAAGGATTCTATCTCAAATTGTTGGGCAGCAACTAGCTGAAGTGAGATAATCTCCTCAGCTTGCATCTTGGCAAACATCTTGCTTTTTCTCAAAGCATCCAAAATTTGACCATACTTGTCATTCAATTGATTGACATCTACCTAAGATTAAGAGCAATCTTCATCACTAGATGAGGATGCATCAGAATCTGGACTGGTCTTATGACCTGAGCAGCAAGAAAGAGATTGTACATGATCTTGACCAGGCTGATCCTGGCAGGATACTTCTTTTGTCAAAGCCATCCCCTCACAGCAACCACTGATATCTTCATCCACCTCAGTATCAATTTTTGAGTGTGATAGAGGGCCCTAATCTCTATTCTTGCATCTACATAGACATCATCATCTTCAAGAGCTACCAACAAGCCAATGTGGTTCTTTTTCTCACTATAGAGTTGAAACTTCATTGAGCTCCACTCCATATGATTCTCTTTTAAACCCACCAATGCAAACCTTTTAGCTATCCTTTGAGGTCTACTCATACTGTTAAGTCCCTTTTTTGAGTAATCTCCCTCTGATACCACTTGAAAGTCTTTAATTCAAGGATAGCTAAATCACCTAGAGAGTGGGGTGAATAGGTTATTGGTCTCTTTTCAAGTTCTTTTATGTTTCTTCTTTAAGATCTTTGGCTTTTAGTGGTTTTATGCTTTCAAGATGTACACAACCTATATAAATAAAACAACACGGAAAAGCACACAATAATTTATAGTGGTTCCCCTAACTAGGGTACATCCACTTTCCCTCCCACCTATCCAACTATCTTGTTAGACTAGGCACTTCACCAAAACTTACTCTAAATAGCTTACACCTCAAATCCCTCAGTATCTCTAAGTCTCCTCCAAGACTTTCTTCTCAGCCACAAGGGCTTACAACTAAGTGGTCAACAGACAACCTACGTCAGGCTGTTAAGCCCTACACTCAGGCTGGGCAGATAGCCCTACCTCAGAGCTCTGAAGTGCTCCTACACTCAGTGACCCTCAAGCCATCTACCTCAGCCTTATCTGTATGGACTACAGCTCAGGCTTTTCAGCCCTACAACTTAAGGGCACAAGGCCCTACTCTTACATTACTGCAACATTCCTACAGCTTAGTACCCTTCCAAGTACCTACCTTAGTGCCCTTCCAAGCACCTACAGCTCAGTGAAAAACTTGTCACCTACCTAAGGCTAAAAGGCCCTACAGCTTAGATCCACACTTGGATCCTACAGGATGAATGCGGGTTTGTGTGATGATTGGCTACAAGTAAACTTTCACTGTGCTAATCTACCTGGAATGAGATAAACTAAACCAAACCTTGACTCCAGGAAATATATTTCCCGAGTCTACTTATCTGGACTAAGTAAATACTTAGACCTAACTTTCTCTTATTAGCCCCGAGGATTTTATCCAGCAGGAACTAGAGAAGTAACCAGCTGATCTTGCTGCAACCTAAGCTGGGAGATTTCCAGCCCTACTCCTTTCATCACAGCAACAAGGATGAAGATCTTGCATTATGCTGGAAGTAATTTGTAGATCAGCTTCTCTGCTCCTTTCTAAACTTAGCCAACTGCTCAGCCCTATCTCCTTCTTCACAGCTCCCCAAGAGAATGTTCTTTAAGATTTGTTTGTTGGGTCTATAAAGTACCTGCAGCAAGGGTCGGCCCAAGCTGCTACCTTTTTATCAGAGAATCCCTCTGAGCTAACTTGCTGGTACAGATAAAGATCACACGAGCAATCTTGCTGTTGAAGATGTTGATACAAACAATTAACTTGCTCTTCTTCTTGTAGACTTGAGCTCCCTGTTCTTTAGCTCCACAACAATGGAGGAGAAGAAGAATTGCCTTATTGCTTTCTACGAAAAGCTATATTCCTCTATAAAAGCCTTTTCCTTTTTATTGAATTTGACCCAATGGCTCTTGAGCAGTGGGCACCACATAAATAATGGCCAGCAACAACCTTGCTTTAACGCCAACTGTCGTACAGTAGGTCTACGATAACATTTGTCACGTACTGTAGCCATCCCACCACTTATTTGAAATATGTTGACTTTCTGACGTCACCGGCTGTGGACTTAGCCAAAAATCAAGCAACATTAGCATAGGCGTTGAGTGAGTAAGCATCACTCAATGCCAATACACTTAGATATATTTACCGTCTCTTGGCATTCGATGAGTAACCTTCACTCAACGCCAAACTACTTAGAATATAAATTTGTTTCTAGGCATTTAGTGATTCAGCTTCACTTAATGACAACTTCTTTTATCAGCTTTCTGCTGCTTGGCGTTGAGTGAGTGAGCATCACTCAACGCCAAACACCTTAGACAAAATTCTGTCTCCACTAGGCGTTGACAGCGTTGAGTGAGCAACCTCCACTCAACGCTTTTTGCCTTAACCATATTTCTGCCTCTGCAATATCTTAGGCATTGAGAGTGTTGAGTCTGCATGCCTCACACAATGCTTTCTGACTTATCCTATTTTCTGTGTATAAAAACACTGGCTTTGACTGACTCAGCCTGCCTTACTTTGAACTGAGCTCGACGAATGGTGAACTGAGCTCGATGAGCTCTGAATTTAGCTCGACCAATACTCAATAGAGCTCGACGAATTCAGAATCTCAAGCTCTGAATTTAGCTCGACGAATGGTGAGTTGAGCTCGACGAACTCTGAACTCAGTTCGACGAATTCTGAATTGAGCTCGACGAATTCTTTCTCAGCTATCTCAGTGGTTATACTAAGACATTCTCCTCAGCTGTCTCAGCTGTCTCGACACTTTTGCCTTAGTAAAATTATCTAACTTCCAGCTTACTCAATGTGTTCACCTGTCCAATCAAGGAAAACCTACATTTACTGTCTCAATGCTTCCTTCTCAGCTGTCTCAGCGGTTATGCTCAGACATTCTTCTCAACTATCTCAGCTGTATCGAAACTTTTGCCTTAGTCAAATTATCTGACTTCCAGCTAACTCTTTTTGTTTACCTGTCCAATCAAGGACAACCTGCATGCATGAACTTAAGCACACATAAAATACAACTATGCTCTTAGTATTAATGGTGATGCCTCTTAAAATCCACTCTAGGGAACAATGAAGGCAATGGACCCAACACTAAGAACCCTTGATAGACCCCACCCATTCACGATGACCCAGGCCCGACTCCAATATCGGGACCACGTCCAACGAAGGAGACCCAGCGGGACCCAACTGGTATCGTCTGAGCTTGTCCAAAGCTTGGCGTCCTCGTCAGTTTTATAGAAGGGGACTTGTGTCGCAGGGATACTCTCCACACATGAATTACACGTCACGGTCTAGCTAGCCGACCATAGAGATAAACCACGCCTTAGCACCTAACAATCCCAAACCTTTCCCGCCTAAATCCACCATTCTTATCGTACCATTCCCATGCCCCAAGTAAACCATCTACCATCACAACGGAGCTAACCTTGTCCGGTTCCAATTACGAACAGTCACGCGGAATAAGGTGGCCATACAACATCACAAACTGCGTCTTGCCGCTAATGGATTTCTAACAAAATCCTTAAGGCTCGCTATGCAACATCACCGACTCGGACTAACGATCGTGACTACGACTTCACCCACAATGCCTAATCCACTAACGAAGCGGATTTCTAGTTCATAATCATATCGGGGACGGACACAATCGACCCAGTAGCTCCTCTTGAACCAAGGCAACCTGAATCCCTCTCATTTGAAAGATCTGTTGCCTAAAATGCTTGAAAGAAAGCAATATAAGAATAGATGCCATGCACGCATACTAAAACCGAGATGAGAAATGTCGTTACCATACGACCCGTCTTCCTCGCCATGGAATCCTTGCCTTGCATGGATGAAAACGAGCACCTCCAATTCCTCTCCACAGATCTGGACTTGGATCAATGATCAGGGCTCCAAAGCTCTGTAAATGGCGGAAGAAAGCTCTCATCTTCCTCCTCCCTCTCTCTCTCTTCCAAACCCTAAGTCAACTCAAAAAAGAGAAGGAATGAGGGAGAAATCCCGCTCATCCCTATATAAGCACTCTAGAGGGAGAGTCTTGGGCCTTAGGATCATATCCTAAGTGAAATCGGATGGATAAAAAGCCAAAATACGCAATTGCTTACCGTGCGCTATCGTCGGGCGGTAACTACCTACTGCCGGAGGGTAGCTTCCCGAGAGTTCAGCCAAGAAAATAAGGCCATGCTAACTCTAGTGATAGTACTAACGCTGCACGGTAGCTCACTAAATGCCTACCAATCAACGCCTGCCTCTCAACACACTCAACACCAAGCTGCTGTTGAGCGGTAGCTAGCTAACGCCTAGTGATAGCTTCCCGTGACGCAAGACAGAAAATAAAGCCACGCTAATGTCGGTGGTATGTCTAACATGGCGTGGTAACTTCTTTCTCGAGAAATCAATACTCTCGACGCAAACTATGGAGTTACCGCTGCGCGGTAACTAACTACTGTCGAGCGATAGCCCTCTCAGCACTCGACGAACATCTTTTATCGAGTCATCTACACCTGACGAAATAAGGCTACCGCTAGAGATCAATGGTCTGGAAAACCAGGGTGTTACATGCTAGTCATCACACTAACGGGAGCTGACAGATCGACCTCGGGCGGTTTGTTTTGGTCCTTTGGTGTTCACTCCTAAAGGCTCCTTCCATGCTAATGGGCGGTTGGGCTTGGTTCTTGGGTGATACACTCCCGAAAACTCCATCTGTGCCAGTTATAAGCCAGTTGGGCTGGGCTCTTGGTTCCCATTTACCCGGGACCCCTTCTGAGTCATAGTACGTAGGGGCTCCACGGTTGTGTTCTTGGCATTGAGGCATACCGAGTCCTAGGCCCAGTAGTGTGGATGCCTGCCTGGTAGTGGAGGTGCCAGCTCTACTGTCACCGTTTGACCTCGACGATTAATGCTTGAGAGGTTACCGATATGCTCGAAAAGTGTGAATTATAGGTCTATATCGACATAATATGTGTGTGTGAGTGTGTGCATGGGTGAGTCACCATATTGCATTCATTTCAAATCATTGAATTTCACTGCATGAGATCCTCATCATATAAATTTTTATGGGTTCTTTTATATGATAAGATACTTTGAAGCATCTGATCCTTAACTTATAAATTTGTATGGGCATTTTTATAAGTTAAGCTAAAATATTGTTCTTATGAGTAATATACTGATAGTATAGATTGCGTCCTTATGTAGTGATGTTTATTGATGATACTTGCTTAGTATGAATGTGTTGATATATAGATATATATGAACTGTTGATTAATAAAGTTCTTTACTACTTTTTTATTATATACCACTGTTATATTGAGCTCCTCCTTCTCTTCCTCCGCCCGATGCCTAAGAATGTTGGGGTGAGCGGATGTGATAATCACTTAGTCTTTATGACTAACAGATGTTATGTCTACCAATTTAGGAGGATACCACGCAGTTGGAGCAGCAGCAGCGCCTTGTGCAGGTGGACAGCCAGGCCAGGGGGATAGGGCCTGAGGCGATGATACCCTCTCTTCCTTTGGTGACTGATGTGAGTTGTGAGCATTATGATGTTGCCTTCATGCAATTTTGTTATACTTTGATATTATTGAACTAATGTAGTTCTTTATTGTTGATGTACTATTTTGAATATATTCTTATTGTGCTTTATGACTTCTGTGATCTTCTTTTTGTTGGGTTGGCATTTGTGATATCAGAGATTAGCCGAAAGAATAGGCGACTTGTGGTATAGATTATCTCGTGTGTTGATGTTAGTGCAAGGAGGTTGTTCTGGGAATAAAACTTCCCTCAGTCGCGTGTTGGGTTCCGGGAGGGGGTTTTTATAATTGTTATCAGATTGCACCGATCCTACATTGAAGAAGTCATTAAATGTGGAATTACCCCACTTTATTATTCATTTTGTAGACAAACTGGATTAGCGGAAGCAGTAGTATGCCCATTTGTGATTCACACTAAGTATGTCCACCCATTACCCTACGTTTAGCCAACCTGACCCAAAATTCGTGTTTTGTACGTAGATTTTGGTACTTACAGAGTCGACAACCGGCATTCTTATTCCTCTAATCCCTACTCCGTTCCAACAATTGGAGTTACGACAGACCCTAACTGCAATCTTGGATGCCTTCAGGTCTCAACAGGCCCCGGTGCAGCAATAGGCCTTGGGCTTCAATTGGTTGAGTACCTTCCGAGCTCTTTCTCTATGTGTTTACCACAGGACAGAACTAGCTGTTTGCACAGAGGAATGGTTGGATGTTGTGAAATAATTGATGATCAAAATCAAATGTCCAACAAGTATGGTTGTTCCCTTAGCTGTATCTGTCTTCGAATCACAAGCAAATAGGTGGTGGTAGTCCCTTATTAATTTTATCACTTCTTTTCTCTCTTACCCCTCTTTCGCGGTTGATTTTATTTTTGTATGGATAGTCTTTATTTTTCTCCTGGAGAGTTTTGTCACTCTCGCGAGGATTTTTGGGTAGGATATCCTTCATCCACCCATGATTTTATTCCTTCTGGATCGGATAAATTTGGCCAAATTGATCCGTCTGAGAATTATTTTTCATAGGGTTACGATGATTTTCAAACGCCTTCCTACTCTTCTCCTCCGAATTTTTCTGATTTTAATTTTTCCGGAGATTTCTTGAATGGACATTTTGATCCTAGCCCTACTTTGAAATACTCAGGGTGGCAACACCCTGATCATTCTTGGGGCCAAGGTGATCATCAACCCATTCCATCTCATGATTTCTCCACTCTTTATCCACAAGTTTGCGTACCTCCTGTTTTTGATTTTAGAAAAAAAAATTACAATTTTGATTCTGTAGCATTTGATGCACGCATCAATGCTCAATTCAAAGTGATTTTTGACACTTTAGCTTCTGAGGCCGCAACTTTTTCTTCTCCTCCTCCTCCTATTTATCTTTCGAATGATGAATCTTCGGATTTTTCACAGTGCCTTCAATCACTCACAGAAGACGATTATTTAGAAATTCCATTGTGCTTTCAACCTCCCTAGGAGGAGATTTCCCCCGATATCACGATTTTTTTTTCAATTTTCCGAGGAAGATGAACTTTCTATTGTTCGATCTTCCGAGGAGATTGATTTTTCGGATGTCCCATTTTTATCATAATATACGGAAATGATTGATATTCAAGTGGAGAAACTGGATCTTTTTATCCAAAAACTTTCTAGTGATCAACCACAGCCGCCTTCTTCTTTTTCTTCTCTTCCCCCTCCTTGCGTAAATTCCTCTTCCTTTTCTTCTTTTAATTTTCCTTCTAATTTAGTTTCTAGTTCTTCTTATTTTTCCCCTTCTAATAGTTTATTTTCTTTTACTAACAATTTTTCTTTTTCTAAATCTTTTTCCTCTTTGTTTTATTTAAAAAATTAAAAATTACAAAAAAAAATTTATTTTCTTAAAAAAAATTTTGTCACTCGCGCCGCAACGCATATTACACGAGCTGTCTTTACATTTCTCTTTTTTAGTTTCCATTTAGCTAACCAATAACGTCGAGCACAACGAGGATAACAAAAGAGCGCTCTTGGGAGGCACCCCTTGCTTATCCATTTTTTTGTTGTTTTATATTTGGTTTTGTGCAGGTATAAGCTCCCAGGTGTTTAGCCGCTTCTCACCTTTCAACTTGGACTCAAGCCGATTTTTAGCTCAAGTTGGGGGGGATGCATTTTTCAACGTCTGGGCATCAAGCGCTAGGAAAGCATCTTTTCCTTTTCTTTGCATTTCTTTTTCTTCTTTTCTCCCTTTTCCCAACTCTCTTTATACTTAACTTTAAACATTGGGGACAATGTTTAACTTTAAGTATGGGGGAGTGTTCCCTTAGTTAGTCTACTTTAGAAAAATCAAAAAATATATATATAAATTTTTTGAAAAAAAAATCACATATTAAATTGAGTTAATTTTTGCCAAATCAATTAGTACCCTGCCACTTTGCATTTTATTATTTTTTAAGCTCATGTCTACTTGCTTAGTTAGAATAAATTAGATTAATTTTCTGTTTAAATATGTTAAGCGAGTAGTATGTTTACTGATGCAATGTTCCTATTTAGGGTAGTATGTTGTTTTTGAAAAATTTCTTGAATCTTTTTCACTTTTCCTTAGCCTCCTTTTTTTATTTTTTTACTTTTATAAAACCTATCATCCTTTAATTTTCCTTATTAAAATCTTTTTCAACGTTAATTAGTATTAAGTGTAGTAGACACAAACAAGTCTAGACACTTATTATCATTATTTTCATGAAAACAAATTCCCTATTTTCTATTTTTGTGCTTATCTTCTTTTGAAATTTCAAAACTTTATTTTGAGTAGATTTATGAAGAATGAAAATGATTTAGGCATTTCTTTTGAAACGTTTGAGCCTTTGCAACCCGCCTAACAATAATCGTTGCTAGCCATTTTGTGTCTTTTCCTTTCCTTTTTGTAGCCCCACTTTTTATTTCACCATGACCAAATAGCTTACCTATATGCACGCTTTAAATTTATTTTTGAGCTTTAATTTGTAATGTCAACTTTTTGAAAAAAATGTGGAAAATCCTTGTATTATCTTTTACTACAAAAGTGGAAATATTTAAGTATGAAAAATGAAAAAATGAAAAAAATGAAAAATTAAGAAAAAAATATTTGATGAAAAAAGTAAAAGAAAAGAGAGAAAAAAAAATGTGAAAAGTATTTATTTTGGCTAGCATTATTTTGGCAAAGCTCACTTCTTTTTTGTTTTAAGTGTGCAAATACCCCTCATGTTTATCTTTTGAATATCACACTCGTAAAAACCTAAGCCTAACTATACACCTAATTAGAGCCCTATTTATTCATGTTTCCAACATTTACTTTTTAGTATAGTAGCGAGAAACTAGATTGAGTAAGTGTTTTTTGATAGAAATATTGATCTTTGTCTTGATTGACTATGGTTTTAATTTGTCTCTTAGACTTTAGTAGTGACTCAATGCGCATTTTACTCGTTACTTTTTTAAGTTTTAATTCTGTAAAAATTTGGGTTGATTTGTTTATATATTTAGTGAAATTTATAAAATTATATGCTAAGTTAAAAAAGGAATTTTCAGTTCTTTTTCAAAATTTCTCTAACTCTAAATTCCCGTCTTACTCGTTTATAGCATTTTTAAACTTTTCGATTAATCCTCTTTATTTTCGCTAACTCGTAGTCTTTGCTTGAAGACAACCAAAATAATAAGTATGGGGGAATTTGATGATGCATATTTTAGCTTAATTTATTAGGGTAAAAATATATTTATTTTGTTTTAAATCTCTTTCTTTATGTAGTTTTAGGATCCTTTTAGTTTCTTTTTATGTAAATAATCTAACTTAGTTTATTTTCTATTTTTCAGGTTTTTTGGGCTTTTCGGCCAATTTTTCTATTACACGCACCCGGGTCATGCCCTACCCGAGCGTGTACTTAGGGCATGTAACTCATTCCCGATGCCGAAATCATCCAGAAGCTAGATCCCGAGAAAATCACATACATGCCCCTAGGTCATGCCCATGTACCACTTAGCACGGGCATGTACCTAGGGCGTTTCTCGCTGTCCCGAGGAAATTATTGTCACTACAGAAGTAATCATCCCATACGTCAAGACATACATTACATGCCCCCAGGTCATGACCAACCCGGGAATGTACCTGGGGCGTGTCCACCATTCCCGAGCTACCAGGTCATTCCAAACCAAATTCATTACACCGTACAGGTCATGCCCCCTATACGGGCGTGTACCATGGGCGTGTTTTCCAGATCCCGAAGCCAGTCGCCATCCCACAAGAAATCCGATACCCGAGGTCAACTAAGATTACATGCCCCCGATACACGCCCTACCAGGGCGTGTAAGGGGGGCGTGACCCAGGATGAATTTTTCCTATAAATATCAGGCCATTCCAAGCATTCAATACCAAGTTTTGGGGAGACGGGAGGTGCTGCTAGTTTCATTCTGAGGTTTTTTTATGTTTTTTCTTATGTTTTTGCTCTCTCTCTCTCCCTCCATTTCTAGTTTTACTTTTCATGCAATGTACTTTCATTACTTATAATCTCTTTTTATTAGTGTTGTAGTAGTGATTAACTCTCTTTTCACGCACTTGTAATCTCCATTTGGTAATTGTAATCAACTTTTGTTTTTTATCAAATTTACTTAGCTTTTCTTTAAGTCATTTTCTCTTTATCTTTTTAGCTTTAGTTTTTATGCACCTTTATTATCTACCCCTTTCTTTTCATATTACCTTGAATAACTAATCCTCATTTGTACTCGATCACATTAATCTGAGAATGAGTTGATCAAGTTACGATGTTTTGGCTTTCATTTTCTTATAAAGTAATTACCTAGGATTTACTATTGGTTTTTATTTAGTGGGACTATATTGCCAATATAGTTTCCATTTGGGTTTTTATTCTTAGTTAGCCGAGAGGATCGTAGTTTGAATCGGTCAGCCAAGAGTAAAGAGAGTTACACGCACCCCTTGAGAGAGGCAGACGTTAAATCTCCCGGATTGGAGTGAAATCCAATAGTGGGGTTCACCACTTAAGGCAAGCATTAGGCCTCTGAATACAGACGAGAGTTCTGTCGGATCTTCCTAAACTCAGTCGGGTACTTCTTCGAAAGAAGCTTGTACAAACTTCGGGAACCTCCATGGTCAAGGTGTTTTACTTTATTTAGAATTAGTTTGTTATTTCATTTTGATTTTCTTATTTCAAAGTGATTCAAGATTGAGTACTCCTCTTTTATCTTTAGCTCTAACCTTTTATTTCTACAAGAAATTAAGTTTTCTTTTTAGCTTAGTAATTTAGTTCCTATTTTTAGTTAAGTAAATTAATCGAAAAAAAATCAATTAATAAAATAGTAGCGATCTCCTCGAAGTAAAAGTAATCATTACTCCCCAGGGAAATACGACCTTGATATTAATCTTTAGTATCCTATACTATAAACGGTAAGGTACGCCATCCTTTATCGGATATAGAATCGGAGAATATTTTCAACTTCCATAATCCACCTTCTCTTTTCTTTAACCCCTCTTCTCCACCTTTGTGATTTTTGGTATCAATCACGCCAGGATTGATTATACGGAAAAGTAGATCACACTAAGAGAAGGATATTCTGAGATAATTTTTCAAGGTAATATATTTGCAGCCTGAATTATGTTTTCTTCAATCCAGGACATTAAGGCCCATAAATAAGGGGATTAGGTATACATGATATGTTTTGAGCTCAAAGAGATGGGGACTAACATGAAGGATGTACCAGTGGTGCGTGATTTTCCTGAAGGTTTTTCCCAAAAAGCTACAGAGAATTCCCCCGCCTAGGGAAGTAGACTTCCAAATTAAGTTAGTGTCAGGTTGCAAGCCCATCTCTCGAACACCTTACAGAATGGATCATAAGGAACTAGTTTAGCTTAGGGTTCAGTTGCAGGAGTTGGTAGAATCAGGGTTCGTTCGTCCTAGTTTATCACCCTGGGGAGCCCGCGATTTGTTTGTTAAGAAGAAGGATGGATCGTTACGGTTGTGCATAGAATAATCGGGAGCTCAATAGATTGACGGTGCGGAACACCTACCCTTTTCCCCGGATCGACGAGTTATTCGATCAGCTAGTCAGAGCGCATTAGTTTTCCAAACTTGATTTGCGCTCGGGGTATTGTCTGCTAAGGATACATGAAGAAGATATCCAGAAAACAACATTTAACTCAAGATACAGATTATACGAATTCCCTGTAATGTCGTTTGGGCTCACAAATGCCCCTTCTGCATTCTTGAGTCTAAAGAATATGGTGTTTGAACCGTATTTAGACGCGTTTATCATCATATTTATTGATGACATTTTTGTTTACTCACGAAAAAAGGAGGAACATGTCGAGCACTTAGGCCTTAGTTTTGAAGAAACTAAAGGAGCACAACTTATTTGCAAAGTTCAGTAGGTGTGAGTTTTAGCTCCAAGATGTTGCCTTCTTTGGACATAATATAAGTGGTGCTGGATTAGCTGTGGATCCGACCAAGGTGCTTGTTGTATAAGAGTGGTCGCCATTGAGGTCAATGGCCAATGTGTGAAGTTTTCTTGGACTTGCTGGATACTATCGCAAGTTTGTTGAAGGATTTTCAAAGATCACACTTCCACTCTCTGCTCTAACAAAGAAGGGTCTAACTTTTGTGTGGGCACCCAAGTGTGAAGCTTCATTACAGAAGCTTAAGGACCATCTAACCTCTGCACCAATCCTTGCCCTACAAACTTGGAAGGAAGGATTCCAGATTTATACTGATGCATCCTATCAAAGCATGGTAGCGGTGTTGATGCATCACGGACATGTGATTGCATATGCTTCTAGACAGCTTAAGAAGCATGAAGTGAATTACCTGATGCAGGATTTGGAGTTGGGAGCAGTGGTCTTTGCCTTAAAAATTTGGAGACACTACTTGTATTGCGTCCACTTTGAGATCTTTTTTGATAATAAAAACTTGAAGTATATCCACACCCAAAAAGATCTGAACTTGAGGCAGCGGCGGTGGCTTGAATTTTTATGTGATTATGAATTTACATTGAACTATCACCCCGGGAAGGCAAACTCGGTGGCGGATGCTCTAAGCAGGAAGGCACCCGTGACGAGCCCTGAATCACAGTTAATGGCTATGAAGTTTGCAAGAGTGCTTGAAGAGATGGAAATTATGCTGGTGTTTAAGGCTTGTCTCGAGTCCTATACAAGTACCTGGCCACCATAAGTATAGTTTGTGATATTCGAGACAGGATTCAGGCAGAGCAAGGGAAGGATGCTACTTTGTCCTGGTGTTCCAAGCAATTGTGGAAGGATCAACCAAAGGATATGTGCTAAATGAAGATCTTATTCATTTCCAGGGCAGATTCTATATTTCCGCAGGTGGTAGGATTCTGGAAGACATCCTAAGAGAGGCTCTTTGCACCAAGTATTTGGTGTAACCCAGAATAGTCAAAATGTACGCTGACTTGTGGAGGGCCATGTTTTGGCCGAGAATGAAGCGAGATGTCATGCACTATGTTACTCACTGTGAGGCATATCAGAAGGTAAAGGTGGAGTGCAAGAGCCCTGGTAGATTATTGTAGTTATTGCCCATTCTAGAGTGAAAGTTTGAGGATATTTCCATGGATTTTGTTCACGATCTTCCCCAGTCTCGCTCAGGGAATGACATAGTTTAGGTGATTGTAAATTGCTTGACAAAGGTTGCCAGGTTTGTCCCAATGAGGAAGGAGGCACATGTTGATGTGTTGGTCCGTCTCTTTGTGGAGCAGTTTGTTCGGTACTATGGGGTTCCTAAGACGAAAGTCTCAAACCTTGATGTTTGCTTCACCTCTAAGGAATAGAAGGCAATTCAAGCATATATGGGTTCTCACCTTACCTTTAACATAATTTTTCACCCTCAGACTGATGACCAGTATGAGTGAAAAATAAGGACAATGGAGGACTTGTTGCGGTTATGCATCTTGGATAGGGGAGAGCCGTGAGAAAGACTTTTACTGTTGGTGGAATTTTCATATAATAATAGCACCAAGCAAGCATCAGAATGGCACCTTATGAAGCACTCTATGGATGGAGGTGCAGAACCCCTTTATCATGGGTTTAGGATGAGAATCCCAAGGTGTTGGGAGTGGAGTACATTGATGACACTAATGTTATGATTAGATTGATTCGAGATCACATGCTAGAGGCTCAGAGCCGGGAGGTGAAGTATTATAATGAGAAGCACGGGTTGGTGGTATTCCAGGTGGGTGACAAGGTATTTTTAAAGATTTGGCAGATGAATGTTGTATCATGTGTTCATGGAAGGAAAAAGCTCAGCCCACGATACATGGGGCCATACACCGATTTGGAGAAGATCGGTCCCTTAGCTTATAGGATGGTGCTTCCCCAGGAGTTAGAGAACTTACTGTTGGGTCCATTGTTCCCAATGTCCTAGATTTGTAAGAAGTCAAACAAGTCAATGGTACACACCTAATTATATTTGATGTATGTTCAAGCTCATGCATGCAGGTGGTTCCTTGTCACATAGATTGGACAGGTGGACTGAAGGAAGTATGCTCAAAAGACAGGAATCTGTCTAAGTACACAGGCATCGAGTGAAGGAAGCTCACTCAATACCACATGTCTAAGGAATAAAGCTGGAAAGAGATATTCGACTAAGTCCACGGGCGTTGAGTGAATTCAGTTCACTCAACGCCAGATGTCAAGAAGAGCTGTTGACAAAAGAAAAATTTTAGTTATGCCTAGAGGAGTTGAGTGAGGATAGCTCACTAAATGCCAGATGAGTAGAAGCATCAAGTAAAGACTAGTCAGTCAAAGAATTTACTTTGAGAGTGAAGAAAAGTGTATAAGTCCACAGGCATTAGGTGAAGATAGTTCACTCAATGCCATACAACAAAAAGTGATGAGGAAAGACTGTGCAGTCAAATCTTAAGAAGAAGGAAGACAGAAAAGTGTCCAAGTCAACAAGCGTTGAGTAATGTCAACTAACTCAATGCCATACACCTAGAAGCGTTGAATCAAGCTACTTCAGTCAAAGCCAAATAGAATCTATCAAAAAATATGGCTATGTCCAGATGCGCTGAGTGAAGCCCGTTCACTCAACGCCATGCTAATTTTGTCAAAGCCAAAGAAG
Organism: Platanthera zijinensis; assembly: GCA_039513925.1. Classification (NCBI taxonomy): domain Eukaryota; kingdom Viridiplantae; phylum Streptophyta; class Magnoliopsida; order Asparagales; family Orchidaceae; genus Platanthera; species Platanthera zijinensis. The sequence continues at coordinate 153,771,277 of CM077092.1, read as the reverse complement.
GAGACAAAAAATTAACTAAGTCTAGAAGCGTTGAGTGAGGTCAGCTCGCTCAATGCCCAAAGAGGAAAGCATCGAAAGAGCTATAGTCAGTCAAAGCTTAATGAAGATAGACAGAAAAATTTGTCTAAGCCTAGATGCATTGAGTGAGGATAGCTCACTCAACGCACTCAATACATCACAAAGATGGAAGGGTTTAGAGAAGCGACTAAGTATAAAAGCGTTGAGTGATGAAGCTTCACTCAATGTCTCAATGCCTAAGATGCAGAAAGGTTCGGATTATTGACTAAGTGTTTTGGCGTTCGGTGAAGCTTGTTCACTTAATGCTCTCAATGCCTGGAAATGCAGTTTATCTGACAAAGTGTTTTTGCGTTGAGTGAAGCTTGTTCACTCAACGCACTTAATGCTTGAGTTGGAATTGAGAATTTGGCAAAGTCCACAGATGCTGATGTTAGCAAAAGTCAAGAATAGCCAACGAAATTCAAATTCATTGCGGGAAAGCTGCAATCCACCACTAATGGCACCGACGGCCTGCTATAAGATTTATTCTGTAAAAGGAAGGCTATATATCTGCAATTAAAACAGGGCCCACAGGTCAAAAGAGTCGTTGATGGCGGATGATAAAAGGAATGATATCAGAGGAGAATAGAGAACCTTTCAAGGGTTTGTCTTTTCGCAAAGTGGAAAAACTTCATCTTCTTCCTCGCCAGTCGTCACACCGATGGGAGCTGGCAGATTGACCTCGAGCAGTTGGGCTTGGTACTTTGGTGTTCACTCCTAGTGAATCCTTCCATTATAGTGGGTGGTTGGGCTTAGTTATTCGGTGATACGCTCAAGAAGACTCCTTTTGTTCAAGTTATAGGCCAGTAGGGCTTGGCTCTTGGTGCACATCTACTCGAGACCCCTTTTGAGTCGAAGTATGCAGAGGCTCCACTGTTGCATTCTTAGCTTTGAGGAATACAGAGCCCTAGGCCTGGTAGTGTGGATACCTGCTTAGTAGTGGACACGCCCGCTTTACTATCACCGTTTGACTACGACTGTTGATGCCTGAGAGTTTAGCTACCTACTCGAAAAGTGGGAACTATAGGTCTATGTCGATATAGCAAGTATGTGTGAGTATGTGTATGGGTGAGTGATCATCTTGCATTCATTTCATATTATTGCACTGCACCGCATAAGATCATCATCATATAAATTTGTATGGGCACTTTTATATGATGAGTTACTTTGATTCACCCGATCCTTAACTTATAAATTTGTATGGGTATTTTTATAAGTTAAGTTAAATACTATTCTTATGATTAATATACTGATAGTATAGATTGTCTCCTTATATAGTGATGTTTATTGTTGATACTTGCTTAGTATAAATATGTTGATATATATAAATATATATATATGAACTGTCAATTAATAATGCTTTTTGCCACTTGTTTGATTATATACTACTGTTATATTGAGCTCCTCCTTCTCTTCCTCCACCCGGTGCTTAAGAGTCATTGGGGTGAGCGGATGTGATAGCCACTTATTCTTTATGACTAATAGTTGCTATGTCTACCATTTTAGTAGGATACCTCGCAGTTGGAGCAGCAACAACGCCTTGTGTAGGAGGACAACCAGGATATGGGGACGGTGTAACACCTCCCCTGTAAAGACCATATAATATGGGTCCGGCCGGTGCCCCACAACATACGGACGCCACAGCTTTAGTATTAAAAGATGATATGAAAACTACCCAATCTCAAAACTCCAGACAAACACAGCGGAAACAGAACAAACCGACAGAAGTTATCCACTAACGATAGAGTATCAAATGGCCTTAAGGCCTTACACAATAATAGTCCAAAAAATATAAATGTGCCAAGCACTCCTAGGCTACCTCGGCATGCAAGCCGGACATAAACATAACAAAAGTAGCAAACACAAAAGGAGAAACCAAGCACAGCAACACTTCATGAGGCTTAGGGCTTTTCGCCCGGTGCGCTAGCTCCTGCATGCAATCCTTGCCCTGTAAGGATTTGAAGTAACGTGGGTCAGCAAAGGCTGACCTCTACTGTGTAACAAACACATCTCCTCCCGGCCGTCCCTAATGGACCCCGGGGTACCACTCCACCTGCAAGTTAGCACTTCGTATACCAAAAGAGCATATATATTAAAGCGGTAAAACAGGCTTGGATGTCTCATATAGCATACATGTTCTCTATGTTTTGTACAAAGTGAAAGGGGCCTACTATGCAACATGAATGCAACCTGGGTTTCACCCAAGGCACCCTAGCTCGTATGCATCTAGCACAACAACAAACACTGGGTACTTCCGTTTCCCCATTGGCTTAAAGCCGCAAACACAAGGGAACGACCATATCCCTAACGGCACACACGCCGTCACACGGAACCTTGCAAAGGCCCCACCAGCACAAGGGTCATATACCCCGGGGCTTGCCCGCACATTCTGACTTCACACGTCAGGGTTCCGTCTCACACTGACCAATTCTAAGAAGCCTTGCTGGACCCCACCCGCTTATGGCCACATTGCCCGGGCTTGTCCTCCGCTCGACATTCTCGTCAGTCCACACAAGGGGCTAGTCTCGCCGGGACACTTCCCCCACATGACTTGCGCGTCAGGGGATAGCCAGCCGACCACGGAGACATAGCCGCGCCTTTGCACAGCACAAACAAAGGTTTCCCCACCCCAATCACCATTCACACCGTGTCTTTCCCGTGCTCCAAGGAAATCATCTACCGCACAACATGGAGCTAACCTTGTCCGGTTCCGACCACGAGTACTCACTCAAATATAATGGGGAAAACACATACATACAACGGCGTATTGCCGCAACAGATTTCTACCGAATCCCCGAAGCTCGCTATGCAACATCACCGGGTCGGACTAACGGTCGCGAACACGGCTTCACCCAAAATGCCTAATCCGTTAACGGAGCAGATCTCTAATGCAAAGCATGCCGGGATGAACATACTCAACCCGGAGGTTCCTCTTGAACCTAGGCTACACGAATCCCTCTCATTTGAGAGATTTGGCGCTCAAAATACGAAAGGAAGGGGATGCTATTCATGCATCCTAAATCCTAAAAACCGAGAGGAGAAGTGTCGTTACCTTTCGTCCCCTCTTCCTAGCCATGGAGAAGATTTGCTCGGTTGAACACCACCGCAATGCTCCCACCTTCGCGGATCTGAACTCCGCTCGCGAAACGGACCTCCGAAGCTTCGCCGGCGGCCGGATCTTGGCCTCCTTCCTCTACCTTGCTCTCCCTTCTCTCTAGAAACAAGAGAGATAAAGCCAAATGGAAAATGAGGGTTTGAAACCCTATTCCCGGCCTTAAACCACCCAGGGAGGCTCCCCACCGTTGGATCTTCCAAAGAAAAGAACGAACGGCCACGATTCGGCCTAAAATCACAAAAACTGGGCCGAACACGGGTTGCAACACGGCCGTGTGCCAGGCCGTGTTACCTACTCGCCGTCTCGATCGAGTCGAAAAACCAGCACACGGCTTTTGACACGGCCTCTGACACGCCCGTGTCACTTGCGACACGCCCGTGTCGGGACCCGTGTCACGCCCCCCGTGTGCAATCGACCAACATTTCGCAGTCAGAGAGGTACACGGCCTTGTGACACGGCATCAAACACGCCCGTATCAAATTTGACACGCCCGTGTTTGTGCCTGTGTCACGGCCCGTGTACCACACTTGCAGAATGCCTGAAGTGACACGGCCTGGGACACGCCCGTGTCCTAGGCCGTGTTCTACAACTCGACTAGCGTCGACCGCCAAAGCGTCGACCGCATTACCCGAGGCCGAACACGCCTGTGTCACGCCCGTGACACGCCCGTGACACGCCCATGACACCTGCTCCAAAAACCAAACTGGGCTTAAAACATCACCCGTCCCTCTTTTGAGTTTCGGGGTGTTACAACTCTCTCCCCCTTAAAAGAATTTCGTCCCGAAATTTAAAACATGGAAGGTAAACAAAACTAAACAGTACCTGAGGAGAAAAGCTCAGGGGTACTCCTCCAGCATGGCCTGCTCTCGCTCCCATGAGAGCTCCTCGCAACCACAGTTGTCCCAACGGACCTTTACGAGTCTGACCTCCTTGTTCCGCAATTGCCGAACCTCTGAGTCTTCTATACCGATTGGATGAACTCGCGTCCTCAAGTCTTCCTCTACCGGCACTGCCGTTGGCTCAATCACCACGCTGGCTTCTAACAACGCTTTCCTCAGGACGGAGACGTGAAAAACATCATGCAGTCCACTTAGCTCTGTGGACAACGCCAACCGGTACGCTGCCTCTCCCACTCGCTCGATGACCTTGAATGGTCCAAAAAATCTCGGGCTCAGCTTCTTGAGTCGGCGAATTCGCGAAACGCCTTTGAACGGCTTGATCTTAAGATACACCCAGTCGCCCACAGCGAATTCCACATGCCTGTGGCGAGCATTGAAATACTTCGACTGCCGATATTGAGCTACCTTCATGCGCTCTTGGATGGTCCGCACTAGCTCACTAGCGTCGGCTACCACTTCTTTCCCCAAAAGCTTGTTGTCTCCCTCCTTTGTCCAAGACATCGGTGTTCGACACCGCCTCCCATACAGAGCTTCGTATGGCGCCATCTTGATACTAGCTTGGTAACTATTGTTATACGCAAACTCCACCATGAAGAGGTGATCCTCCCACTCTTGGCTGAAGTCGAGAGTACACATCCTTAGCATATCTTCCAAAGTACGGTTCGTTCTCTCAGTTTGCCCATCGGTTTGAGGATGAAAGGCCGTACTGAACTTGAGTTTTGTGCCCAAGCTCTTCTTCACCAACCGCCAATCCTTAGACGTGAAACGTCCATCCCGGTCGCTGACTATACTCTTCGGAATCCCATGGAGTCGTACAATATTGCGGACGTACAACTCCACCAACTTTTCCACACCGTCCTCCTTCCGGTTTGGGATGAAATGTGCCACTTTGGTCAAGCGGTCCACAATCACCCAAATGGCATCATTACCCTGCTGCAATCTAGGCAACCCATGCACAAAATCCATGGAGATGTCATCAAATTTCCATTCGGGGATTGGAAGAGGCTTCAAGAACCCGCCCGGCTTCTGACATTCGGCCTTCACCAAGGCACATGTTTGGCACCGACTCACACACAAAGCTATGTCCCGCTTCATCCCAGGCAACCAATAGGACTTCTTCAAGTCCAAGTACATCTTTGTACTACCCGGGTGAATGGAGTACTTAGTGAAGTGGGCCTTAAACATCAACTCCTCGTGGAGCTTGTCGAACTGCGGTACACAAATCCTTCCGCCCTTCCTCAGAATCCCATCAACCATCTCCCAGGCGCTACCCTCGCCCTTTAGAGCTTCCTCCACGAAAGGTTGGAACTCCGCATCTACATGGGTCGCTTCCCGAATACAATCGCATAAGTCACTCTGCATCTCAATCCAATTTAGTCGAGCCTCGCTATACTCGCCTCTTGCCACACATTCCAAACCAAGGGACTCCCAGTCCCGCCTTAACCGCTCATCGTGAGCTTCAATCCAATTTCCTCGCCCCGAGTATTTCCTACTCAAAGAATCTGCCACCACATTGGCTTTCCCTGGCGTGTACTGAATCGCCACCTCGTAGTCCCCAAGGAACTCGACCCACCTACGCTGCCGCATATTTAGGTCCTTCTGATCTAGGAGATACTTCAGACTCTTGTGGTCCGTGAAGATCTCCACCTTTGCACCATAAACGTAGTGCCTCCACAACTTCAAAGCAAAAATTACCGCCGCCAACTCCAAATCATGGACGGGGTAATTTCTCTCATGAGGCTTCAGCTGCCTCGACCAAAAAGCTATCACACTACCATGTTGTACCAACACGCACCCTAAACCGCATCCGAATGCGTCGCTGAAAATCTGGAACCCTTCTTTCCCCTTTGGTAGACTTAGGATCGGCGCCGTCATTAGCCTTTCCTTCAGGGTTTCAAACGCCTCGTTGCACTCTTGAGTCCATACAAATTTCTGATCCTTGCGAGTTAGTGAAGTGAGGGGTAGAGCTATCCGCGAAAAGTTTTCCACAAACCTTCGGTAGTACCCGGCTAGTCCAAGAAAACTTCAGACTTCTGTCACGGTCCTCAAAACTGGCCATTCTCTGATGGCTTCTACTTTCGTTGGATCCACTGCCACCCCGTCCCCACTAATCACATGGCCTAGAAATGCCACTTTCTCCAACCAGAACTCGCACTTGGAGAACTTCGCATAAAGCTGGTTCTCTCTCAATTCTTGCAACACTGTCCGCAAGTGCGACTCGTGCTCCGCTTCCGACTTGGAATACACCAATATGTCATCGATAAAGTCGACTACGAACCAGTCCAAATATTCGCAAAACACTCGGTTCATCAAGTCCATGAACACGGACGGCGCGTTCGTTAGCCCAAACGGCATCACCGAGAACTCAAAATGACCATACCTCGTACCAAACGCGGTCTTGGGTATGTCTTCATCACGAATCCGCAACTGATAATACCCGGACTTCAGGTCCAACTTGGAGTACACCACCGACCCCACCAACTGGTCAAAGAGATCGTCTATCCGAGGGATCGGATACTTATTCTTGACAGTCAATTTGTTCAACTCTCGGTAGTCTATGCACAGACACATACTACCATCCTTCTTCTTTACGAATAACACCAGCGCACTCCACGGTGAAGAGCTGGGCCTGATATACCCTTGCTCCAAAAGCTCCTGCAACTGAACCTTGAGCTCGGCCAACTCCTTTGGTGCCATCCTGAAGGGTGGACGCGACACTAGTCTAGCCTCGGGCACCAACTCGATGGAGAAATCAATCTCCAGCCGAGGAGGTGCTCCCGGTAACTCCTCGGGAAATACATCTCCAAACTCCGCCACCACGGGCACTTCTCCAAGAGATAGCCTGGAGAGGCTAAAATCTAACAACGCTACTAGAGCTACACCTCCCTGGTTAACAGCTCGCACTAACTGAAGTGCCGAAACTAGGGAACAGGCCACTCCATGTAGGCCTTCAAACTTGACTTCCGCTTGCCCCACGCCCCTCAGGGTTACCACCTTGGACAAACAGTCGATACTGGCACGCTGCTTCGCTAGCCAATCCATCCCCAAAATCACATCGAACTCGGACAACGGCAAGATCGCCGCTACCAAAAAGAAGTCAACCCCCTCAAGACTCCAACAAATCAGGCCCCTAGCCCTGGTAGTCATAGATGACCCATTGGGCATGCGCACATTCAACTCGGAGTCCGTCGAGAAAGACTCCACTCCGATCCTCCGGATAAAGCCTTCCGCAAGGAAGGAGTGCGATGCTCCCGTATCAAAGAGTACTCTAGCGGGGTACCCAGATACCACTACAAAGCCTACACACATGCAACAAACATAAAGGTTTGAAAGACAGGAATCTAAGGTGCAGGTTGAACTCTCGTACCTGTCACCACATCAGGTTGACGGATTGCTTCTTGTTGCCCAAGGTTGTAGGCCCTTGGCTGCACTTGTTGAAACCGAGAAGCACTCGACTCCGCCATTTTCCCCTTCTCTGCTGCACTGGGTCCGGAGCGTACGGTTTGCTCCTGCCTTGGCTCTTGCTCAGCGCCCCCTTGGGTACAAAATCTTGCTATGTGGTCTGGCTTGCCACAACTGTAACACGTCTATGGTCCCTTAGAGCGTGACCCTCCGGACGTCCAATTACTTTTCTAGCCCGACTTATATGGGGAAGGCTTCTTCTTCCACCGGCTCCCTTCCGCCTTTCCATGGGACTGAGCAGGCTTCTTCTTCTCCCCCTGTTTGGGTGTGAAACCCTTGCGACGCTGGGATCGCTCCATGTCACTCTCCAAAATTCGGGCCGCCTCCACCAATTCGTTGAAACCCGCACGTTTCATCGATATGAGTGGTTGTCTTAGATTCTCCCTCAGTCCATTATAGAAGAGATTGTCCCTCTCTTCATCGTCTACCATGGTCGTCCCTGCATAACGACCCAAGCGAGTAAATTCCTGAACATACTCATCCACTGACTTGTCTCGCTGCACCAGATGTAGGAACTACCTCTGGAGGGCTAACCTCGTTGAGGCGGGAATGTACTTCTTCAGGAAGGCATTCCCAAATTCCTCGATGGACGGTGTGCGTCCTAGAAATTGCCGGCCACTGTGGCTCACCCACCATAACTTGGCATCTCCCTCCAACATAAAGGCTGCGAACTCTGCCTTTTTTCTCTTCGGGCACCTCTGCCGCCTTCAGAAGCTCCTGAATTCTAGCCCACCAATCCTCTACATCTGTGGGCATGCCGATTCCCTTGAAGGTTGGAGGGTGGAAGCTCATAAAGTACTTCATTTGCCGGTCCCCATGCCCGACAAACACTCTCTCGGCCTGCGGCTCTGCCCGCCTGACTTCCTCAACTGGCACGGTTGCTACCGTGTCCGGGGTAGCAGGAGTTGCTACTTGAGCAACGGGAGCTGCTACCTGTGCTGTCGCTGCAGCTTGGGCCGCCACCATCGCTTCTGCAAGCATACAGCAGAAGTCGGCCGGTGTGACCCCCATCCCTAGCGGACCTTGCGCAGTCGCACTACTTGCCGAGAGCTCTTCTCTTGGCCTCGAGGTCCCAGCCTCGTTGCTTGCACTCTAAACACAAGCAAGAAAACGCAAATCAGTCTCTAATTGCAAGACTCGAACACAAGGACACTCATGGTCCTGCGATACTCCTATGTGGATAACTTCTAATACGCGACTCGACTTATACTTTCGACCGCGAAACTTCTCACTGGAACGCGAACCTCCCTCTGATACCAAATTGTAACACCTCCCCTGTAAAGACCATATAATATGTGTCCGGCCGGGGCCCCACAACATACGGACGCCACAGCTTTAGTATTAAAAGATGATATGAAAACTACCCAATCTCAAAACTCCAGACAAACACAGCGGAAACAGAACAAACCGACAGAAGTTATCCACTAACGATAGAGTATCAAATGGCCTTAAGGCCTTACACAATAATAGTCCAAAAAATATAAATGTGCCAAGCACTCCTAGGCTACCTCGGCATGCAAGCCGGACATAAACATAACAAAAGTAGCAAACACAAAAGGAGAAACCAAGCACAGCAACACTTCATGAGGCTTAGGGCTTTTCGCCCGGCGCGCTAGCTCCTGGATGCGATCCTTGCCCTGTAAGGATTTGAAGTAACGTGGGTCAGCAAAGGCTGACCTCTACTGTATAACAAACACATCTCCTCCCGGCCATCCCTAACGGACCCCGGGGTACCACTCCACCTGCAAGTTAGCACTTCGTATACCAAAAGAGCATATATATTAAAGCGGTAAAACAGGCTTGGATGTCTCATACAGCATACATGTTCTCTATGTTTTGTACAAAGTGAAAGGGGCCTACTATGCAACATGAATGCAACCCGGGTTTCACCCAAGGCACCCTAGCTCGTATGCATCTAGCACAACATCAAACACTGGGTACTTCCGTTTCCCCATTGGCTTAAAGCCGCAAACACAAGGGAACCACCATGTCCTTAACGGCACACACGCCGTCACACGGAACCTTCCAAAGGCCCCACCCGCACAAGGGTCATATACCCCGGGGCTTGCCCGCACATTCTGACTTCGCACGTCAGGGTTCCATCTCACACTGACCGATTCTAAGAAGCCTTGCTGGACCAACCCGCTCATGGCCACATTGCCCGGGCTTGTCCTCCGCTCGACATTCTCGTCAGTCCACACAAGGGGCTAGTCTCGCCGGGACACTTCCCCCACATGACTTGCGCGTCACGGGATAGCCAGCCGACCACGGAAGACATAGCCACGCCTTTGCACAGCACAAACAAAGGTTTCCCCACCCCAATCACCATTTGCACCGTGTCTTTCCCGTGCTCCAAGGAAATCATCTACCGCACAACACGGAGCTAACCTTGTCCGGTTCTGACCACGAGTACTCACTCAAATATAAGGGGGAAAACACATACATACAACGGCGTATTGCCGCAACGGATTTCTACCGAATCCCCGAAGCTCGCTATGCAACATCACCGGGTCGGACTAACGGTCGCGACCACGGCTTCACCCACAATGCCTAATCCGCTAACGGAGCGGATCTCTAATGCAAAGCATGCCGGGATGAACATACTCAACTCGGAGGTTCCTCTTGAACCTAGGCTACACGAATCCCTCTCATTTGAGAGATTCGGCGCTCAAAATACGAAAGGAAGGGGATGCTATTCATGCATCCTAAATCCTAAAAACCGAGAGGAGAAGTGTCGTTACCTTTCGTCCCCTCTTCCTAGCCATGGAGAAGATTTGCTCGGTTGAACACCACCGCAACGCTCCCACCTTCGCGGATCTGAACTCCGCTCGCGAAACGGACCTCCGAAGCTTCGCCGGCGGCCGGATCTTGGCCTCTTTCCTCTACCTTGCTCTCCCTTCTCTCTAGAAACAAGAGAGATAAAGCCAAATGGAAAATGAGGGTTTGAAACCCTATTCCCGGCCTTAAACCACCCAGGGAGGCTCCCCACCGTTGGATCTTCCAAAGAAAAGAACGAACGGCCACGATTCGGCCTAAAATCACAAAAACTGGGCCGAACACGGGTTGCAACACGGCCGTATGCCAGGCCGTGTTACCTACTCGCCGTCTCGATCGAGTTGAAAAACCAGCACACGGCTTTTGACACGGCCTCCGACACGCCCGTGTCACCTGCGACACGCCCGTGTCGGGACCCGTGTCACGCCCCCCATGTGCAATCGACCAACATTTCGCAGTCAGAGAGGTACACGGCCTTGTGACACGGCATCAGATATGCCCGTGTCAAATTTGACACGCCCGTGTTTGTGCCCGTGTTTGTGCCCGTGTCACGGCCCGTGTACCACACTTGTAGAATTCCTGGAGTGACATGGCCTGGGACACGCCCGTGTCCTAGGCCGTGTTCTACAACTCGACTAGCGTCGACCGCCAAAGCGTCGACCGCACGACCCGAGGCCGAACACGCCTGTGTCACGCCCGTGACATGCCCGTGACACCTACTCCAAAAACCAAACTGGGCTTAAAACATTACCTGTCCCTCTTTTGAGTTTCGGGGTTTTACAGACGGGGCCTGAGGCAACGATACCCTCTCTTGATTCGGTGACTGATGTGAGTTGTGAGCATTATGATGTATCCATCGGACAATTTTATTGTACTCTGATATTATAGGAACTGATGTAGTTCCTCATTATTAATGTACTATTTCAGACATATTCTTATTGTGCTTTATTACTTCTGTGATCTTCTTTTGGGTGGGTTGCCATTTGTGATATTAGAGATTAGCCGGCAGAATAGGCGACTTGTGGTACAGATTAGCCCGTATGATGATGCTATCGCAAGGTGGCTGTTCTAATCAAAAAACTTCCCTTGGTCGTGTGTTGTGTTCCAGGAGGGGTTTTTTACATGTTGTTGCTCTAGTCAAAGTGGCATTGACTTCTAGCCAAAGTTGTGTCGACTTAACTTGATATTCTTCCCAATTCAGTGTGTCTTTCTCATGCCCTTGATTTACTGACATTCCTAGGACATCACTGATCATATTACCCTCACTATACAACATGTGTAATAATCATAGGTTGTAAAATAACTTATAAAAAAAATTCTAAAGTTAAATAAAAAGAGTTTTCTCAACAGATTTGGCATTGAACGCCTCCCTCATCCTTAACTAGCACTGAGCTGAGGGTCTTCGGGGACATCGACAAGTATAAGAATAAATCGTCCTTGGGGATTGACTTTTAAAGGAGTAGGTGCGACGTTAGGTATTGCTTGAGGTCATCGAAAGAGACATGACACTAATCCAACCATTAAAAACCAGTATTTCACACCCACGGAGGATTTTGAAGAAAGTGAGATATATATCTCCTATTCGTGCTAGGAAGCGAGAGAGCGAAGCGATCTTGTCGTTAAATCGGTGTACTTCCATGATAGAGAATGGAACTACCATTTCATCAAGGGTCTTGATCTTCTCAAGGTTAGCCTCGATTCCCTGATGTGTCACAATAAAGCCTAGGAACTTCCCAGCTGTAATCCCGAAAGCGCATTTGTTGGGGCTAAGCCATATTTTGAAGTGTTGAATGACTTTAAAACACCTCTCCAGGTCTTCAAGATAGTTATGATGGTTAACGCTTTTTACTAGAATATCATCAGCGTATACCTCTATCTTCTTTCAGATATGGTCTTTAAACACATTATTCATCAGTCATTGGTAAGTAGCTCCTGCATTCTTAATCCCAAAGGGCATTACCTTATAGTAGTAAAGTTGTTTATCTAATCAAAAGGTAATGTGCTCTTCATCAGCCAGGTTCATTCGAATCTAATTATATCCAGAATAAGCGTCCATAAAGCTGAGGAGCTCGTGTCTAGCTATTAGGTCCTTGAGTTAGATGATACATGAGAGCGGAAAGCTATCCTTTAGACAAGCTTGGTTAAATCTGCTGTAATCGACGCACATCTGCCACTTCCTAGAAGCTTTTTTCACAATGACCACTTTTGTTAACCAGGTCGGGTATCCAGCCTCAAGGATGAACTTTGCTTTTAAAAGCTTGTCACTTCTTCCTCAATGGCCTGGATCCACTCAGGGGAGAAATTCATTTTTTTTCTAGATGATCCGGCAGTAGTAAGGACTAATGTTTAAATAATTCATGATCACTCTCGAGTCTACACCTAGAAAATCTTCGGGGATCCAAACGAATATATCCTTATTTGAGTGAAGTGGGGCCATGAGAAGCTCCTTCTCGTCTGGGGGTAGGAGGGACCCATCCTAGACTATCCGAGACGGGTCTTGTGGAGAAAAGATGATTTCTTCCAGCCCATCAATAAGTTCCCCTCACTAAAGTGTTTCTTCGTCGTGTAGGTCGAAGTTGTTGATGTCGAGTGTTGTAGCCTGCTCTTCCTCACCCCGTCTTAGGAAGCACTTCTGTGTTGTATCTTGGCTCTCACGAGCAATCCTGATCCCAGTGTTGGTTGGAAATTTCATGGTCAAATATGGGATTTACCAGATTACATCGAACATTAACTGGAGGGGTCGGTCGAAAATCACATTGTAGTGTGAACTGCAATTCAAAATCATGAATTAAATTCAATGTGTTACCTATCTTGGAGGTTCGCCTAACATTACTTGGATAGATATTATTTCTTAGAAGGGAATGGGGCGGTTGTCAATCCTGTGAACTGGTCTGACTGTGGGGCCGAGGTGTTCCTTGGCATGTTTGATTCTGTAGAGCGCGGAGAGAAATAGGACATCGGTCAAACTCCTGCTATCAACCAAAATCCTTTAAACCTCATAACACGAGTCTTTTAGCATTGCACTAATCACTAGTGGTCTTGGTGCAGCCCTGCACTAAAGCAAGTTCCTCATCCCCAAAATTAGTGGTGGTATCCTGCCTATACTTTATTCAGGATGTCTCCTTTCAGGATTCCAGATGAAGAGCATATGAGCTTCGAGGTCACGGGACACTACAATGGTTCTTACATTCTTGTCCATGATTTTTAGTTATGAGTATCACTGTGTGGATGATATTGTCTTCTAAGTCCACTTCGGTCTTTGGGGAACACGGTTCCCACAAACGACATCAAACTATTGCGGGCCGCTCGCGGCTCCTGGTAGACCAGACTAAACTCGGTCGCATTAGCCCGTAGAACGGTCAAGCGTGCAAATGTCATAGAGTAAATAGGGAAATGTGCTAGACGATTTTTAAAGTGGAAAACTCATAAACTGGGTGAAAACCATGTGACTGGTTCTCTGCCAGTCAAAATTAATAATTTGTAGCGGTTTACAAGATATCATAGAAATTGAGAGCGATAGGCCACTCCTCGTTACAACTTGGATATAAGAGAATTAGAAGGATATTCGGAGGGCGACAGACCGCCACTTTCTAAACTTAATATTCATCTTTTTCTCGGGGTGTTGTGTACTTTCAACCGTCATTTGTATGCATGGTGCGAGAGCGGGGTATGTTAGTAAATCGCTGAGGACGACTTGCAGAATGCCTCACACATAAGAGAAGTCTTAATGGAATCAGCTGAATATCTTGCATGCTTGAGCTTCGTGGACTTAGACAAATTTCTGAAGCGCTTGTAGAGAGGAGGCTCATAGGTGGATTGTTGGAGCTTGCATTCCACATTTCTTGGTTTTAAAATAACAAATCTCGTATGTATTTGATCATTCTGTGTTTATGGTGTGCAGATATCTCCAGGTAATCTCTGATAATTTAAAAGTGACATTAATCAGTAGATTTTTCAAAGATGGGAGATATTGCAGTTGATAGCTATCTATTGTCGGGCGATAACAACTTGATGACGTTACCCATGTTTTAACTAGTTCTAGCGCAACACATTATACAATAATATCGTCAGGAGATATCTGGCAATAGCGCATGATCCAGCATGATCACCACCATCCGGCATGGTTATAGTAAAGTGGGCCATATGGTAGGCTAAGGTGATATCCCACAGGCGATATCGGGCTATCGTGGGGCGATAGCTTAGATTACTTAAAAGGCTATTTTTCGTGCATTTCGGGACACACAACTCCATGATCTTTTGTGTTGAGATTTCCCAGCCTGACAATACCGTTGGAACAAGAGAAAAATTTGAAGTGTGCAAATAAGTAGAAGGGGGAAGAAGAGAGCGTTTGTTCGTTACAATTCGGGCGATATTTGCGAGGGCTCATTGTATTCTTCAAGTGCTCTACACCAGAGAGAGTTTTCATTCAGATTTTTGTTTTATTATTTCTTTATGTTTTTGTATTTATTAGAGAAATCACCGCCTTGTGAGTAGCGACTACGTACGTGTGTGGCTTAGGGGGAAATCCCCACATTATGTGCAATGACTAGGTCATGGAGTGATCTAGAGGGAGGCTAGTAGCTCTATCTAGGAAGTGATAGGATTTTTTCTACCAGTACTTGGGAGAAGGACTGGTCAAAACTCAAAAGATATTTTTCATTTGTAACCTTGATTTCAAGCTCTATTGAAATATTTGTTTATGTTTTTTCATGACTTAAGAAATAAAATCATGTATTCATCTTCATTAAATTTCTGAGTGTTTGGAATATCTTTTGGGTTTTGAAAAATATCATCTTAACATTTGCATTAATTTTGCCTTAAGTTTTTCGTTTAGAAAAAGTTTTTATTTGCCTTTAATCACCCCCCCTCTAAGGGTGCCACAAGATCCAACACTTGGTATCAGAGGCAGGTTACTCTACATCAGTTTCATCACCATGAGTAATGGGGCATATTGATCACACATTTTCTGAGGGGCAAGGGATTAGTAGACCTCCCTTATTCACTGGCATTGATTATAACTATTGGAAAACTCGAATGCGATGTTTTCTAATTGCTTTAGATATTGAAGTATGGGGCATGATAGAATAATGCTACACTCCACCTACAATGATAGTTATAAGTGTCATTATGGAAAGACCTAAGGACAAATGGGATGACACTAACAAACTAAAGTGTAAAAATAAAGCTAAGGAATGATTGTTTTATTTTGTTGGTTAGATAGAACTGAGTTTAATCGACTGTGTGCATGTGAAATTGCGTATGATATTTGGAATTTAATTGAAGCTACTCATGAAGGTACATCACAGGTGAAGGACTCAAAGTTATTCCAGTTAGAGTCAAGATTTTGAAAAGTTCAAGATGGAAGTTGATGAAGACATAGACTCCATGTACACGAGATTCAGTAAAATTGTGAATGACTCTACGGTTCTTGGAAAGAGTTTTTCAAATGGAGATTTAGTGAGGAAGATTCTTAGATTACTTCTCCCGAAATTCAATCTGAAAGTGACTGTCATCTCAGAGTCACACGATCTAATGACTCTTCAAATTGAGAATCTTATCGGGAATCTGAAAACTCATGAGGTGGAACTAAGGATTCAATAATAAGAGTACAATTTTGAGCCAAGAAAGAAAGCATTGGCATTGAAATCCAAGAAGGAAGAGGATAGTGAAACTGATGAGAATGATGAAGAAGATGAGGAGAGCTTTTTCATTAAGAAGTTCAAGATGTGTATGAGAAATCCTGAAAGAATAAATTCTTTCAAAAAAAATTTCAACAAAAAAGAGACTGGACACAAGAAAGGAAAAGCAAAAGCTTATGTAAAGAATGGTGAAGAACATCCACCAACTGAATGTTATCATTACAGAAGAATCGAATATATTAGGAGCAAGTGCCCAAAATTTCTAAAAGAGTTGAAAGGGAAGAGGAATAAGAAGAAGGACAAGAAGAAAGTTCTTAAGGCTGAAACCTGGGATGACATCACATCAAAGGAGTTGAGTGGATCAAGTTAAGAAGCTGACAAGGAGGCCAAAATACGATTGATGGGACAGAGCGTTTAACAACCTAATGACAAGTGCAGTGTCTAGAAAGACACTTAGGTAACTCCTCCAGCTTATGATGAGTTATATTTTGAATTTCTAAAAACTTGTAAATATTTTGATAAAAAATTAAAAGATATTGAGTTGCTTAAATTTGAAAACAAAATATTGCTAAAAGAAAATAAAAAACTAACCACTGAATTAAAAGTAATTGGGATGGAGAAAGTGATTTTTCAAGAGGACTATAACTCTTTGACAAGGATACTAGAATTAGAAAAGGATCTTGCTAAGGATCTTGCTAAGTCTCAGTCTCATGTAACTCTTTTTCAAGGAGACTGAGACGATAGTGGCTTTTGCTGGGCGAATCAATGTTGGTGAAAAGAGTTGAGACCTTCTACTTGAGACAGTGATATGATTTTCACCAACATTGATTCGCCAAAATCATATACCTTCTCAAGTAAATGGAAAATTTTCTCAGTCTCAATCTCAGAGTTCGTGATTTAGAAATGGCCATTATAAAGTTTAGAGTGGGCCGAAAATCAATGTATATGATTTTGGCGAATCAATGTTATGATTCAGCAAAATTTGGGCTGGATACACTTCTGGAAGCTATCGCCCAGCAAAAGCCACTATCGTTGATGATAGTAAAAAGTTTAACAATTGAACTTTTTCGTATAAAAACACTAAAATCTATCACTACTACTTCCAGCAAGAAATCTCAAAACGTTTTGAAAAATCCCTCAACCTCATTTATCACGTGTGCCAAAATGTAATAAATTTTGTCATACCACTCACACTTGTAGGAAGACAGGCCACTATTTTGTTAAACAAGTCTGGGTACCTAAGACTTCCACCTACACTATGTGAGGAACTACTTGGGTAACCAAATCTTTACTCTCATCCTCTTTCTAGGTGTGTTGGCAGGCTAAGGATAAGAAAGACGTTGTGTATTTGGACTCAGGGTGTTCAAAGCACATGATGGGGAACAAGTCAATGTTCCCTATCTAGAAATGAAGAAAGGTGGAGTAGTTACTTTTGGCGACAATAGTGAAGGAAGGATTATTGGCATTGGAGTAGGGGGCAATGAATTTTTTATAATATCAAATGTTTTGTATATGAAAGTTTTAAACCATAATTTGATTTATATAAATCAATTATGTGATATAGGTCTAAATGTTTTATTTGACTCTTCCATAAACCTTTGCAAAATTTTTATTCCAAAATAAATGATGTTGTTCTTACTACACCAAGGTCTTAAAATGTTTATATGATAAAATTTTATGATTTATCACATTCGTCTTTAAAATGTTTTATGTCAAAAAATGAGGAGTTAGATTTATGGCATAGGCGACTTGGTCATTCTAGTGCCAAGTTAATTTTAAAATTATCAAAAGATAAATTAATCAAAGGGTTACCTATTTTAAGTGGAAATTTATCCTCTTTATGTTTGCCATATCAAAAAGGGAAATTTTCAAATTTTTCGTTCAAAAGTAAAAATGTTATTTCTACTACTAGACCTTTACAATTGATGCACATGGATTTATTTGGTCCAATTACTACACAAAGACTTGGAGGTAGAAAATACACTTTTGTTTTGATTGATGATTATTCTCGTTTTTATTGGAAAATTTTCTTAACGTCAAAATCTGATGCATTCTTAGAATTTACTAAATTATGTATACGTATTCAAAATAAACTCGACTTAAAAATAAAATGCATTCGTTGAGATCATGGAGGTGAATTTTATACTATAGGTTTGTTTCTTTTTGTAATGAGTTAGGAATTAAGCATCAATTTTCCACTCCTCGCACACCGCAACAAAATGGTTTGGTCGAGAGAAAAAGATAGGACTCTTCAAGAACTAGCTCGTACTATGTTATCTGAGTACAAATTACCTAGATCATTTTGGGCCGAATCTATAAATACTATATGTTATGTTATTAATCGTGTTATGCTTCGATCATTTTTGAAATTAACACCCTATGAACTATATTTTCAAAAGAAATGAATACATTTATTTTAAAGTTTTTTGTTGCAAATGTTTCATTTTGATCACTAAGGACACATTAGGAATATTTGATGAAAAATGTGATGAAGGTATATTTATTGGTTATTCTTCAACTAGTAAAGCTTATAGAGTCTATAATAAGATGAGAAAATAGTTGAAGGATCAATTCATGTAAAATTGCATGAACTTCTTTCTTGTGTAGAAACCAACCCTACATATAATGATGAATAACCACTTTCCCCACTAAAGTTGGATGATGATGAAATACTTTGAGATCAAGAATAAGATAAAGAAGAAAGAGAAGGAGAAGAAGTGGAAGAATATGTGCCTCCAAGTGAACTAAGATTTTCAAAAGATCATCCACAAGATTTGTTTATTGGAGAACCATCAATAGGAGTAAGTACTCATTCATCTTTACATGATTTATTTTCAAACCTTTGTTTTGTTTCCAATATCGAACCAAAAGATGTTTCAACCTCTTTAAATGATGAATCTTGGTTTTTAGCTATGGAAGATGAACTTAATCAATTTGAACGTAATATGGTTTGGAATCTTGTTGAAAGACCTCCTGATCATCCTGTTGTAGTAGTTAAGTGGATATTAAAAAATAAATTAGATAGTGAGTCTAGGATCACTAGAAACAAAGGTAGGCTTGTAACAAAAAGTTATGCTCAAATTGAAGGAGTAGATTTTGATGAAACTTTTGCACCCGTAGCGCATATTGAAGTAGTTAGGATTTTCCTTGCATTTGCTACTTTTAAGAATTTTGAATTATTTCAAATGGATGTAAAACTGCTTTTTTGAATGGCTATATTAAGGAAGAAGTATATGTAGAACAACTCCCTGGTTTTGTGAATGAAAATTTTCAATATCATGTCTACAAATTAGAAAAAGCGCTTTATGGTTTGAAACAAGCGCCTCATGCATAGTATGATAGATTAACTTTATATTTGTTAAAAATGATTATAAAATAAGTATTGCTGATTCTACACTCTTCATTAAGCAAATCAAAAATTAATTAATAGTTTTGCAAATTTATGTTGATGATATTATTTTTGGAGCCAGTAATGAAGAGTTATGTAATGATGTATTAATGATTATGTTAAATGAGTTTGAAATGAGCATGGTAGGAGAACTTACATATTTTTTAAGATTGCAAATTACTCAAAAACATGATGGTATTTTTGTTTGTCAATCTAAGTATATTCATCATGTTCTTAAAAGATTTTGATTTGAAAATCTTAAGCAAGCTAATACTCCCATGAGTGTTTCATTAAAATTAAGAAAATATGAAAGTGTAATATCTATTGATCAAACTTTATATAGAGGAATGATAGTGTCTTTATTATACTTAACCGCATCTAGACCAGATATTATGTTTGTAGTTTGTTTGTGTGCTAGGTTTCAGGCTAATTCTAAAGAATCATATTTAAAAGCGGTTAAACAAATCTTTTGATATCTAATTGGTACTTCTAAACTAGGACTTTGGTATCCTCATAATGATGACTTTGTTTACATGGTTATTCCAATTCCAATTATGCTGGTTGTTTGTTAGATCGTAAAAGCACAAGTGGCACTTGTCACTTTTTAGGCCCTTCACTTATTTCATGGTCAAGTAGGAACATAATTTTGTTGCCCTCTCCACCACCGAGGCCGAATATATTGCACAAGGTAGTTGTTGTGCACAAGCTTTATGGATAAAACAAACTTTAAAAGATTTCAGAATACATCAACAAACCATAGAATTAAAGTGTGACAACAAAAGTGCAATTAATCTTACTTATAATCTAATACTGTTGGAACATGGTTTCACACTCCTTAGGTTTGAGAATATCAACTCCCTGCTTGTATTTGATGAGATTGGTTGTGTGATAGAGTGTGCAGGCTGATAGGTGAAAGGAAAGGAGAAGAGCTTCAAAAGGTTACTACCGCCCGGCGATAACCTTATCGCAGCGCGGTAACCATCTCGATCGACGCATATCGGTTCGATGGTCGACGGCCCAATTATCAGCTAAGGAAGGATCGTCGACAATCAAAAGCTACCGCCCGGCGACAGGACGCTACCGCCGGCGGTATACGGTCGACGTACATCAAGGGGACGATCGTCGACGATGGTACCTACCGCTCAGGCGATAGGCTTATCGCAGGCGGTAGAATTATTTGGCGAAATGGCGCTATCGCTCTGACTGGGCGCGGTAACCATTACCGCCCGGCGATAGCTCTCTTGAAACGGCAGTTTCCTTAATGAGCTGTTATAGTTGCCGTTTCGGGAGACGTGTGGAGACAGCTGGCAGGCGTTACGCGCGAACTTACTTGCCCGGCGAGCGATAGAGTTATCGCAGGCGGTAGTCTATTTTCTCCAAGACGTATAAAAAGCAGTGCCGTTTCCTCAAGACCTAAGCCTCCAGAGATTATTGACGAAGTGCTCCAGGAATACCAAGTTCGGCCGTCTTCCTACGACCGTTCTACTCATCTTCGTCTAAGAAAAAGCAAGGCTTCTTCCTCCCGTTCGAGATCGAAGAACTCCGGCGATCAAGGCTTCGCATCGTCTACGTCTAGCGACTGGGTGCTTTCCATCGAAGATCACAATCACCGGCCGTAGAACCTAAACTTTAACGAATATATTTTGTAATCTTTTTTGTATCTTTTTCTTCATCTATTGTTGTAAGTGGTAAGGGAAATCGGTCGTCGAGGTTGGATTCCGTGGACCCGGGATTTGGGGCTCTAGATCGGGGAAGCGGTGCTCTAGACCCTTCCGGGTGTGGAGGTGAAGAGCCTAAACTTTCGGGGAGAAAGTGAGAGAGCCAACCGGTCCGGGTTTTGGGTCGGTAACGTTTTCTTCTCTTCGTCTTTGATCTTCGATATAAGATCGTACTGTAAAACATTCATCTTGTACTTGTTGAAATTGTTGTTAATTTAATACTTGTGTTTTAAATCTTCACTTGTGGTGTGGTTTACGTATCTTTATTCAAGCGAAATTTATAAAACCTTATTCACCCCCCCCCCTCTAAGGTTCATCCAACAAATATTTCACAATCTAAACATATAGTTCATCATCATTTTATTAGTAATAAAAAGTATTACAATCAACTTTATAAGATCCGAGTCATAGTAAGGATATTTTCACCAAACCACTTCCAAATTCACGATTTTCTTCAAAGACTAGAATTAGGAGTCTTAGACATTTCAAATTAAAAGTTTAAGTCATTCAATCAAAAAATGGAAATTACCAAAAGCTCAATAATTGTCAAATAACCTGTCTCTAGGTCGAATCCACCTATGGGGGGGAATAGGTGGTGTATTCGGAATTAAATTTACCTGCACAAATGAACAAACAAAGCACAGAAAACACACTGAATTATAGTGGTTCCCCAAAATTTGGGTATGTCCACTTCCCCCTTGTCCCGACCTATCTACCACCAAGGACGACTTTTCTCCGAACTGATTGAAATCCAATCCTCACACTACGGAAGGAACGTCTACAAAGATCACAACTCCACCACCATGGGGAACCCAACACTCTAGATTGAAAATTCGATGCTCTAAGACCCTTCCGGGTGTGGAGGTGAAGAGCGGCTCTAAGACCTTTCGGGGAGAAAGTGAGAGAGCCAACCGGTCCGGGTTTGGGTCGGTATAGAAAACCCAAAGTTTTCTTCTCTTCGTCTTTGATCTTCGACGTCATGAAGATCGTACTGTAAAACATTCATCTTGTACTTGTATGAAATTGATTGTTATTGAATTTAATACTTGTGTTTTAAATCTTCACTTGTGGTGTGGTTTACGTTAAGATTCCGTTTATTCAAGCGAAATTTATAAAACCTTATTCACCACCCCCCCCCTCTAAGGTTGGCCTCCGGATCCAACAAGTGGTATCAGAGCCAGGTTACTTCGAATAGGCTATATTTACCACCTGAAGTAAGATGGCCAACCCAGTGCATGCTTTCACTGAGGGACAAGGTGTGAGAAACGTCCTAGCCACGTCTGAAACAACGTACGGCTAGTTGGTTCGGTCCAGCGAACTGAGGAAATTTGCCTAAGGCTAAATCGGTGGGAAAATCTTTCTGGTGATTCCCGTCACAGATGGACGTAGGTGGGCCATGATAGAGACTAAGTACGATTCCACACCCAATTCTGCCACGGTTGGCAGAATCCCTGTTTGAAAAACTGTCAGCCGGAAGAAGTCGGGGGAGAGGGACTAACTTAGATTCTCGACGAATAACGGCCAAGGCTATGAATCACTAGCGATTCCCGTCGAAGTCGGCGTTAGAATCACTAGCGATTCCCGTTGATTTTGACTTAGAATAATTTTATCTTCGAAACTTCCTTTGATGAATTGGCGACTCTTTGACCCATCTTACTCATGAGGGTACTCCAGGTGAAAGAATCAAAGCTTTTCTGCTCTTGATCCGAGTACCTTGACAGTTCCGGATGTAGATCATGAAAATGTTGAAGCATGTACACTCCAATAGAGAGAGCACACGAGATCGTCAACACACTCAAGATCTCTTGGAAAGAACTTTCAACTAGTGAGGAAGATTACGTTGCACAGACCTACCTCCCCGTGTATATCTACCCAAGGTGACTGCACCTGAATCTCATTGGTGTGTACGCCTTGGAGCATGGAGTCTTATCGGAAACTGCAAGCACAACTCATGAAGTAGAAATATCTGAAATACATTGTCCGAGGATTCCCAAGGAAATGAGCTTGACTAAAGGGATTGGCTTCTTCAAATCCAGGTAATTGTGGATACAATACCCAACAATCTCACCCTATTTCTGAAGAAGCCTAAAGGAACAAGCTCAGGTGAATAGAACAGATGGGAATTAAAAAATTCTGAAGAACCCCAGAAAATTCAGTTGCAAGTGAAATTCATTACCACGGTTTTCCTGAGAGGGAGTACTTAACAGGGTAGGAAGTGGAAGCCACCTTAGCCTCGGTAAAGGAGACCGATAGGATGATGAAAAGTATCTCCCCCCTGAATCGCCTTCTGCAAATCTGGGACATTTTACTTGGAGCAAAAGAGACTGCTCCAAGACTCAGAAGGAAGAGAAAGGAAAGGCATCCGTATAAAGCCCGAAGAAGAAAGTCTTGAGTTCCTCGTTGATGCTTCCCCTTGATCCACGAGCCTTGAGCCCTGGATCGGAGTCTTCAATCTTCATAGTTCAGCATGCCGAGTTCGGGAGTTTTGAAGAGACTGAACAAATCTGGCCTCATCAGGGAAAAGGTCTTTGTGAAGATATCTGTAATCTGCTTATCCGTGGAGACATATCAGAGAGAGATATCTTTGTTTTCCACATGCTCCCGAATGAAGTGGTAGCGCACTTCAATATGCTTTGTTCTGCTGAATGCGACACTGGATTGTTCGCAATCATGCTATTGCGCTCGAGGTTAGTCAAAATACATCTAGGAACTTCTCTTAAGAACTGCAAGTAATAAACGTCTTCAAACAAGATTTAGAAAAGCTGATCCATAGAAGTAATTAAAATTGTGCGCAACAGCTGCCTGCTGAGATGTACTCATTGGTAGCATTCCAGTCGTAGAGGTTGCGAAAGCAAGTTTCTCCAAGACATTTTTAGACTGTTCTCACGAAATAAGCCTTCTTCCGAGAAGAATTGAGACGTCTTGGGAAGTGCTTTTCCTATCATCCCTGCTAAAGTCCTGAGGAAGGAAAGAAATCAGTTTGCTATCGATTGTGATGTTAGTAATCCTAGAACACCGCTCTAAAAGCGAGGATCATCATTCAACTGTGCGGTTCAAAAATTGGGTACCACAGGCCAAGATTTGGTATACATGCTTTGGGCGCAAGGTATGGGTCTGGAAGAATTCACTTTGCAGCTATGAAGTCATAACCATGAGATTCCTTAGTGTTCACCTGATCGATCTAAGGCACAAATAAGATCAAAAATGTGGAAAACATAATATCTCCTTCTACTAGCAGTAAGTTAGATCGAAGGGATGAAAGTCCAATTATCCTCAGCTTATGCTGTATGTGGTTTCATCAAAAGGTTTCGGACCTGATTCTCAAGCTCCTTGTCTAGAGACAAAACGCGCAGTTGGCTATCCATTGGAGTCTACTCCTACAAAATAGAGTTTGGGTAACAGATTTTACTCTATTCCGAATTTCTTGAGGAGTTGGCATTTGTGAACTTCGGACTCTGAGCTCCAAGCACATGACGGGTGAAATTCCAAGTCCTCAGACTGGAAAAGAAGAGAGGTGGAGTGGTCACTTGAATAATGTCCCAAGAAGTACTTCAGTGGGAATCGGCACCCATAGGTAATAAGCTCATTTCAAATGTGCTTCCCTTGCATATGTTTAGAAAATAACTTATTTCTTAAGCACAGGAGATAAAGGTATAGTTGTCCATTTTTGAGCCGAATATTATGTCATCGAACACATAGATTTGCAAACCATTGATGCAAAACCTCTAATGCCTTTGACTTGTAGCCCTAAGAAATAATGTCACAGTTATCTATTTTGATGATTTCCTCTCGAGAACTAAAATATTAACTCAAGAAGAAAACTAGACAGAGTCTTTGGCATACCAATTAGGACACTCGAGGAGCTTGTTTTAAGCCATATAATGCTTTAAGTTATCTAGAAAGTAAACATTGATTAGGGAATTCCGTTCTAAGGGTATTTTAACGTTAAAACCTGGGGGCCTTGCAAAAGGACATATACTTCCTCGTTTAAAAGTAAAACAAATTTCCACCTCTAGACCGTTAGGAATTTTGCACATGATTTGTTTGGACACGTTTCCATCTGATAGATAGTAATCCTTTGTGAGAGGAAAGCATATGCCAGGAACATTCGTCATCTGATCGCTTTTCTCGAGCCTTGCAATATTTCTGGTTCAAAGGTTTGGTCAAAGTGAATCCCCTCCTCCTGTCTGTAACCTTGAGCCACAAGTCTTGCCTTATTCTTGATGATGACACAATGTTCATCAATTTTGTTTCTGAAGATCCACTTAGAGCCAATTAAGCACATTCTGTTTCTTTGCACGTCAACAGAATGGGTGGTAACAAGAATCGCACACTCAAGAGCTAGACGTACGATGCATCGTTCGAATT
Organism: Platanthera zijinensis; assembly: GCA_039513925.1. Lineage (NCBI taxonomy): Eukaryota > Viridiplantae > Streptophyta > Magnoliopsida > Asparagales > Orchidaceae > Platanthera > Platanthera zijinensis. Next base: position 153,745,856 of record CM077092.1, on the reverse strand, counting down.
GATGCAGTTCCTCGATCTTGCATGGCCAATATCCACGGCAAGCTGATGAACGTGTCATCTTTATTCGCCCACTTTGTAAGCGAACCCCTTCTTTGGCTCAACCTGTGATAGAAAACTAAGGTCTCGTAAAATATCGTTAATTTTTGTACCTCTGCGAGTTCTGACACCGTGACGAGGATCTCCTATGATCTGAAAATCTCTGGGATGAAAAATCCCTCACGTGTCAGAGCTATTCTAAGAGTCTAGCAAAAGTCTGGAGCTCTAAGGATTTATAATAAGAGCTTAGTGGTTGAAGAATCGGGCTCATGTGCTCCCTCTTCTGGGAGATTTTCTCCATCCTGATCTAGTGAGCATCTAGGATCTCCAGTTGGCGTTGAGGTGGAGAGTGTTCCTTGACGTACTTGGGAGTTTCATCTTTAGCAGTCTCATCGAGACTTAGCTGTTCAAGCCTTGTACCTGCATCTTTAAGAATGCCGCTGGAAGAATTGATGTGAAACAAGCATCCTTCATCAAGTTATTGGAGAACCATCCCATATTAATGGACTCCTATACGTTCTCCACTAGGGTTTTATCGGATATTAGCCCAAAACCATATATGCCCGACTATTCAAGATAATATAGGTTCCTTGCATGAAGAGGAATGCCTTCGAGCGTAGCAAAGTTTGGATTCTAGTTGATCCCGGAAACCATCCCGTTAGTACGTGGGTACTTCCAAGAATAAACTATTGAGTACATAGTATCTGCAGCCAAAAATCCTTAAATAGGACATGGTCGGTTTCCTGCCTTTCAATATCTCATAAGGCGTCATACGATGATTCTTGTTGATCAATGCTCGGTTCTGCACATGACAAGCCGTATTGACAGCCTCTGCCAAGAAGTACTTTGGAAGAGAAGCGTCATTAAACATTGTCGTACATGCTTTAATGAGCGTTCTATTTCTCCTCTCCGCAACTCCGTTTTGCTGAGGAGTACACAGGGAGGAAAACTCATGAAAGATACCATGTTCAAGATGGGTAGTGCACAGAATTCTTTTATAGCACCAGACTCGAATTCGGATCTCGTTCCTCCATGGTCACTTCTGATTTTTTTTGACCACTAATGGATTAGTTAAGAGATTCGTGAGTTTAATGAATCTGCTTGATAAAATTAGTGAAGATGACCTTATGGGAACTCAATATCTGACTTTCGTTTCAAGAAGAACACCCACGTAAACCGAGAGTGATTTTCATCAACAATCACTAGCGTATACGATTTGCCTCCTAAGCTATGAACTTGCACGTTTTGGACCGTCTTTAACAAGTCAAAACTCCGATATGCAGTCCCTTAAGATAAAGACAGAGTCTGGAAGAGTCTTTGTCTGGATCAAACAATTCCCTTAAAGGGGCATAGCCCGAGTCTGTTTGCCCTTATACTGGCATGCAGGACAAGGCCCGATATCACGTTTGCGGTATGTGTGCACTTAATAGTACCCTAGGGGCATCCCTTAAAGCTAAAACATTTTTTCGCTATTGGACGCAAATAACATCGGGTTGTTACCCTCATCGGAGTTTTGAAATTATGGATATGTGCTAATCTCCGATTATGCCATTGTTCATAGAGAGATGCGGTACTGTCTTTTGCTACTAGGCAAACAGGGGTAGAAGAGTCTAAGCTAAGAAAATCTATGCAAAAAATATTTCTGCTCCTAATGCCAGTTAATACCGTCTCTGAAGAGGCAAGGCAATTTGATGTCGCAAACTTATCAAGCACTTTTCTTTCTTTTCGCAGAACTTAACGTTGTATCCTTTATCACACAAGAGTGCTGCTTACACTGATTAGGTTATGGTTTAACCCTTCAACATAGGCCATGTCGGACCACATTAAGATAGAGAATGTGAGTGTCACCTTTATTGGACCGAATCATACCGCGGATTTTTAAAACCCCTTCCGGTGCTCGTTTTTCACTCCGACTCAATCTTGGGATTTTTGATTTATCTCCAAAGATTACTTTGTTATATGGTCCATTTTCGACTGGGTTTGAGTTTTGTTTTTTTTCACGCAACAGGCTTCTTTTTGTCTCGGTCATATGTAACCGGGAAAAACAAAAAAAAACAACTGTCCAAGTTTTTTACCAGATTGGCATTTTGGTGGCCTTTGGGCTACATACCTGTTTTCAAAAATTAAAAAAAAAAAAACAGAATTAGTTTGGGGCCCTTAGGAACCGAGTCGTGGTAATTTTCAAATATACTTGGGTCCTAGATTCCTTGTCAATTTGTAGCACACTCCCCCTCGATTGGTTAACCGGTCTATGAGCGAAGTTAAATTTTTGTCGGACTCACATTGAGTGCTAACAAAAGGGGTGTAGTTGTCTCGCCTCTATTGTGTGAGGATTTATTTAGATTAAACCACTACACACACTTGATCATGCACGAGATAATAAGCAATGTTATAAATCGTGACCTACTTTGCCACATATCTGATATATCTTGACAATCAATGTCAGAAATCAAATTGCCTGTGTCTATGTACCGTTTTTGGGCCAAAACTAGAAACGCTATGTCCTGTAAACAAGTTAAAGTGGATCCCTTGGAACGGTGGGTCCAGCTGGGGCCTTGGATCTGGAGGTGGAGGCATCATGATGACAGCAGTCACACGACTTCTTCACTTCCTGTTCCTTTAGTAAGACAGGCTTGGCCTTTGGTGCCTACTTCCTATTATGGCCGCTAGAGAAGTGGCCATAATTCTCCACTTGGATTTCCTCATAAGGTGCCTTGAAGACACTCTCACGGTAGTTGCGGAAGAAGGTCCAACCATCATACCGACTCTTGGGCTTTTCAACCGAGGGCCGGAAGAAGTGGCCATAGGTTTACTCAAAGTCCTGCTCATTGCAAGGAAAGCCAGGCTTTCTGAATGAAACAGGACCGAGTGGGGCCTTTCCCTTTTCTACAGCAGAGGCCTTCTAAGTAGCCTTATTTTTCCTCTGGTTTCTGTTTCTCCTGGATGATTTACCAGGCACAGCCATATGCCCTAAGCCAGCCCCCTTAGCCTGAGCAGAGAATTCATCAACTAGAGGAAGAACGGTCTTGGGCATAGAGAAGCTTTTGTCAATCTTCCTTTCTGTCGCAAGCTATTCTTCCAGCTTGTTAATTTCTTCCTGTTTTTGGTCAAGGAGCCTTAGAGAATCTGAGTGCTCAGAAGTCAGGTCCAGGTGTTCCTGTCAGAGAGAAATTAATCTAGTGATATCTTCTCTTAGGGACACACCCTCAGCCTTAATGAATTTGACTTCCTTTTTCTGAGCACTCAACCTCTTTCGGCACTCTTCGAAAGTATTGAGCAGAAGTTCATACTTTTCGAGGAGTTCAGTCTAACGGGCAGATGGACTGTCCTCGTGGTCATCTTCAGAAGACTCAGAGTCAGAGTCAGAGTCAGAGAGGGGGGTGCAATCTTTTACCTTCCCAGTAAATGGGGGGCAGTCTCCATCTAAGTCGGAGCGACCCATTAGCCCGAAGTAGGCTTCCTCATCATCACTGGAGGATCTCGACGAATCAGATTCACTCAGTTTCTTTGGCTTTTTAGCAATGTAGCTCCTCTCCTTCTTCTTATCTCTAGAGGACTTGACGATGCTCCTCTCCTTTCCCCTTATCTCAGGCGGTCATTCTTTGGCGAAATGGCAGTCAACAATGACGTGGCCTGGCTTAACCATTGCCCGGCGATCCTCTTGAAAGCAGATAATGTCAACAGGGCAATATTTGTTCTATTTAGACTCATACCTGTCAGAAGAGTACGCGCGATTCTTCTTCTGATGTTTGGAGGTGGAGCCGTCTCTCTTTCTCCAAGACATTAAAAAGAGCGCCGTTCCTCATCTTGAGGAACTTCTTGAACTCTCGAGTTATTGATGAAGGAGAATTCTTCTTCAGATAGCTCTGAGCCGGAAGAGCATGGCTCAGAGTCTTCTACGACCGTCCTCATCCTTTCTCCAAGAGCGGGAAAAGCAAGGCTGCACCCTTGCCTTTCCTTGAGTGATTAGCTTTCAGGGCCATAGTCTTCGCATTCTTTGGCTGCGGCCTTATCGGCTTCTTCTTTAGCTTTTCAGGTGTTCAGCTGAAGCTCGTAGGACATTAGCTTTCCAAACAGAATCTGGGGATCAGTTTCCGCCAGCTTCCCAAATTCTCTGATGGTGCAGATCTTGGTGTCTCATTCCTTAGTAAGGGATCTAAGGAATTTTTCATTTAGTTCACCATCGGTGAACACTCTTCCATAACCCTTCAGGGCATTGACGATCTTCAGGAAGTTCTCGAATGTCACTCCGATTTCTTCCTTGGGACCTTGCCTGAAGGCCTCATACTTTTGGTTCAGAAGGGAGAGCCAACCGGTCCGGGTTCGATCATAGAAAACCCAAAGTTACTTCATCTGTGCCTTCCATCAGAATGATCAGGCAGTGCCAGATGTCCTTGGCAGTCCTACAGTTGCTGAAATTCTGCATCATTGAATCATCGACGATGCTCACTAGAATGTTTTGAGCTTTCTTATCTAGTCCGACAAGCACCATCTCATCCTTATCCATTTAGGAGAGATTTTTGGTCACCATCTTGGTCGGATCAATGGTGGAGGCCTTAGTGGGGATATAAGGTCCCTCCTCCACTATCAAGAAGAGTCGGGGGTCGACTGCTTCCATGTAGAACCTGATCCTTTCCTTCTAGATGGGAAAGTTCAGATTGGTGCATACTGGGATGTTTCCTAAATACTTGAGTCCGTCCATTCCCGAGATCTTCTTTCTTCTTGACACTAGACAGAGGATCTTACTCAAGGTGTTAACCTTATTGATGAGGAACCTCCCTCTAATACCACTTGAAAGTCTCTTGTGTTGACTAAATCCACCTATGGGGGGGGGGGGAATAGGTGTCGTGCAATCTTTTGCTGAATTAAATTTACCTGTACAAATGAACAAATAGAGCACAGAAAACACACAAAGAATTATAGTGGTTGCCCGATTTGGATACGTCCACTTTCTCCCTTCGACCTATCTCCCACCAAGGGACGACTCTATCACTTCTCCAAACGGATTGAAATCCAATCCTCACACTACGGAAGGAACCCTTCAACCAAAGGAGTCACAACTCCACCGCCATGGGTTGCACCCAACCCTTACAACAAGGAATGAAAATTCCTTTACAACAAACCAAAATTGAATGTAAAATAAAATACAAACAAAGCTTTTGGAGATTCCGATGTCCTTCTTCGTTCGTTGTAGCTTGCACGAAAAATACGAAGAGTCCACAACCAGATTTCTCTCTTGGAATGGGTCTTCTAAAGATCGGCGGCGGCAAGTGATTGCGGTGGCGATACTTTGTAGATCCAAACTCCTTGACGAAGCAAGCAAGGTCTACAAACGATCTCAGTCGGATCAATCGTCTCAACCGATTCGGAATGGTGAACAAGTCTCGTTCTACAAATCGGAAGACAAGAGATCTCAAGAGAGATACGTGAGACGCTCTGCTTGCCTTGGTACTATCGTCGGAAGATCAGAGAAGCACTGAGATCAACGGCGTTGATGAACTTACGAACTGCTACAGGCGATCGGCGGCTTCCGCGACGCGCTAGGTCATGTTCGGCCCCTTTGGTGTTTTTGTGAATCACACTGTGTATGGAGGTTCAGAATACGCGTATATTTATACCAGGAGCCAACCCTAATGACCGTTGTTTGGCACACAAGGAGAAACCCTTGCCCCGGCCGAAACAGCACACGGCTAGTTGGTTCGGTCCAGCGAACGAGGAAATTTGCCTAAGGCAAAATTGGCGGGAATCGTTGGTGATTCCCATCGATGTCGGCGGGAATCACTCACGATTCTCGTCGATTCTGCCTTGGAAGAATCCCTGTTTGAAATTGTCAGCCAGAAGAAGTCGGCGGGAGAGGCTAACTGATTCTCGACGAAGCAACGGGAATCACTAGCGATTCCCGTCGAAGTCGGCGGGAATCACTAGAGATTCCAGTCGATTTTGACTTAGAAGAATTTTCTCTTCCTTCCTTTGATGACTTGGTCTTTGACCCATCTTTGCTCCTTCTTCTGCTCTTGATCTACCTTGACCCTGTACTTGAAAAAAGTACACTCCAATAGAGAGAGCACACGTGAGTCAACACACTGATCTACTCAATGAGGGATTACGTTGCACAGACCCATGTAAATTGACCCACTGCACCCTGACATTGGTGTGTACTTATCATGGAATATCTGCAAGCACAACTTGATAGAAATGTTAAATACATTGTCAATTCAACTTAGCTTGACTTGAGTCTTCTTCAAATCCAGGTAATTGTGGATACAATACCCAACATAACCAAATTAATCAGAACATCTACTCATGAAAATCTAAGTTTAACAGTTAATTAATTATACTGAATGATTAAAATAGATGCACCCAAATGTCTTCATCACCATAATAGTATAGAAAATAAGCTACAACACGATAATTTATTTTTTATCACCCAGTGATAGCTACCCATCGTTCGACGGTAGCCCTCTATCGCTAGGCGATATCTTCATTCCAGTAACCCTTCCACAAGCACAATCAAAAGTCTCAGTCTTCGCTGTTAGGTGACTTGTCATCACTGGTACTTTTACCTCTCTCCCACCGTCGTCTAACGCGTCGAATAGAATGACGAGGAGTATCCGACACTAGACTCTCCCAGACTTTTTCTTATCCTGAGTTCAGGTTCACGTTCAGACCTTTTACAATATACTATATGAATTTCTTTAAACCAGTCAACCTCACTTTCGTTTCCTCCTTATGCTCTTCCACTAAGTCATAAAGCTCATCTACTCTCTCTCAAAGAGACCCTCCTTTAGGAAGTGGTGGTCTAGTGGAAGTGGAGGCTTCTCCTCGTGTAGGTCTAGCGGATGAGGATACTTCACCCCATCCTGAAGGGCATCATGTTGTCTCTGAACTATAAATAGAAGGAATGCAATAATTGATGTATAGATCTTGGTAGATCCCTTGGTATGTTTGATTAAGTACCCGCTTGATAATACTTCCTAATGGAGGTGTGTTCAATTTTCTTCTCAAAGGATCCTCCATTTTGAAAGTTTTATCGGATCACCGATAACACTAAGTCCGCCATGTAAGATCAATCTCCCCCTTTCGAGGAGTTAACCCGGATCTTATGCCCAGAACCGCCGTCTTGCGGTGACTCTAACTCATGGGTTATTCTACACCGCAGGACGCCGATCCTTCCGACTATAACGATCATAAACCTTTTGGCCAATCGAGAAATAGAAGTAATGTATAGCAGTAAGAAAAACAACTATAGTCCACAGCCACAAAGTACATATCATATATAAAATGAAGGTACATAAACATAGTCCACAATGAGTACAATAATAGAGAATTAAGGGCTTATGCCCGATACATGAATATCTCAATATCTCACTCTCTCAAAAATATAAGCGGAAGCTATCTATATCATCATCTGGTGTCGTCCTACCTGAGGACGCGTAGTAGTATTAGTAGTAGCCAGTGGTAACGGTATCTGCTCATCAAGTCCTACCACCTCGTCGTGCTGGTACTCCATCTCCTCGAGCTCCTAAAATGATATGTTCACCAACCATTAGTCAAAAAGACTAAGTCGTTTCCTCTGCACCTCGCCCCACAACTCCTAGGTACCGTGCGGGAGGACGAAGCGAAGGACAACAAGGGGTATCAATGTAAAAATAGGTGATAGTGGAACTAGCTAGCAGTATGTAAAGAGTATAAATGATTCTATTCTTGCATTTCTATAAATGAAGTAAGTGCAGTAGAAAAGAATAATAAGAAGTAAGTACAGCAGCTGAAGTATGAATAGTAAGAAAACTATACTACCACTATTCTACCATCACAGAAGTACCCTAACTTATATAAATACCCATTGAAACTTATAAGTTAGAGTTTCCAAATTAACTTATCATATAAAAGAGCCCATACTAGTTTATATGATAAGGATCCATGTAGCGTATGACCTAATGAGTATGAATGATTATGCTATGGTTATGCAACATGCAAGTGAGACACACGCACGCGACTCTGAGATCCCAGACCTTTAGTTCCCACTTTTCGAGAGCTAGCATTCACTCTCAGGTACCACCGTCGTAGCTCCGGCAGTAGCGGAACGGGCGCTTCTACGCTTTCTAGGCAAGTGTTCACACCACCAAGCCAAGACCTCTCTTGTACGCGTCTGTACACGTACAAAGTGCACTCTACAGTCTCCGTACTAAATGCTAGCTCCCTGCTAGACTTTTAGGTCGGGTATACGTCTTCGGGGATTGTCTGCCTGACCGTAGTAATAAACAATATACTGGCCCTTCCACCCGTATACCTCACCCGAGTCACCGTACTGTCATCGGTGTGACGATTGGCCAGTACCGTATGACCCATCACAATTTGTTTACTCACATGCAATGATTTAACCCGAGCCCCCGGCTCGCAAGAATAACCTGTCCTGGCATAAATCTCCCGAGCCTCCAGCTCGCAGGACAAACCTGTCCTGAATCTCTCCAACCCATCACGGGTGAGAATACACATCAAGTTCAGTTCCCTTCAACCCATCACGGGTGAGCATGTGTATAATTTTCCTTAGCCTAATATACTACACTTGTCTACCGAATATTAAACTTAGTAGTTTAGGGTAAATCCCAAGACTGCCCAAGGTATGCCCATGAAGGGGTCTCGAAGGCACTAGGAACCAAGATGGGATGACAAGCCAAAAGTTCCCTTTCGCAAGGATAATTATTCTTGTTAGTGTCTACCTAGGATTATCACCCAACTCTCATTGTTACTTTAGAATGCCAATAACGACTTAAGGTGTTATTCGGAGCGCGGTGGTCTTCCGCTGATCCCCGTTATTGTTTCTATCACGGACTTGCACTCTTCCACACATGGTTAGGGAATCCTCTAGGAGACCAACCAGGGTTATTTCATCTCTTAAGATCCTCACCTTTCTATTTTACCATATTACTCCCTGATGGCCCTACTAGAACGAACATTGGTGTTATACTCTTACCCATGTTCCACACTCAACTCTCCTTAGTACTTTTGGGCGAATCCTAATGACTTAAGTTGTTATCGGGGAGGGCGACGGTCTTCCGCCGACCTCCACTCTAATTGTTACCCAATGAATTGCACTTTACTCTCATCACTAAGACAACACTACCCACCAGGGTTATACTTCTAATCGTAATCTCTAGCTCAATTGTCGATCTATCCCCCGGTGGGCCTTATGGTATAACCTATTTTTACTATGTGCAGCCATGACCTAATACCACCCCGAAGTCGAACTTCCAATTCCTTGGGCCAAAAACCTCTAATTATTTATCCTAGGGTGGTATGGACTAATGAAATGAGTATGTTGATTTTCATAACTTTCCTAGGTCATTAAGGCTTCTAATTAAATCATTTAAATTAATTCTCTAGATCACTTTACACATGAAGTAGTATAATTTATAATCCACTAACCAAAGGAATTTTTCCTAGGTTGTATATTAATAAAATATTGCTTTCTACAGAGTTTCATAATTTTCCTTTTATTATTTATATTTATTCCTTAATTAATACAAAATCCACATAATTACCATTTTCCAAATGAAGTATATGGAATACATAAGCCAAAATTCCAGTAAAATTACAGAGCATATATATCATTACTTAAGACTAATGGCAGAGTTTCATTAACCTCTATAGTGTAATGGCCTATCAAATTCTATTCTTAAATATTTATAAAAATGCCATTATGCTAATTTAAAAATTTTCAGTACATCAAAAAAATTTGAGATAAATACACAAGGCTGATCATACAAATATACAATGTTATAAATAATTCCAAAATTTTCTAATATGTATTTCCATCAATTCAAGAATAATTGCAATAAGGATAAAATGGTAATTTCAATGCATTTTGCTCCAAAGGTTCTCAAACAGAAGGATAAATTTTTCATAAGTCAATTATAACCTCCATTTTAACTTGACAGAATTTGGAGATTTTTTACATGATCAAAACCTATTTTTCCAATTTTCCAAAAAGGGATATATTTTTAAAAATTTCAAATAATGGGATTTTTGATCCCAAAAATCCCATAATTAATCTGAGGGTTGAAATTTACCCTAATGGACCTCTGGAATCAATTCCAAGATTTTTGGATGCCTCAATTAGGCCGAATGTACAACATATCATTTATAGCTATTTGCACCCCAAGGCTATACATAGCCAACACATGCAAGTGGATTAACCCAACATGCAGTGGTCCAATTATGCTGAAATTTTTATCATGCATATAAGATGTCTTCATGGACCTGCCACCAAAATTTGGGGCTATTTGGAGGCATATTACTCCAATTATTTTATTTATTTAATTTTAAGTATTATGACAAATACTATAGAAAAATTTGTCCCACAAATTCCCAATTTTTGGCAGGGGCTAGATATACCGTAGTCAAGCACATGCCCAAAATTTTGGGCCATGTGGACTTCTGGTTTGGCATGGGCTTAGGTTTTAATTTCTTCCCTAGCCTAGGAGCAGCCCTAAGAATATAGTCCTACACATCAAACCACTGGACCAAAACTCAAGTTAAGGGTAGAAAATTAAAGCTAACCCTACTAGCTACATTTTCTATGTTGATCATATTTCTAGGAGATGTCTTTAAGAGCCCTAAATCTTACATGCAACCTAACTGTAAAACTGTGATAGAAATATACATCTCATATCATTTAATTATTTTATCATTTGTATATATTAGGGCACGAATCTTAAAGCATTTTTGACGGAATCAGTTCATCGACCCCGAATGATCAACGACCCAGATCGATTTTCTTGGGTCATCTTTGCTGGCAGTTTCCGGCCAGCTGAGCCGCAACCACTACTGTCGGATGTCGCCACCACCTTCACTAAGGTGGGGGATAGCATTTCCCGGCGGTGAGGATGCCGGAGTTGGCTCATCCAGTGAACCCGAGCAAGAAGTAAAACTCAGAATTTTCACACTTTGCTCTTATGGCATCGGGCTCAATTGAGCCTGATATCTTCCCTAATCGATCTAGACGGCTAGTATAGAGAGAGGGGCGGCGAAACGAACCGGAATAGAGGCTTGGCGGCGAGTTTGGTGGCAGTTTGCAATGGTAGAGGTGCTCCGACGATCTCCTTCCCAAAAGCTTATTTCTCCACCAAATTCCTTGCTCCAGCTATCGAACTCCAGTTGTTTCCTCCTTCTGAATCTAATGGTGGGGTTATTTTGAGCTGGGGTGGGCTATACAAGGAGTTAACTCCAAGGTGAGCTCGAGCTCACCTTGGATGTTTCACCATGGTTTCCATGTGGCCATCCCATCCTACTTATTCTCTATAATTCCTCTGGGAAGTCTGCCAGCAGGCCTTGGGCAGAAGGAGGCAGGGCACATGGCCTTTATCCCTTCTTTTCCTCCTTTCTCAATCTCCTTTCCACCAAAATTCAAAAACTACCCCCATGCATGTACTCTCTCTCCTAATTATGAGGGTTAGGGGCAGTCATTGGTGCCTTGGGCTGCTAATGGGCCTCATTTGGTGGGCTTGGCCCAAGGGAAATGACTTGACCATTATTTTCCTTCTTTAGGTCAAAATGATGACTTGGTTGACTTTTTGGGTTGACTTGGTCAACATGGTAAGTGGGCTGACCCCACTTGTTGGTCATGAGCCTAATGGCACCACCCAACTTCGGTTGGGTCAAGGGGGTGCCCTACTTAGGCTAATTGGGCCTATGAGTGTTTGTTTGACCACTTTAGGCCCAATGTTGACTTGGGTCAACCAGGGTCAAAGTGTTGACCTAGTGACATGCCCTAGGGTCCACTTAGAATGTTTTTAGGGTTAGGGAAATGTGGTGGGGTCATGGTGTGGCTAGGGTCCCTATTTAGGCTAGTTTGACCTACTTTGACTTTGGTCCTATAGTTGGCCCCACATGGCTACAACCCACTACCTAGGGTCAAACCTTGCTAATTTCCCTAACACCCACCCTATGCCTGACCCAATCTAAGTTAAGGGGCCTAGAAGTAACATGGGATGTTACACGCCACATCAAATTACTCTTTTTCCAATACTAGATAGTTGACTAGGCTTAATTGGACCGTAATCTTTCTCATATTGCCTGCCTTTAAAAACACAGTGTTTCTCAAAATATCTTGCACTAGATATGCCTCAAGAGTAAGTGTGGTAGTAGTCTGTATGATATTTTTATTAGCTATTCTGTGGAGAACTTGGTTCATTTGTGTCCACTCTTTATCCTTCCTATAATTTTCCACGACATCTAATATATTCTCACTAGCGATCAGACCAAACTCATTCCTCAGGACATAATGAGTTATTTCTACTGCACCACTTTAGTTCTTACCTTTTTATTATATTTATTTATTTTATCATCTCTATTGGTCATCGTTGATTTCTTTCTCAGTGGATTTGTTATTATCAAAAGGGAGAGATTGTTGGAGCATGTGTTCTGCATTCCTTGGTTCTGAAAATAACAAATCCTGTGTGTATTTGATCATTCAGTGTTTATGGTGTGTTGATGTCTCCAAGTAAACTCTGATAATTTTAAAGTTCCATTGAGATGCAGATTTTTCAAAGACATGAGATATTTTCGGCATTAGCTATCTATCGTCGGGCGAGAGCAACTTGATGACATCAGCCATGTTCTCAATGATTCCAACACAACGAAATATACACAAATATCGTCGGGTGATATATGGATATCGCACGGCAATGGCGCATGATCCAGCATGATCACCACCATTTCGGCACGCATATAGCAAAGTGGGCCATGTGGCAGGCTGAGGTGATATCACACAGGCGATATCGGGCTATCACTGTAACATCCCGTTTCGCGCTAGACCCCTCGCATGTGTTTTGAGTCAAGGGAGTTGACTCGGGCTCGGGGTGCGCCAGACTGGACATGTAAAATTTGTCAGATATCGTCACAGATATCCAACGAATTTGTCGAGTATGGCTTATGAGTGGAGACCAATACTATTCGTCAAATATAATCACGGATTATGCTGAGGCATTAAGTGGACTCAACACCACTCGACAAATGTGGACTTAGAATATTTACTGGACTCAGGGTGTTGAGTGCACTCAATGTGGCGTTGAGTGTATTGAGTGCACTCAATGCCATTCAACGAATTAGGCTAAGGCGTTGAGCGAACTCAACACCACTCAATGCCATTTGTCTTACAATATTTTTGGAAACTGCAGGTGTCGAGTGCGTTGAGTGCACTCGACGTTATTCGACGAATTATGCTGAGGCATTGAGTGGACTCAACACCACTCAACGCCATTTGACTTATAAAATATCTGGTATGATTGGCGTCGAGTGCGTTGAGTGCACTCGATGCCACTAATTGAAAGGCATCGAGTGCGTTGAGTGAACTAGACGCCACTCAACGCTTTTACTTAGAGTTATGTTGAGAACTGTGGCGTCGAGTGCATTGAGTGCACTTGACGCCACTCGATGATTCGTCGAGTACAGAAGGTACACTCAAAAAATTTAAATTAGGAAGTGTTGTACTTAGATATGGCGTTGAGTGGTCAGGACGAATCTCGACGATTTGTCGAGTAAGTGTATGATACTCGACGATTCGTCAAGTAAGCCTTGCTTACTCGATGACTTTGACTTAACGGATTTTCTAGCGCAGTCTACTTGCTGTCACTTGCCTGGTCTGAGCTGAATTTTTGGGTATTGTGCCAAAATGATTTAATTGGATGCATCCTTTCAATATGACATATTTAAAGCAATAATAAGCCGTCCAATGTCAGGTCGACACGTGGAAAAGCAATTAACCATAATTTCTCATTATATAAAGAGACTTAAGGAAAACCCTAGCCATCACTTTGCCATTTTGCCGAGAAATTACCTGTGCTGAAACCGTCAGAAGAGAAGCTGATCGCCGGAGCCGATTTCCTTTCCGTGAAGCACGATACTAAAAAGGAAGAAGCATGTCGCAAAGGAGAGTAATGAGATCCATGGTCGGAACCGCCGGAAACGAGGTGTGCTTCCTACCCTCTCCCTTGGTGCTAGATATTTAGTTATTTCTAGGAGATATGTCGACTCAAAAGTGTTTGACTTGTGAGATGAATATCTCCTAGGTAGAGACCATGCTAGGGATTGTGCCCTAGAGATGTGAAGTCTTCAACCTCTCCACTCTTCTTGTGAAGATGGTGGACTTGCTTTCGCTAAGAGAAATGGAATAATGAGGGTGAATAAGGGAGGAGTAAGTTCTGTATATAACTTTGAATAAATGTATAAAGAAAGACGATGAACCGATGTCATTCATCTTTCTTTAAGATGCGTGCAGAAATCTATTTTCTGTGCGCAACAAACTTCAAGACTGTTTTCGGGTATGAAACGGCCAGATCTGGGCTTGTAACTAAACATAAAAGTCGTAGCCCTTGTAAATACCTTTCTAATGGGTGGTTATCCGTTTTCATATGAGTCCTATAGATTTGGGAATGTCTAGTCAAAGTTGTTGTACAGTAAAGTCTTCTGTACATAATTTTCTCGGGTTAGTATAGAACTGGGTTTGAACTTAGAAGATAAGTCATGGTAGGTTAATGTTGAGGTTTGCATGTGGTTTGCTGAACTTAAACTAATGATGATTTTGCTAAACAAATGATTGATGGGATTTAGCTAATAGATCCTTAAGTAAGCAAATGGTTTGGTCGAACACAATTATAACAATGGTTTGAAGGAGGTCGACAAACAAATGGTTTGGGTTTACTAGGGAACAAATTAAGTGATACGTTGATTGAACAAATGATATTCCCATGGAAGTATAATGGTTAGTGAATGCTTGACTTTAAGAAGGAATTGGATGAGGTTAATGCATGGCCATGTGATATGATGATTAGATGAATGCGTATAATAATTTATTGCTTAGAGTTGAGTCTCCCTATGGGTAGCAGCATGGATTGGTATGTTGTGTAAGGTGGCTTGCCACCTGTGTAAATAAAGAACTCTTGTGTGGTTTGGAAATGTGGATGGGTTGTAAGTACGTGTGTGTTTGCCGCACTGGAACGATGTGTTGATAAGGGACTCAGTGTAAGACCCCTTTTTTTTGCTATGCTACCGGGCCTTATGCCTAGACCCGCTATTTTATAATGACACCGACACTCAGATGGTCTCCACCATAAAACGCCGATTCTGCCGGCATTTATGATCATCAAGAAGTAGAAGTACAAATGAGAGAAGACAATTAAGTCAAGTCCACAAATCACATATAATATATGAAATAGAAATCACAGCAAGTCCACATGATAATATAAGTATTGAAACTGATCAGTAAAGTAAAAATATATATGGGCTTATGCTTGGTACATCAAATCCTCACTACAACACTCTCGCGGAAGCTAAAAAACTAATCACTCACGGAGCCGAAGGCTGGTGCTCCCGTACTAGACTAGCCCACCTCCATATGCACCATACTTCGCTAGTGCTACATCTCCTGCTGCTGCTCCCTGTCCACCATCTAGAGCCCCTGAAATGTTTGGTCCAATAACCGTTAGTCAAATTACCAAGCCTGATTTCCCCCAGCCCTCCCCCAGTGGCCCCTAGCACCGTGCGGGAGGAATGATAGGAAAGCTATGATGATGGAGAGTAGCAATAAGGCAGGTGACAATGGATCTATCCAGCAGGTATATTGTAATATTTATAGTACTATAAAAAGGAAATGCAAGCTAGTAGTTCTATAATAATAGAGCAGTAAGAGTACAAGGTAAAGTGCACCTTAGAGAATAGTAATAGGTAAATTATTAACCTTAACTTATTTGAATGCACATACAAACTTATAAGTTAAGGGATCTTTTGCAAGACTCCCACTGTATAAGCTATCCCATACTAGTTAATACGATGGTGTGTCAGGTTTAATGTAGGTATGAGTGTTGTGATAATGTTATGCCATGATTCATGCAAGTGCAACACACACACATGACTCTATGCACACAGACCTTTAGTTCCCCCATTTTGGAAGCTAACTTTGCTCCCAGGGCCTCCGTAATGGCCAAAGGATACAGTGGGTTGGGCCACGCCACTCCTAGGTAGGTATTCACACTACAAGGCCTATCCCGTACGTACGCCTCTTCAGGACACACCAGAGTCACCATGTTTATGCTAATCCACCGCCAGTCTTTTCATTGCCTAAGTATAAACCACACTCGCAAAGTCATTGTATCGATGTCAGTGTGAACGACTGTCAAATACCGAATACCCACCACTTATGCACATGAAACCATGAATTTCTGAGCTATTGGCTCCCCGGACTAATCTGTCTGTTACAATTACCTTCCGAGCCTATGGATCGTGGGGCTAACTTGCCCATTTTCACAACCACTGAGCCTACTGCTCGGATAACCTAAACAAGCTTACCTCCCGAGTCACCGGGGTGAGTGAAAGTGATGTCCTATTATATCCAATTGCTCTTTAAAATTTTAGTCTTACGATTTAAGGTTAACCTTGGACTGCCCAGGGCATTCCCTGTGAAGGGCTCTTGGAGGCACTAGGAACTACGATGGGCTGAAGAACAAAGCTCCCTTTCGCAAGGTACTTATTATTTTTGGTAACTACCCATATTCCCAAACTCTCCTGATTTTACACTTGACCTAAACCTAAGTGCATTCAGACATCTTCCAGGGGAGAGACGATCTATCGTTGATCCCGAGCTCAACTCTGCCCTTGCACAACCGGCTCACACAACCTATCTTCTTTTGGTGACCCTATTCATTTTCACCCAGACCAGGTACCCCAACTATCTCATCATCTCATGCAAAGGCCTACATGTTACCTTACTTCTATAGTTTTATACTTTGTGTAGACCTATTGAGCTACATAGTGTGCATGCATGGTGACCCCTCCAATTATTCATCCAAATGACCTAATATTATTACTGGGGGTCTATCATGACAATTTAAGGTTAAATCCAGAAGATAACATTTATCTTAATTAATTTAGCATTTATTAAATTTTCTCCAAAATAATGGCAACAATGCTTTTGAACATCAGGTACACCTTTCTTACTTGGCATGGTCTTAACAAAATTGTGATAGATCTATATCATCAAATTAATAGTAAATACCAAGAATCCAAAATTATTTCAAGACGAATTAGACCATTAATAATTTATTTAATAAACAACTTCAATATTAGGATTATTATTCCAAAAATTATAGGAAAATTACTAGATAGCAATCATAAGCAAGAGAGACTATTGACCAAGGATTATTATTTTCCAAGCTTATTTGGTCACATAATTAAATCATTTAAAATAAATCAATATTAGACACTTTGTGAAACAACACATATAAATAGTCCTCCAATAATTCTATAAAAATTCATAGATCTCATGGATGACTTAAAAGGTCCTCTGACCAAATTGCATAAGTTTTCAATGAGTGGATATCTCTTAATAAATTCCTTAATAATTTGGGCAACTACAAAGGTTATGAATGAAGTATCTCAAATATTGATATAAAATTCACACTAAAATTTCCAGAGATTAATAGCAATATTATATGACCACTGCCTAAATTTCAAGATCATCTAAAGTAATATGATACAGTAATAAAATTAAGTGTAAAAGTGCCCTAAATTGTCCGAAGTTGTTACAAGTGGGATCTAAGCTCTACAAAGTCCTAGAATTACTTCTTAGTGTTAAATTACACCTCTGTCATACTTCTATAAAGTTACAAGGCATTCCAAGGGCATGTAGTCCCATGTCCTTCATTTGGATCAAACCCAATCCCTAGGGCTTACACTAGGGTCCTAGGGTATCTCCACCCAAAACCACTCCTAGATCCCATGTGGTGGTTATTAGATGTCTTTGAGGCTCTGTCCAAGGTCCCATACCCTTTGGGTGAGGATTGGCCACTCAATCCATCAAAAACACATTTGCCCTAATTTACCCTTTAGGGACCAGATTTTTGTCACACCAATACCTACCCAAATCAACCCCAAATAGGCTAAAATTTTTACCAGGGTCATACCATGACTCTATTGGACAAACACAAAAATTGTAGATGGTTTTGAGGTCATTAGACCTCTTAATTAATTTAAACATTTTTTATTAAATGTTTACAAAAACTATAGGAAAATGTTTTCTAAAAATTTTCATTTTTGGATATGGTAGAGATATGGGTAAGAGAAACCCCCAGTCCAAATTTCAGGTCATTTGGATGGCTGGATTGATGGGGGAACTCAATTTAATGTCTGGTTAACCCTAGGTATAGACTGCACCATTTGGAGTGTTGTGATAAGACCACTGACCCAAATGAGTTAAAACATATTTTAAAATAGATTAGACCTCAAGTGCTACAACTTTGATATTGATCATTTTTACTGTAAGAGCCTCTATGTATTTTTAATAAATATTTTAAAACATTGCCTAAAGTGTGATAATCATTAAATGAAATACTATTTAACCTATAGTATATAAATCAGATCCAACACGAATCTTGAAGCAAGGATCGACGACATCCCTTTGTCTTCTAGCTTGAGCCAATGGCTCACATCGGACTGTCCTGGGTTTAATTGGGGGATGATTTCCCGACCACCAGAGTGCCTCCCTGACCAGCCAATGCCACCACCACCTTCGTTGAGGTGGTGGCCGACAATAGGCGGTCGTAGGCCAGCCGAAGGTGGTAGGAATCGGGATTTAGGCATGGAAGTAAAAGCTTGAAAAACCAAGCTTTTTGCCCACCTTATCTAGGGAAAATGGGCTCCAAACCTTGGGGACAATGAGATAGGATCTATCCACTAGAAAAGGAAAGTAGGGTAGGACCTTTTGGGAGGGTTGAAGTCAGGTCGATCGTCGTGTCATCATTGCCGGATTTTGAGCTTTAAGGTGCTCTACAACTGCACTACATGAGGGCTCGAATTCTTCAGCGAAGGAGTGGAAACGATTGCTGGGGATCCAAGGAAGCTTTTAAGATGATAAAATGGGGGAGAGGAAGGGTCTGGATTTAATGGCCATTAATGTCCTTGAGTGGAGGTTTTCAGCCATGGCTTGGGGGGTGAACCTAGGCTTAACTAGGCCGGGAAATGGTTGGAAACTCCACCTCTCCCCCAGGGGAGTTGAATTCAGCCATTAATGGGGAACTTGAGGGGCTTAATCTTCCCCACCATTGATGGCATCACTCTCTCTCTCTCTCTCTCTCTCTCTCTCTCTCTCTCTCTCCTCCATTAAAGGGGAAATAGAGCTTTCTCTCTCCTAGTCACTATTTCCAGAAAATGAGTTGCATTTTGGATAATTCTAAACCTCATGAGGCTAGTGAACCACCTCAATTGGGCTTAGCCCAAATGGATTGTGCTAGGTTAGGTCAACTTGAGTTGATTTGACCTAAACAAGGGTTGAGTTGACTTTGGTCAAATTTACCTTTTTGGTTGCCCCAATTGGGTCCTTAGTGACCCATTTGCCTCTCATAAGGTCTAGGAGGGGTTGGGTAGGGTTGGTTTGGCACATTGGAGGCCACTTGACCCTTAGTTAGGGAACTTTTACCAATTTAGGGCTAGAGTTGACTTTGGTCAACGTGACCTTTTGGATTGACCCTAATTGGTCCTTTGTGACCCAGTGACCTCCCTTAAGGGTAAAGGTTATTATGGTGGGTCATGGAGTCAAGTTGAAGCCCTAAAGTCAAGCCCTAGGGTGGGTAATTGCAAATTACTATTTACAGCCCAAGGTGGTTTTCACCTTCATGCCTAAGTTCATTTGGTCTTCTTGGGCTCCCTAGGGTTTTGTTATGACCTAATCATGACAAAACAACTCTTAGGGGTCTAGTTGTTTGAGGGATGTTACAAATCCCAATATATAAAAATAAAAATTTCATCCCCGAAATTAAGGTTTGGCCTACGGGGTTTCTACTAGAATAAAAGCATGTAACATCCCTAGAAAATTGAAGGTTTACCTGACTCGAAGAGATCCGAGTACCTCTGCCACATCAGGTCCCGTGGCTCCCAGGTGTGCTCCTCCTACCCATCGTTCCTCCACAGGACCTTAACCAGCGGAACCTTCTTGTGTCGCAAGTCGCGCACTGTTGTATCATCGATCTTGACCTATTCCATGTTGATTGATCGATCCAAAGCCACCGGCCCATCTATAATGGAATCAGCGTCTCAGTCATAGTAAAGCCCTCCAAAGTGAAGAGACTTGGAATATGTCATGCAATCCCGCTAACTCCGGCAGTAGCTCCAGTCTGTAAGCCAAGGGGCCGATCCGCTCCAGGATCCCGTAAGTCCCCATGTATCTCAGACTGAGCTTCTTCCGCCCGCAAACCTGCGAGACTCCATGAATCAGTCGTATCTTCAAGAAAACTCGGTCTCCCACCTCGAACTCCACCTGACGATGTTGTTGGGTACATTGGAAAATGTGTACCTGATTTGAAGAAGCCTAACTTAGCTCAATGATATACATCAAGGTGTATTTGATGTTATTTTGAGTTGACATATGCAGGTTAAGAAGGTACTAAAATATAGGAAAAATATTCTAAGTCCATATGTCGACACCAGAAAAAGCTGTGTCAACACTTCAGAATAATTGTGTCGACACTTGAAGAAGGCTATGTCGACACAGAGAAAAAGAGTCGACAACATTTGTGTCGACACTGAGAAGCAGTGTCGACTCAAAGAAGTTTAGTCGACATCAACAGTGTCAACACTGAGAGGCTGTGTCGACACACAGAATTGCTAGTCGATAACATTTGTGTCGACACCAGAAGACTGAGTCGATACATAGAGGCAGAGTATACAACATTTGTGTCGACACATTCTCAAGATACAGTGTCAAGAAGCAAAGTCGACATCAAGACAGCTTTGTCGACATCACCAGAGGCAGTGTCGACACTTAAGTCACTTGTGTCGACACATCTTGACAGATGGTCTCGACACTTTCCAATAGATAGTCTTGACGCTTTGCTGACAAAGACAAAGGCACAAGATCTGTTTGAAGACTTGACAGCTGTGAGTTACAATAAGTTGACAGAAGCTGTCAGACTTGTCAGAAGTTTGTTAGAAACCAGATCAGCTGGTTACCAAGGATGAAGTCTATAAATAGACAGATTCAGAAGAAGGAAAAACATTATTGATAAACACAATACGACACACATTAATCATCTATTGGGAGATAAGATCTCTGATCAAGAAAGTGCAAGGCACATAAGAAGATCTTCGTGAGAAGATCTAAGAAGATATTCTGACGTGTACAACCACTCAGGATCAGTCTAAGTAGAATTCTTTCAAGAATTCTGAATTATCATCAAAGGTGTGGATAGAGAGAGATCCAGCCATTTGAAGACAAGAAGGAAGCTATCACAGGTTTCTTAAGTTCAGATTCAAAAAGCTTTGAAGAAAGCTAAGATCCAGTTGATTTTATCCATCAGGTTTTTCAAGAAGCTGATCAAGAACAGTCTTGTCCCTTCTCTCTCCACAGGGGCAAAATATTATATAACTTCAATTTCAATTTCTTGTAGGATCTATTTGTATAGATCTGAGTTGTAAGCCTATATTATAAAGGCTGAGTGTAGGAGATTTGTTCTCTGAGGGGTAGGGCTGTTTATGCCTGAGTGTAGGAGAAGGTATTTCTCTGAGTTGTAGGCCTTGTGGCAAGGCTAAGGTAGGGCTTATTTACCTGAGTTGTAGGAACCTTTCAGGGTTCAGAGTTGTAGGGACCTTTCAAGGTTCTGAGCTGTAGGATCTGAGGATCTGAGATAAAGAAGGAAGTTAGGCCGAATCTAGCACACTGCTAGATAGGTGAAGGGGGAAAGTGGATGTACCCAGACCTTGGGGAACCACTATAAATTTGTGTGCAATCTGTGGTGTGTGCATATTTGTGATTAATGTGTTGTGTTTGCTGCAGTGTTTGCTGAATTCTCTTATAGTCAGTAATTATATTCTGCCTTAAGTTAAAACAAGCATTAAAACCTATTCACCCCCCCCCCCTCTAGGTGTTTAGGTGGTCTTGAAAGTAAAACTATCAAGTGGTATCAGAGGGAGGTTACTGAAAGAAGGACTTAACAGTCTGAGTTAGATCCCTAAGGTAGAGTCAAGAATCAAGAAAATGGGTTCTGGAGAGAATCACACGGAACTAGGGTCAATGAAATTACCCATCTGCAGGAAAGAGATTTTTGGAATCTGGAAAGAAAGGGTAAGGTTGTTTATGGAGGCTTCTGATCCAAGGATATATATCACAGTATAGGAAGGCCCCTTCATTCCAATGAAGGTATCTGTTCTTGATGAAAATATTCAAACTCCAAAGAGTTATTCTGAAATGACCAAGGATGAGATCATCCTGGCAACACTAGACAAAAGAGCACAGAACATTATTGTAAGTGCTATAGATGATGCCACATTTCAAAATCTGATTCCTTGTAAAACCTCCAAGGAAATGTGGGACACTTTGATTATCTACATGGAAGGTTCTGAAGAAGTTAGACAAGATAGAAAGTCTATGCTCAACAAAGAATATGAGAGTTTCAGAGAAGGGAAGTCTGATAGCATTACTGAATGCTACAAGAAATTCTACAGGATAGTGAATGAACTAATATCCTATGGAAGGGTCTTCAGTACCTATGAACTGAATGACAAATTCCTAAGATCCTTGACAAAGGATTGGGACACCAAGATTTGTGCCATAAAAGAAGTGGCTAAACTAGCAGACATTTCTCCTCCAACCTTGTTTGGAAAGTTGATATCATATGAAATGCAACTAATGGCTAGGAAGGAAGAAGAAATGAATTCAAAAGGAGAACATAGAGAAAGGTCTGTGGCCTTTAAGGCTGAAGCCACTAGAAAGAATAGGAGGATATCTCCATCACCTCCTAAGGAAGTTGCTGAAGTTAACTCAGAAAATTCAGACTATAAGAACTCAGAAAGCAGTGATTCAGATACAGATTTTGCGGCCTTTGCAAGGCAGTTTCAGAGCTTCTTGAAAAAGAAGCAGTGGAAGTCAAGGCCCTCCACATCACAGCCAGTTGATGATTACTATAAGAAGAGAAAATCATCAAGAAAGGAGAGGAGCAGAACTAAGCCCAGCAAAGCTACTATATCAAAGATTGTTTGCTATTGCTGCAATAGGCCTGGACATGTGGTGGCTGAGTGTCCAGAAAAGAGAAAGGAGTCAACAGACAGAAAGAAGACTCAACAAAAGGACAAGAAGTAGAAATCCTTTATTGCTAAGAAGGAGAAGAGTCTTACAGATCAATCCTCCTCAGAGTCATAATCTGAAGCTGAAGCATACATTGGACTTTATGCAGCTAATGAAGAAGATGAGTTTATGCAATTGCTAAACTCCATCCATGATCAAGAAGATCAAGAATGCATGGGTCTGATGGCTGAGTCAGAAGATAACCAATGCCAGGATCAGCCTGGTCCTAGTAAGGTACAAAATGATTCTAGCACTTCTGATATTAGTACTGGTTCAGAGTCAGATTCATCTACATCAAGTGATGTGAATGGGTGTGAATCTAAAGGTGATATTCGTCAATTGATGGATTAATATATGGTCTTATTGGAGGCTCTTAAGAAAAGCAAAAACCTGACCAAAACTCAGGCTCAGGAAATTGCTGATCTTAAGTTAGTTGTATCAGACTTGAAAAAAGAATTGGATCAAAAGTTGAATGAGGTTACCAAACTGAAAACAATAACTGTGATTCAGATGGGCACAATCACATACAAATCTGATCAAATTAAAAGTCTGGAAGCCAAAATTCAAGTTGAGAGGAACTTAGAGGCTAGTTACTCTATGCCAAAATCTGTCCTACCCTTGATAGATGAGTTTGTAGCTCAAAAGGGTAAGGCAGGCTTGGGCTTTAAAGGTAACACTAGAGCTGACCAATTCAAAAGAAAGGGCAAAGCTCCATTTCAACCACAAAACTCCAAAGTCCTTATGATGTTTAGAAAAGTGCAATTGTCTTCTAACAGATATGATCATGAACACATTCATAATCATAAGAAGATTGATTTTCTGAAAAACAAGAGTGTTAATGCCAATAGGTCTGCCCATGTTCATAAACCCAATGGGTATAAGAAATCAGTGGGTGAAGCTGCAGCAGCACCAGCACTGGACTGAACTTTTTCTGCCAAGGGTATATATAGACCTAGATACAACAAATATGAATGTTGGTACTGTGGCAAGAGAGTCCATTTTGCGTTAGACTGCTGGCATAACACAAGTGTAAGGAAGAACAATAGTCTACCAGCTAGAAGAGCTACTGGTAGTTTTGATGTGAATGGTGCTAACCTTAACCAAGGACCAAAGACTTACTTGGGTTCTAAGGGAAAGTAATTCTGTATTGCAGGAAAGTCCAAGTTGCCATGCCCCTATATGGTACTTGGACAGTTGTTGTTCCAGGCACATGACTGGAACATAGGGGCTGCTGAAGGAGTACACATCAGTCAAGGATGGGCCTAAAGTTATCTTTGTTGTATCTGAAAGAGGGATCATCAAAGGATTTGGTAACATTTCTTCAAACAAAATTACCATCACTCAAGTGGCTTATGTAAAAGGTTTGAAACATAATATGATAAGCATAAGTCAGCTGAGTGATCTTGGATATGACATTTCATTTGTTAAGAATGGATGTCATATCAAAAGGTCAAGTGATCAAAAGGTCATATTGACTGGGTATAGAAAGAGAAATGTTTATTGTCTTGATTTTGCATGTGAGAACAAGGTTTCTCCTATCTTTCTTGTAGCTGATGATAATGCATCTCATTGTGTCAAATGGCACAAGTGGCTGGCCCATATTAACTACAAGACAATTGGCCAACTCTTTAGCAAAGAGTTAGTGAGGAATGGTCCTCAAGTTAAGTGTATAAAGGAAGGGATATGCTCAGCTTGTCAAAAGGGCAAGCATACAAAATCCTCCTTTCATAGCCTTGAAAACAAGGATTCAGTGAGGTGTTTATACCTCTTACATATGGATCTTTTTGGTCCTATTCCAGTTCATAGTCTAGGTAGGAAGGTCTACACTTTTGTGGTTGTAGATGCCTATTCTAGATATACATGGGTGTTCTTTCTGAGACAAAAATCAGAAACCCCAAGTGTCTTACTTAGTTTTGTAAAACAAATTCAGAATGAACTGAACAGTACAGTGGTCAAAATCAGAAGTGACCAGGGCACTGAATTTCAATCTGAAAGTATGACAAATTATGTGAAGACTATGGGATTTTCCAAGAATTCTCCTCACCTATAACACCACAGCAAAATGATATTGCTGAAAGAAAGAATAGGACATTGATTGAAGCTGGTAGAGCTCTATTGATTGACACTTCTCTTCCAGAATATTTCTGGGCTGGGGCAATAAACACTGCATGTCATGTGATCAATAGGGCTTCTATCACCAAGAGCCACAAAAAGACTCCCTATGAAATTATGAAAGGTAGAAAACCAAATCTATCCTACTTTAGGATCTTTGGTTGCAAGTGCTATATACTTAACAATGGCAAGTCTTATCTAACTAAGTTTGCTGCTAAATCCCAAGATGGGATATTTGTTGGGTACATCATCAATAGTAAGGCTTATAGGGTCTACAACTTGACTACTCAAGTTATAGAAGAATCTGTACATGTTGTATTTGATGAAACAAGTTTAATCAACAGTGAGTTGCCTTGTAGATCAAATAATCCAATAGGTATAAGCAAAAGGATGGACAAGCTTTCCATTGCAGAAGCATCAAATGCAGATGAAGTATTGGAAAATGAAGGATATTGTCCAGGAGGAGTACAAGACTCAATAGAAGCTGATGACAACCAAGAGGTGCAGCATAATGAAGGAGCTGGAGATGTTCAACCTGAAGGAAATCTACCTCCAGCTACAAGACATCTAAAAGACCATCCAGCAAATCAAATTATAGGTGATCTAAGACAAGGAGTGCAGACTAGAAGCAGAAATCTGAGCACAGTCCTGCACTCAAGTTTTCTATCTCAATTGGAGCCTAAGAAATTTGAAGAAGCCATCCAAGACCAACACTGGATTAATGCTATGCAAGAGGAGCTTAATCAATTCAGAAGGTGCAAAGTCTGGGAGTTAGTTCCTAAACCAAGAGACCACAACATCATTGGCACAAAGTGGATCTTTAGGAACAAGTTAGATGAGAGTGGAGTAATTGTGAAGAACAAAGCAAGATTGGTTACTAAAGGATACATGTAGGAAGAAGGGATTGACTTTGATCAAACATTTGCCCCAGTTGTAAGACTGGAGTCAATCAGAATGTTCCTTGCCTATGCAGCAAATCAAGGATTCAAAGTATACCAAATGGATATGAAATAAGCATTCCTGAATGGTGATCTAAAAGAAGAAGTCTATGTAGAGTAACCATCAGGTTTTATAGATTCTCTTAAACCTAGTTATGTCTATAGACTTAGGAAAGCATTGTATGGGTTAAAGCAAGCCCCAAGGGCTTGGTATGAAATCCTGTCTACTTTCCTTATTGAGAACAAATTCTCAAGAGGTAAAATGGACAAAACTCTATTCCTAAGGGAATCAAAAGGTAAGATAATCTTAGTCCAGATCTATGTAGATGACATAATTTTTGGGTCTACAGAGAACAACCTTTGCAAAAAGTTTGCCAAACTTATGCAAGGGAAGTTTGAAATGAGCAGTATGGGGGAACTTAAGTTCTTCTTGGGACTCCAAGTAAGACAGACTGAAGATGGCTTGTCCATATCCCAGTCTAAGTTCACCAAGGAATTAATTAAGAAGTATGGTATGGAATAATCCTCCACCATGAGAACTCCTATGGGAACAAATATTTCCATATGCAAAGATGATGCAGGTAAGCCTGTAGATGAGTCTTTGTATAGAGGAATAATTGACTCTCTATTATATCTCACTGCTAGTAGACCAGACATTATGTATGCTATATGTGTCTATGCTAGGTACCAAGCTTGCCCTAAAGAATCACATTATACTGCAGTCAAAAGGATCTTGAGATATCTTAAGGGCACACCTAATCTAGGCCTTTGGTAACCTAGGAATGGAGATTTTCTACTAACGGGTTATTCAGATGCAGATTTTACAGGCTGTAGAGAAGATAGAAAGAGTACTACAGGCACATGTCAATTCTTGGGAGGAAGGTTGATATCCTGGAGCAGTAAGAAGCAGACTAGTGTGGCAATATCCACTGCTGAGTCTGAATATGTGGCTGCAGGAAGCTGCTGTGCACAGCTATTGTGGATTCAGCATCAGCTAAAGGACTATGGTATTCAAGTAAGTAGAACACCTTTATTGTGTGATTCTAAGAGTGCTATATCTATTGCAAACAATCATGTTTCTCATAGTAGAACTAAGCACATAGAGATTAGATACCATTTTCTTAGAGAACATGTAGAAAAAGGGGACATCTCATTGGAATTTGTTAAAACAGATTATCAAATTGCAGATGTATTTACTAAACCACTGGATGAAACCAAATTCAATAAATTTAAAATTGAATTAGGAATGCTGGCCATAGGTTAATTTACCATAAAATTAACTAAGTAAAATGGTGTCGACACATTGCGTGATAAAGTGTCGACACAGAGGAGTCATGTTGACTAATCAGGGAAATTGTGTCGACGCATAAGAAAATGTGTCGACACCTAGGGTTCAAGAGTCGACTCATACAGAAATGTAGTGTCGACACATCCAGCATAATGGTGTCGACACTTACAGATTTTGTGTCGACTCTTATACTAAGAGTCGACACATAATTTCTGTTGCACTACTTAGTATCTCCCGTGTCGACATATCATAAATTGGTGTCGACACAAAGTAGTCAACATTAATGTCGAGACAATAGAAGTTTGTGTTGACACATTCCAACAGTGCCGACACATTTAGACTGTTTTTGCCCGCCTTTTGACCTTCTTTGATTAGAAGAGTATAAATAGTTCAAGAGCATATTCTGTCGATACGCTCACCAAGGTTTTCGAGACTAAAACCCTGAGTCGACAATCTCTCTTCTCTTCTCTCAAGCTTTCTCATCTTTCCAATGGCGCCAAAGGTTGAAGACAACATCAATAAGGGATATGAGTTGGTTAGGGCTGCATTCGACAATGCCGCGCCAGAAATCAAACAGGTGATTTCTCTTCTTGCTGACAATGGATTGGAATACCTTGTTTCTGAACCTTCAAAGATTTGGAAGAAAGAAGTTGTCGAGTTCTATACTGCTGCAACTTTGGATTCCACTGGTCTCAAGATAAAATCTACGGTTCATGGGACTAAGATTAAAATTACTTTTAAAAAGTATTAAAAAGATTCTTCAACTACCTAGCATCCAAGATGAAGAAGAGGTCCCAGCCTCAAAGATAAGAGAGGCTCTCCAGTGGTGTGGATTGGATCCTACCATAAATATTGGAGCAACCATCAATTGAAAGGGAATGAATCAACAGGGAAAGTTCCTATTCTAGATAGTAGGAAAAGTAATTTTGTGTAAACCAGGAGGCCATGATAGGATATCTGCCATGATGTTCACTCTCATGACAAGGATACTCTACAAGATTAACGCAGACTGGTCTGCAGTTGTGTTTGATAAAATCAAAGAAGGAATGAAGAAGCCAAATTTGGCTAGAATTATGAGTCTATACCTGGATGGACTCATTCCAGAGGTCATGTAACAAATTCCTGGGTCCAAAATCAATCACATGAGGAAAATGGACATGAGATTATTCTCTAGGTGGGATAGGGTTCTGTCAAAAGAGATGCCTTATGTGGACAGGCAGGACACTACTGAGATATCACCAGGACATGTTCTTGGCACTGACCAACTTCAAGGAGAACAAGTTAGAGAACAGGCTGAGGACCAGACTAGGTCTACTCAAGTCCAGAAAGAAACATTACTTGCACAGGTGCAAGGGGGAGCCAGTTCATTCTCCTGCCCAGAACATTTCCAATCCTGAACGGTTGTAGGGGGAGTCAATTTATGAACAAGTACAAGTGGAAGAGAGACTAAACTTATCAGAAGATTTGAACATTGCTGATATTGATATTTCATCACCTATACCAGCACAAAAGGAATACACTCTAGAAGAGTTGTTTCATGAGATTGGACAGACAGCTGATAAGGGTGACACCCTAAGGGTTAAGGAGGAGAAAGGTGTTGTTGAGGGGGAGCAAGTGTATGTTGAGGAAGAACAACAAGACACTGAGAAATAAATTCCTCCATCTCCTCAAGAAAGAGTTCAGATTGACAGTTCTTCTGAATCTGAGGCAGAAGAAGTCAGGGCGGCTAAGAAAAGGAAGCTAATGGTCTTCAAGAGAAGAAGCCATAGCTATAAGCATGCTCTCCAGGCACCAACTCAACAATCTCCTACTAAGTTTGATTACAACAAGTTCTTGGTAGATTTACAAATGAAGATGGATGAGCAAAGAAGAGCCTTGGAAAAATATGTAAATGAAAGTAATAAGTCACTTCAGTTTGATCTTGCCCAAGACATCAAGTCAATCAGATTTGAGGTAAATATGAATAAAAAGGAGATGACAGATTGCTTCCACAAGGGAGGTAATGCTGTGGTTTTTCTAGCTCAACAACACCAAACTATCCTTGGTAAGGTGGATGACATTGCATTGAAACAAGGATATGTTCTAGAAAATCAGTTGAGAATGAATGAAAATCTGAATGAATCTCACAATGAAATTCTCACTGAGTTAAAAGATACTGCAACAAAGCTGACTGTTGCAAGGAGTAAAGATATGGAAGACTTTGATCAAAAGCTCAAAGATGCCCTGGATTCAGTTCAAACTGCAATCACCACCTCACAGAAAGAAATATCTGACAAGCTTCTCAAATTAAAATCATTCTTTAAAGAGGGTGTGAATTTTCTTGATGGACAAATAAGGTTTCAAAAGGATGATCTTAGGGATCATGTTGCCAGAGAAGTCCTAAAGGGGGAGAGGGTACTTATCCATGCTGGCTCAGAACATGCCAAGTGGGTAACCAACAGTGTTAGAGCCACATTGGGATATCCACCATTATGTGATGATGATGCAATTGCTGAGTCAGGAATACAATAAGGTCTACTTGAGGCAATCAACCTGAGGTTGCCCAAGTCATATACCCCCCTGCTGATTTTGAAATGATTCATCAGCAAGTACAGGCAATGTACAGTCCTCCACAGGAGGTTACAAATGTAATTATTGAAAAAGTAGATCAGCCAGGAGCCAATTTGAAAGATCAACAAGATGCTCAATTATCCAAGAAGAGATTTAGAGAGCAAGCTGAACAAAGACCTGATTTTGAGCAGTGGAGCCCCACCTCAAGGAACATTATACTAACTGCCTGGAAGGCTGTGAAGGATCAAATGCATGAAAGAGGAAAGTGGTATAATGAAATTGAACGGCAAAAGTATGAGGCCAGGCAGGAGGCCATAGTATAGTTCAGAAGAAAGGCTAAGATGGGGAGGCTACCACCTGATGCTCAGGAGCCGAGCAAGTATTTTCCCATGCCCTTTCATTACTTTGAAAGGCAAAGGCTCAAGGAGGAAGCTAAAAAGAAAGCTGAACTGAAAGGCAAAAAGCCTGCTGATGTTGCTGAAACTACTCTGAAGGCTCAGATTCAATCAGGAAAAGGAATTGTCATCCAGGAGCCTGATCAGTCTTAGTTTAAGTTTATCAGTTCTTTCAAATGTTTTGTAATGATCTATTTGTTAATCCAATCAATGTAACCAAGCTGTAACAAACATTTCTAAATGAATAAACAAAACCTTGTTCTGTAATCATTTCTTCATGTTCATCTTTATTCTGTGATGAATCTGTGGTTAATGTTTTGTTTATAAAAGATTCCAATTGTATTATGCTCTTGTACATCATCATATTAAATTTTCATAAATGGTGTATATCATTAGCTAAAAGGGTTATGACTTCTCCAAATAGGGGGAGATTTTTGGGTACATTGGAAAATGTGTACCTGATTTGAAGAAGCCTAACTTAGCTTAATGATATACATCAAGGTATATTTGATGTTATTTTGAGTTGACATGTACAGGTTAAGAAGGTACTAAAATACAGGAAAAATATTCTAAGTCCATATGTCGACACCAGAAGAAGCTGTGTCGACACTTCAGAATAATCTTGTCGACACTTGAAGAAGGCTGTGTCAACATAGAGAAAAAGAGTCGACAACATTTGTGTCGACACCGGGAAGCAGTGTCGACTCACAGAAGTTTAGTCGACATCAACTGTGTCGACACTAAGAGGCAATGTCGACACACAGAATTGCTAGTCGACACCAGAAGACTGAGTCGATACACAGAGGCAGAGTCTACAACATCTGTGTCGACACATTCTCAAGATACAATGTCAAGAAGCTAAGTCGACATCAAGACAGCTTTGTCGACATCACCAGAGGAAGTGTCGACACTTAAGTCACTTGTGTCGACACATCTTGACAGATGGTCTCGACACTTTCTAACAGATAGTCTCGACGCTTTGCTGACAAAGACAAAGGCACAAGATCTGTTTGAAGACTTGACAGCTGTGAGTTACAACAGGTTGACAGAAGCTGTTAGACTTGTCAGAAGTTTGTTAGAAACCAGATCATCCAGTTACCAAGGATTAAATCTATAAATAGACAGATTCAAAAGAAGGAAAAACATTATTGATATACACAATACGACACACATTAATCATCTATTGGGAGATAAGATCTCTGATAAAGAAAGTGCAAGGCACAGAAGAAGATCTTCGTGAGAAGATCTAAGAAGATATTCTGACGTGTACAACCACTCAGGATCAGTCTAAGTAGAATTCTATCAAGAATTCTGAAGTATCATCAAAGGTGTGGATAGAGAGAGATCCAGCCATTTGAAGACAAGAAGGAAGCTATCACCGGTTTCTTAAGTTCAGATTCAAGAAGCTCTGAAGAATGCTAAGATCCAGTTGATTTCATCCATCAGGTATTTCAAGAAGCTGATTAAGAACAGTCTTGTCCCTTCTCTCTCAACAGGGGCAAAATATTATATAACTTCAATTTCAATTTCTATAGGATCTATTTGTATAGATCTGAGTTGTAAGCCTATGTTATAAAGGCTGAGTGTAGGAGATTTGTTCTCTGAGGGGTAGGGCTGTTTATGCCTGAG
This sequence comes from Platanthera zijinensis, assembly GCA_039513925.1. Classification (NCBI taxonomy): domain Eukaryota; kingdom Viridiplantae; phylum Streptophyta; class Magnoliopsida; order Asparagales; family Orchidaceae; genus Platanthera; species Platanthera zijinensis. The sequence continues at coordinate 153,713,801 of CM077092.1, read as the reverse complement.
TGTAGGAAAAGGTATTTCTCTGAGTTGTAGGCCTTGTGGCAAGGCTGAGGTAGGGCTTATTAGCCTGAGCTATAGGAACCTTTCAGGGTTCTGAGTTGTAGGGACCTTTCAAGGTTCTGAGCTGTAGGATCTGAGGATCTGAGATAAAGAAGGAAGTTAGGCCGAATCTAGCACACTGCTAGATAGGTGAAGGGGGAAAGTGGATGTACCCAGACCTTGGGGAACCACTATAAATTTGTGTGCAATCTGTGGTGTGTGCATATTTGTGATTGCTGTGTTGTGTTTGCTGCAGTGTTTGCTGAATTCTCTTATAGTCAGTAATTATATTCTGCCTTAAGTTAAAACAAGCATTAGAACCTATTCACCCCCCCCCCCTCTAGGTGTTTAGGTGGCCTTGAAAGTAAAACTATCAGATGTCATGCATCATAGTATTTGGCCTGTCTTCTCTAGGCCTCTAGCATTGGTGATCGCTTTTCACGCTAGAGAAAAGAGTGACGAACTAGCAATCAAACTAGGCAAGTATACCTATCGAACTATAGCTAGGGGACACAAGTGTAGTATTGAAATCCAGGAACTGTTGAGTAAACCTACTCACAAGAAGGCTATTATCTTATCGAAGGATTGTTTTAGGGTTAAGAGAAAGATAATTGCGATTAAGATAAGAAATATTGCGCTAAAAGAGAACTACTTGCACCAAAATGGAGAGCTATTAAAAACGATCACAACGAAGGGTTGAAACGATGAAATGGAAAAGCACTCGATCGAGAATCACCTCGGCAAAAGCTGATTAAAAATGTGATAAAAACATAAACTTAATAGGGTAAAGGTCCTTGACTGTGGGGTTCCCAAAGCTTGAAAACACTTCTCTCGAAGTCGTGCCCAATAGAGTTAAGGAAGGTCCGACCGAACTCTCGTCCAAATTGGAGACCTAAAGCTCGCTTTACGCTGTGAACCTCACTAATTTATTTTACTCCAATCCGGGAGATTTGGACATCTTCCTCTATCGAGGGGTACGTACAACTCTCTTTACTCTTGAGTGTTCACTTCAAACTACGAGCCTTTCGACTAGCTAAGAGTGAAAACAAAGATGGAAATTATATATCGATGATATTACTCCAAACATGAAAAATCAAGAGTAAATTGAAGGCCTAAACCCTAATAAGAAAATTAAATTTAAAGCATCATAACTTAATCAACTCGAACCTCGGATCATCAAGATCGAGTAAAAGGAGGATTAGTTAATCATGGAGAAGTGGAGGAGGAGAGATGAGTAGAAGAACATTTAGAAAACAAAGTAAACAAAGGGCACTTTATATTAATGATAAGAGAGAACTACACTTGAAAATAACGGATTACACTTGCATGGAAATGAAACCTAAACTAGCATTATATTTAGCAACTAAAGCAATTACCAAAACTATAACAAAAGATTACACTAAGCTAGGGATAAGAAAGACATAAAATGAGAAAGGGAGAGAGAGAAAATGAAAAACACAAAGAAACAAAAGGGCAGCACCTCCCCTCTAAACCCAAAACTTCTCTGGACACAAGGTGGAACCACTAAATTTATAGAAATTCTTATGGGTTGGTCACGCACCCTGTCACGCCCAGGGAGGGCGTGTCAGAGGGGCATGTCATGTACAGAGTTTACCACGGGCTCTGGATTCTAGCGGGAATGATGATTGCTTTTGTACATTGGTGTACACACCCCGGGACATGCCCATGTAGGAGGGGAGTGTAAGGCATGTCAAGTCTCAATCATTGGTAAGAAATTCGCAAGTCATCGAAAAAGGTGGAACACGCCCGGAGACACGCCCGTGTAGGGGGGCGTGTCCGTACTGTTGACGTGAAGCAACGAAAAATCTTTAAATGCGGCAGTAGGCTTCGGGATGAGGGTGACACGCCCAGGGAGGGCATATCAGGGGGACGTATCAACGGTTTTTCTCAGTATTTTGGTTTAGGCAGCAAACATCCCCGGGATCAGGTTACATGCCCTATTACACGCCCATGGAGGGCGTGTCATGGGGGCGTGTCAGGTAATTTTTGGCCGAAAGCTCTAGAAACCTGCAAAAATAGAAGAAAATATTAGTGACAATAATATATACAAAAAGAGGCCAACAAATAAGCTTATAAGACATGATATGTGTATTAAAAATCAGAAAATACCATTATAGCTTAGACTACAAAATGTATTATCAAATTCCCCCAAGCTTAAGCTTTGCTTGTCCCCAAGTAAAGATATAAAAACTTGCTAACCATAAAAAGGAAACTAATCAAAAAGTTCTAATTATGCTTACATAAGTATTATGCGAAATTCTTAAGCAGGGAAAAAGTGAAACGTAAACCTAAAACAATTACTTAAACATGGTTTAACAATTTATAAGCTTTACTAACGAAAATAAATCATCCAAAATTTTAACAAAATTCTTTAAATAAATTTAAGCAAGGTAACGAAATGAAAAAATGCATTGAGTTGTTACTAGATCCAAGCAACACATTATGACTATATCAATTAAATAACAAAAATCTAAATTTAAATTCAAAACTAATACTGATTTACTTTTCTTCTTTACTTAGCTAATAAAAAAATTCAAAAGCATTAATCAAAATGACTTATTTGGACTGAAATGTTTGGTTTAGGATTATGATTAGGAGTGGAATTCAAAGATAAACAAGGAGGCTTTAAAAAACACACTAAACAAAAACAAAGAGTTTCAAAAATTTTATAAATAAATTTTTTTTTCAATTTTTTTTCTTTTCAAAACAAAGGCCATACTTAATTTTTCTTTTCATTTTAAAATTGGTCAAACAAAGGTAAACACTTCTTTTGAGCATACTTTTTCAAAAACTTCTCCAAATATATCACAAAAAACCCTATCATAATCATGAAAATTTTTTAATGAAACTCTAAAAGGTTAGTGTGATTAGATAGGTTGGAAAATTTAGCTTTGGTGAAAATGAAATGATAAGTGGAGCTATCAAATGAAATTGGAAAAAGACTCAAAAGCGGCTAACTAGGGGTAAAAAATTTTAGATTGGCAAGAAGGCTCAAACAAAAACAAAAACGGCCTAAATCATTTTTCATGCTTCAAAATTTATCTAAAGCATAGTTTTGAAAATTTTTCAAAAAGCAAGTCCTAGATAATAAAAGAAGATTAATGAAATTATCTTACAAATAGAAATAATAGGTGCCTTGGATCATTCACATCTACTATGCTAATCAAAAGTCGATATTACAAAAATTATCCAAAAATGAAAAGGAAAATAGTGGATGAAATATTTTATAGAAAGTAAAGAAGATAAAGAACGAAAACCATAATAAAAATGCGAGTTTTAGAAAAAACATTTCACCTTAACATGCTATCGTGGATTAGAAACACAGTATGGCCAACATTTTACTTGTGAAACATAATTAAAAAGAACGATTAGAAATATTATAATTAGCTGAGTTGTTTATATGGGATTTTGAGAAAAACAAAACAAAAAGCAAGGGGTATTATTTAAATACCAAAATCCGTTTAAACTATTAAACTAAAAACAAATAGCATAATTTTTTTTTTATTTTGAAATATTCTCTTTTTTTTATTTTTAAAGATATTATCTTTTTTTTGAGATTTTTCTTTAAGAAGAAAAAGGAGAAAGCATAAGAATTTTTTTTATTGATTTTTTTATTCAGGGAAGCAAAATAAAGAAAAAGAGAAAGAGGAAATCCTCCCCGAAGCTTAAAATGGACATTATCCTCAATGGAGAAAGGAGGGGAAGGGGAGACAGAAATTAAAATATAAATGTAAGTACATAATTGAAAAACTGGTACTTCCCTAGATTTATGCGCCGCGAATGTTGATTGATGTCTCTCCCCCATGCTTGCGCTTTGGATCATTATAAAATGTCTTCTTTGGACTTCGTGATGGATTCAGCAGCGTTGGAGAAGGGGATCGCAGAAGCTTCTATAACGACCCCATCCGTTAAATAACATATAATAGAAGGTCCGGCAAGGGCCCCACACCATATGCCAAAAACAGGCGGCGAGGTCATAGGTTAATACCAAAACAGGTACGCATCCTAACACAGAGCATACTAGCGGAAGATTTTAACATTAATATTGAACTCCAGCCATGAATGTCCGCTTATAAAGACAACCACATTTATATATACTCTCGTAAGAATGTACATTAAATACATAAACGTTTGGCCTTAAGGCCATACAGTTATGCTTTACAAGTGTGGATTTCAAACATCGGCACGCAGGCTGACCACACATGAACATAACAAAAGTCTTTGCTTAGCCTTCGAGGGCCAGCAGCAGCAACAACAGCATCAGCAGGGGATTCAGCCCTCAATTTCCCGCTCGGGTCTCCAGCACCTGAATAGGGACAACCCACCATAATGGTGGCAAACAAGGCAGCGGTCAGCATTTAGCTGACCAATTTATAACAACCCTACCCCTTTCCCGGTGCAGTGGCATTCCTTCCCTGTAGGCATAGCATTTCACAGGAAGATATATCACGCATTGTGCCCTCACGCACAACCAATACATCACAAACACCGGCCACGGAGCCCGACGCTCTGTGCACTCAGGGCACATTCTTTGTGTACCGGAATACCAGGGTCACACCACCGTTCAAGTTCTGAAACCCAATGGTAAAGATTGGGCAATTAGTCTTAATGGATCACAAGCATAAGACTATCATTATGCCACTAACGAAAGCTCAATGACTTTACACTCTCATGTATAGTCGACATAATGCAGGTACAGATCTGCCACCCCCTGTTGCCCAAGTCACCTTACCATCACCGAATACTGAAGTACTCGAGGCCAATCTGTAGGCGCGGGTCGGTTTCACCTTTCTTGTTCGGCACTAAGCCTTTTTAAGAGCACACAGCTCACAATAGACACACTGTCCACCAAGGACTGACATCACAATCCAAAAAGGGAGTTAGTGCCAGCATTCCTCGCGGTCGCTTGGCGGGTTCAGCGGAACTCTCTTGCTACACCCAAAGTCAACCCAAACATAGCATACAACAAAAGAATCACGAGGGTATTTTCCTGGAATTCCACTCCAGTACTTCCTATTATTACCCTTCACAGGCACAACCCATCGACTCCACAACACACACGTTTATACGCGGAGTCTTCTCCGGTGTGCAAAATTAAACATCACCAATCCAGACTAACCTTTCCAGATGGGCTTCATACATCATGCCTATTCCATACTATACATTTCTGGATCTATATGCAAGACTTGGGATTTCAAGAATCAACCCAAGGAAATCCCTCAAAAGCCACCTTTTAGTGGGGCAAATCCATATGCATGCCAAAACGTGGACTTCACATGTCCAAGAAGGAAGATCGTTACCCTTGACGACCTCTTTGGATCCATGGAAATCTAGCTAGATAGAAAGCACCACAACGCTCTTGCCTTCACAAATCTGGACTCGGCTCTCAATTCGGAACCTTGAAGCTCCACCAGAAGTTGGACCCCTTCTCCCCTTCCTTCCTTGCTCTCCTTCTCACTATCTCTTTTAGAAAGAGAATGGCCAAGAGTGAATGAGAGTTATCTCTCAAACTCTGGCCTTAAGACAGTAGGGAAAGCCCTGGGCCATTGGATCCTATGTGAAGGAAATGAACGGCCACAAATCGCCCTGAAACCTCAGTTTTTGGGTTGACAAGGCTTGTGACACGCCCGTATCACATGTCGTGTACCTTAAGCGGCATACAAACCGACTTAACCCTAACAGGACACGACCATTGGAAACACCCGTGTCTCAGGTCGTGTGCCCTGATACGGCTTTGGACACGCCTGTGTCCAGCCCGTGTTCACCAGGCCTCATTGCCTTGGCCAAATCTATAGAAGGGCACGACCTCTGATACGCGCGTGTCATAGTTGTGTGCCCAACTCGACTTGCCTCTCGAGGATCATCGAGTGAAGTTTTTTGACCCATAGGAGGACATAGCCTAGGACACGCCCGTGTCATAGGCCATGTACCCTCTCGACAAACGTCAAGAGTATTTTGTCGAGAACTCGAGACAACACAAAGCAGAACATGGCGTGGGACACGCCTGTGTCCCAGGCCGTGTTACCCTCTTGACAAACGTCGAGTGTATTTTGTCGAGCACTCGACAGGCTGTGTGTCAACTCGACAACACAGAGCAAGACACGACGTGGTACATGCCCGTGTCCCAGGCCGTGTTGCCCAGCCTGCACTCACTCTTGAGATTTGGGGTGTTACAAGCTTCAGCTTGTCAGAGCCGTCCGGGGAAAAAAAGTAAAATAAAGAAAATAGAAAAGTAACTTGGGTTGCCTCCCAAGAGAGCCCTTTGTTTAAAACGTCGTTTGAGCTCGACGCAACAAAATAATATTGTCCAAAAGATTATTGTCCAAAAATAATATTTAAAGTTTTTAACAAAAAAAAGTCTTTAATTATCCAAAATTCAGATCATGCAGAATAACATTAATACAGTTCAGACTGACGTCACCACAGAAATACTGTTTAAGACGCTGACCATTTACTTTGAAATCGTCCTTATCAGGGTGTGAAATTAAAATAGTTCCATATGGAAAAACTTGTTTAATAGAAAACGTCACAGACCAATGAGACTTTAACTTTCCAGGAAATAAACGTAAACGAGAATTATAAAGAAGAACTTGGTCACCCCGCTTGAAGGTTTTTGGGTGCCTTAAGTGTTTGTCGTGAAAACATTTCGTCCGCACTTTATAAAATTGGTTGTTTTCGTAAGCAAAAGAGTGCCACACGTCGAGTTTGTTAAGTTGAAATTTTCAAAAATCGCCGATAGAGTGGGGATTGAAATTTAAAAACCTTAAGGCCCAAAAAGCATGGTGTTCTAATTCTACGGGTAAATGACACGATTTTCCATAGACCAACCAAAATGGCGTACATCCAATGGCGGTTTTGTGCGCTGTTCGGTAGGCCCATAGAGCATCATCTAATTTGGTTGACCAGTCTTTTCTAAAGGTGAAAACAGTCTTTTCTAAAATTCTTTTTATCTCTCTGTTCATTACTTTGACTTGTCTGTTAGTTTGGGGTAGTTGAAAGTTGAAAGCTTATGCGTAACGCCATTTTTAGTAAGGGTTTTTTAAAACTATGCGTTACAGAAATGTGAACCCCTATCGCTAACGATGGCTCACGATGTACCAAATTGAGAAAATAATTTTTTAAAAATGTAATTATGACTTGGGCGTCTTTAGTAGGAAGAGCTTGGGCTTCAGCCCAACGAGAAACATAATCTACAGCAACTAAAATATATTTATTCCCGAAGCTAGAAGGAAGAGGGACAACAAAATAAATTACCTAGAGGTATAAAATTTCGCACTCGAGGGAATAATTTTGCGGTATTTCATTTTTATTGGAAATATTTCCCGACCGTTGGCAACTATCACACCTACTCACAAAGGCTTATGCATCTTTAAACAGGCTAAGCCAGTAAAAACCTGCGTAAAGCACTTTATGGGAGGTGCGAGAAGCTTGATAGTGACCTCCAGTCGGTCCTTCATGCAAATGTTTTAGAATAACTAATCCTTCTTCAAGAGAGACACATCTCCTTATCACTTGGTCCGCACAGAATCGAAAAAGATGCGGGTCCTCCCAAAAATAGTTCTTCAACTCAGAAAAGAATTTCTTCTTTTACTGAGAGGAGAACTCTTTCGGAAGGGCACGAGCCACTAAATAGTTGGCTATGTGTGCAAACCAAGGAGAAGGGGGTGTGGTAATTAAAAGCAGCTTCTCATCGGGGAAGAAAGCATTAAAAGATTTTTCATCTAATTTTTCAATATAAGGATTATCTATTCGCGAGAGATGGTCGGCGGCCAAATTCTCGGCTCCTCGCTTGTCACGGATTTCTAAGTCAAACTCCTGGAGGAGTAAGACCCAGCAAATCAGGCGCGTCTTGGCATCCGTCTTAGCAAGAAGATACTTGAGGGCCGAGTGGTCCGTAAAAATGATAATTTTTAAAAGCATAATATAAGGGCGGAATTTATCAAAAGCGAACACTATAGCTAGGAGCTCCTTCTCGATTTTGGTGTAATTCTCTTGTGCTGATGTATGTGTTTTACTTACATAATAGATGGGGTGGAAGTTTTTAGAAATATGTTGTCCTAGTACAGCTCCCACCGGGAAACTACTCGCACCGCACATAATTTAAAAGGGAAGGTCCCACACCGGAGCAATCATAATAGTGGCGTTAATTAATTTATCTTTTATTAATTCAAAGGCAGACAGACATAGATCATCAAAATTAAATGGGCGTCTTTTTCTAAGAGATTAGTAAGAGGTTTGTTAATTTTGGAGAAGTATAATATGAAGCGGTGTTAGAAACCAGTGTGTCCTAAGAAACTTCTTATAGCTTTAACGTTCGTAGGCGGCGGAAGCTTCTCGATAACTTCTATCTTAGTAATATCGACTTCAATTCCTCTCGCAAAAATTTTATAACCAAAAACTAACCCATCCCTCACCATAAAATGACATTTTTCCTAATTTAGGGCGAGGTAAGTTTCTTCGCATCTTTCTAAGACTTTTTTTAGGTTTTCTAAACAACTATCAAAGGCATCACCGAACACTAACAAATCATCCATAAATACCTCCATTATGCTTTCTATGTACTTGTCGAAGATAGTGAGCATACATCGCTGGAATGTAGTTGGCGCATTGCATAATCAAAATGACATTCTTCGGTATGAGAATGTGCCGAAGGGACAAGTAAATATAGTTTTCTCCTGGTTCTCGTGAGAGATGTGGATTTGAAAATACCCCGAGAGACCATCGAGAAAACAGTAAAAGCTATGGCCGGATAATCGCTCTAAAATTTTATCGATGAACGGCAAGGGGAAGTGGTCCTTGCGGGTGGTGTCGTTTAACTTATGATAGTCGATACACATTTGCCACCCCGTCACCATCTGTGTCGAGACTAAATGATTACTTTCATTTTTAAGTACAGTTATCCCTCACTTTTTCGGCACTACCTGAACAGGGCTAACCCACTTACTATCAGATATAGGATAGATAATTCCTGCATCTAATAGTTTCATAACCTCCCCCTTTATGACTTCTTTCATGTTTGGATATATACGGTGCTGAGGTTGGATTGAATTACCCGAATTATCTTCCAGTAAGATTTTGTGGTTGCAGAAGGATGGGCTTATGCCCTTGATATCGGAAATATGCCAAGCAATAGCTCGGCGATACTTACATAAAACTAGAAGGGGTTTAACATTTTACACTTCAGTCAGGTAGGCCGAGATTATCACAGACAGTTTGGACTCTTTTTCTAAGAAGGCATACGTAATATGTTTGGGCAGTTCCTTTAATTCTAGGGTAGGGGGTTCTTCATACGAGGTTTTATAAATTCTTTCTTTTTCAAAAACTATGTCTTTGTAGACTTTTTTATATGGAAAATTAAAAGGGGTGGGGCTAGTGTCCAAGGCAGCTTCTTGAAGAGATTCCATTGGATGAGTAGAGGGAGGACGAAAATCAGAAAATTTATTTTCACTATCTAAAAGGCAGTAGGAAGATTCATCACTTAAGGTATCTAAGAAAAAACTGGAGTCGTCATTCTCTAAGGTGTTCTTCATCGAATGGGTGATAGAGAAAGTCACTTCATCGTCGCCTACTTGAAGGAAGAGCTTACCATTGCTTACGTCAATGATAGCTCGGGAGGTGGCAAGGAAGGGTCAACCAAGGATCAGGGGAACCTTGATGTCTTCTTCGATGTCGAATATGACGAAATCCACCAGGAAGATGAATTTGTCGACTTTGACTAAGACATCCTCCACGATTCCTAATGGGTATTTAACTGATCTATCAGCGAGTTGGATACTCATACGCATGGGGTTGAGGCAACCAATTCCTAACTTCTTAAATAACGAGAAGGGAAATAGGTTGATACTCGCACCTAAGTTGGCCAATGCGTTCTTGACAAAAAGATCACCAAAGACACATGGAATAGAAAAACTACTCGGATCACCAAAGACAGACGGAATAGAAAAACTACCCGGATCACTGATCTTCTTTGGTAAACCGTTTATTAAGACAGTAGAGCACTCAGCATTTAGTATGACATGCGATAAGTTTTCTAACTTCTTTTTATTAGACAGGAGGTCCTTAAGGTACTTAACGTACTTTGGCACTTGGGAAATCGCTTCATGGAGGGTAGATTTATGTGGATTTGCTTAAAAATTTCTAGGAAGCGAGAGTATTGATCATCCTGACGTTTCTTGTTAAGTTCGAAAGGGTACGGTGGAGTTGGATAATTTTTAAAATTGGTGGCGGAGCGAGATATTTTTCTAAGGCAGAGAGAGGAGTGATTACTTCTTTTTCAGCGGGTGGTCGAATTTTCAAAACGGGAGCGGAGCTTGCCTCAGGCTCTTCGCTAACCATACCAGAAACTTGCTTTCCACTCTGAAGAGTTATAGCTTTCGCTTTCTCTCTCGGTTTGGGCTCGGTATTGGAAGGGAGAGACCCTGCGGGTCACTCAGAAATAATTTTTGCGAGTTGTCCTACTTGATTTTCTCGATTTTTAACGCTTCCGGTTTAGGTTCTTATAGTAGCGTCATTTGTGGTTATATATTTAGAAAGTAACTCCTCCAAGCTTGGAGGTTTTTTATAGTTTTGAAGAGGTGGAGGTGGTGCAGAAAAATCATTTTGGGGTGGTAGGCGCATTGCGTTCGAAGGATTACTCCACGAAAAATTCAGGTGGTTCCTTAAAGCGGGATTATAACTATTCAAAAAAACGAAACCCTGAGTGAAAGAAAAGGGATAGATACTACTCTTGAGGGGGGGTGAATAGAGTAATCAAAAATTTCACTAGCAAAGTTGACTGTCTACTCAACTCCCTTGGAGTTAATTACGGAATGAAGGTTATAGATACTTGAGATGAAACCCTAAAGCCTAACACAAGTGTTGTGCACAAAAGGCAGCCAACTGTAATTACAGTTAAGGCTTGGAATCCTAAATAGCAACTAGCAATCTTAGTTAAAATCTAATCACAGCCAATCAGCACAGAGAATTAATTAAACAATCCAGACGACACAAGGAATTTATAGTGGTTCCCCAAACAACTTGGGTACGTCCACTCTTCTACCAACAAGGTAGGAATCCACTCAGGTTTTTGATCAGGTGCCCTGCCACCAAAAAGATCTGCTTCAGGTAGATCCAGAAACCCTTTAGACTTTTGATCAGGTGTCTAAAAACCAACACAGGTTTTTGATCAGGTGCCCTGCCACCAATGGATACTTTTGAAGGGAATAATAACCCACAAGAGGGGGAAAGGAGGTTAAAAAGTCTTCTCTATTTTACAATAGATTAGTGAAGCACAAGAACTTGCACTGAGCTAGAAAGCTCTAAAGAGTCAAGGCTCCCCCTGGCAAAAAGAGCGTCCACGTGAAGTCTTGCTTCAGTGCAGAAACACTTCAAAAAACTGAAGGAAAAAGCTACAAGAAGATAAATAATATGAAATAAAATTCTTCTTCAGGCAGCTATCTTCTTCTTCTTCTTCTTCAAAAAACTCTGAGTGAAGATCTTCCTGGAGGCAGGAGAACTCAGGTTGAAGAAGAGTGAAGAGCTAAAACTTCTTCTCAGTTAGATGTGAATGAACTGAGAGCAGTTGAAAACTGTAAGTTGTAAGCTTGAATGCTGCTGTTAGCTTTTTGTATATCAGAACTAGTTGATTTCTTTCTCCAAAGAATTCTTTATATAACAGCAACAGCAACGGCTCTTACTTGAGTTTGAATCTTGTCTTCTACTGAACTCTGCAAGCTGGGCTGCATAAAGCATAAAGCAAAACAAAATACTGCAGACAGATATCCTATAAGAGGATAAAGCTTTCTAAGAAGCTGCAAATAACTCTCATGAAATAATACTAGAGAAAGTCACATCAGAAAAGACTCTTTATAGCCAAGGAAAACTTTTTGAGTCTAACGGCTATAAAGGACAGCCTGGCAGATAAAGCAGAAATCATATCTCAGCTAATAAGACAAACAACTTTGTCAGAAAAAGATTAGCTCATGCATAAGGAATAGAACAGATATTGCATGGAAATAATATCATAAATTTATTCAAACAATCTTTTATAAAATATGCCAAAATAAATCACATCAAAGAAGATGACAAAATTACTCAAGACATACAGCAAAACGTCGAACGACCCTCGGAGATCGTCGACCGAAGCACAGAGATCGTCGACCTATCAGACAAATAGTCGAACGATCCAGATAGTCGAACTATCAAAGAAGATAGTCGAACTACCACAGCAGATAGTCGACCTATCAGAACAGATAGTCGAGCTATCAGATAGTCGATCTATCAGGACAGATAGTCGAACTACCAAAGCAAAACAGATCGTCGACCTATCAAACAGATAATCGAACTATCAAAGAAAACAAATCGTCGACCTATCAATAGATAGTCGAGCTATCAACCAAAACAGATAGTCGACCTATCAACAGATAGTCGAACTATCAGATAGTTGAACTATCCAAGCAGATAGTCGAACTATCAAAGAAGAGCAGATAGTCGACCGATCAACAGATAGTCGAGCTATCAAAGAAAGCAGATAGTCGACCTATCAACAGATAGCCGAACTATCAGATAGTTGAACTATCCAAGCATATAGTTGAACTATCCAAGCAGATAGTTGAACTATCAAGAAGAGCAGATAGTCGACCTATCAACAGATAGTCGATCTATCAGATAGTTGAACTATCCAAGCAGATAGTCGAACTATCAAAGAAAATAGATAGTCGACCTATCAACAGATAGTCGAGCTATCACAGACAACAGATAGTCGACCTATCAAGCAGATAGTCGAGATATCAGGAAGACGATCGTCGATCGGCTGATCGACGATAGTCGAGCGACATTCGACCATAGTCGAACCAGAAATTACTTAGCCAGATTTTCATTTGGACAGGCAATTCTACACAACTAGAGAATCTATCCTATCAACTAACCTTTGACCATAGATAAATCTTGGGTCAAGAGACAGAAAGAGAAGACTGAACTCAAATCAAAACCTAGGGTACCAACACTGAGCATGAAAATTCGCAACAGAAAAATTATTAAAAGCATTTCTAGGCATATTATTAACATAATCTAATTGTTCGGGAGTAGGAGTTGCAAAATCCCATACCTGAGGGGCAAAGGCAGTAGTCATCTTCGTAATTTTTGTACTTAATATTTCTACTTGCAGAGCTTGCTGGGAGACATTGTCTACTTTAAAGATACCTGCAGGTTTGTTTGGACGGGACCTAGGCACATTCCACTAATATGTGTTCATGGCCATGTCCTCAAAAAGGTGAAGAACTGCTTCCGGGGTTTTGTTGTTTAAGGTATCACCAGAAGCTGCGTCTATCATTTGTTTTATATTTTTATTTAGCCCATAATAAAACATCTGCACTTGTAACCATACAGGCAACGCGTGATGGGGGCATCATCTTAACAGTTCTTTAAATCTTTCCCAGGTTTCATATAAGGTTTCAGAGTCTATTTGTCCAAAGGCAGAAATATTATTCCTAAGTTTTGCAGTTTTAGCTGGCGGAAAATACTTCGTCAGAAATTTTTCAGTTAGTTGATCCCAAGTGGTGATGCTCCCTCTTAGCAGAATCATCAACCACTGTTTAGCTTTGGTTCTTAGGGAGAAAGGAAATAATCTTAGCCTAATAGTATCATTTGTGACACCATTTATATTGAAGGTGTCACAAATCTCAAGAAAGCTTGCTATATGTGCGTTCGGATCTTCATCTTGAAGTCCGTCATATTGCACATACTGCTGCACCATTTGAATTTTGTTAGGCTTTAGTTCGAAATTATTATTAGCTATAGCAGGGCGAACGATGCTTGATTCGGTTCCCTCTAGATTTGGTCGTGCATAATAGGACATTGTCCTATGCACGGCTTCCTCCACGTGGGATTCTTCCATTCTTAAAGTAGAAAATGACTCGGAATCCTCAACCAGTATTTTGAGAGTAGGTCCGTAAAATGGCGATCTTCTCCGAAGAGTACTCTAAATTTCGTGGTCCAAGTCCAAAATAACCGATGGACTCCCGCGGGTCATGCACAAGAAGAAGAGAAGATAAAGAAGGAGAAATTAATAAACTAGAAATAGGAGAAGCAAAAAAAAATTTGAAATAGATTTTTTTTATGTTTTAACTCCCGAACTTCCCAAGGGCTACCCAATAAAGGGTTCGCAAGGTACTAGACAAGATAGTGGTATTTAAGCCACTTTGCCCTTTTCGAGAGAGTTAGGTGGTATAGAAAAATTATGATGCGGGTTTCTATTAAGAGGGTTAAAATTTTTTGTATTTTTAAATTTTTTAGAAAGAGGATGAGAAATAGAAATGATCAAAGTAATAGGATCGTGTTTTCAAATTATCAACAAAAGTTGATCCCCGGCAACAGCGCCAAAAAACTTGGTGATCGCTTTCCACGCTAGAGAAAAGGGAACCGAACTAGACATCCAACTAGACAAGTATACATATCTAACTGTAGCTAGGGGACACAAGTGTCGTATTTAAATCTGGGAACTATTGAGTTAACCTACTCACACGAAGGCTATAATCTTATCGAAGGATGGTTTTAAAGTTAAGAGAAAGATAATTGCGATTAAGAAAAGAAATATTACGCTAAAAGAGAACTACTTGCAGCAAAATGGAGAGCTATTAAAAACGATCACAACGAAGGGTTGAAACGATGAAATGGAAAAACACTCGATCGAGAATCACCTTGGCAAAAGCTGATTAAAAATGCGATAAAAACATAAACATAATAGGGTAAAGGTACTTGACCGTGGAGGTTCCCAAAGCTTGAACACGCTTCTCTAGAAGTCGTGCCAATTGAGTTTAGGAATGTCCGACCGAACTCTCATCCAAATCGGAGACCTAAAGCTCGCTTTACGCTGTGAACCCCACTATTGGATTTCACTCCAATTCAGGAGATTTGGACATCTGTCTCTCTCGAGGGGTGCGTGCAACTCTCTTTACTCTTTAGTGTTCACTTCAAACTATGAGCCTCACAGCTTGCTAAGAGTGAAAATAAAGATGGAAATTATATATCGATGATATAACTCCAAACATGAAAAATCAAGAGTAAATCGAAGGACTAAAACCTAAAAAGAAAAAGTAAATTCAAAGCATCATAACTTAATCAACTCAAAGCTCATATCATCAAGATCGAGTACAAGGAGGATTAGTTATTCATGGAGAAGTGGAGGAGGAGAGATGAGTTGAAGAACATTAAGAACACAAAGTAAACAAAAGGGTAATTTATATTAATGATAAGAGAGAGCTACACATGAAAATAAAGGATTACGCTTGCATGGAAATGAAACCTAAACAAGCATTACATTTAGCAACTAAAGCAATTACAAAAACTATAACAAAAGATTACACTAAGCTAGGGATAAGAAAGACATAAAATGAGAAAGAGAGAGAGAGAGAGAACATGAAAAACACTAAGAAACAAAAGGGCAGCACCTCCCCTCTTAACCCAAAACTTCTCTGGACACAAGGGGAACCACGTAATTAATAGAAATTCTCACGGGTTGGTCACGCCCCCTTTCACGTCCAGGTAGGGTGTGTCAGGGCAGCGTGTCATGTACGGAGTTGACCTCGGGCTCTGGATTCTAGCGGGAATGATGATTGCTTCTATACAATGGTTTACATTGTAACACCCCTATCCGTCACATAGTATATAACAGTAGGTCCAGCCGGGGCCCGACGCCATATACTACGGACAGACCAGTTGGTTACGCGTTGAAACCATACAACCAATCACCAACGTCCTACACAGAGTCATTCTAGCGGAAGCAATTTATTAATTTGCACAATTACAAGAACCCTGCCAAGCAAGAATGTCCACTACAGAAATAACAATAGGAATGAAAAATACAAAAGTACCGGCCTTATGGCCTTACAAGGTTTGCTTAACAAAACATGTCTTACATACTTCGGCTCGCAGGCCGGTCATACATGAAATAAACGGAAAGCATAAAAGGGTTAGGCCTTCGAGGGCCAGCACCGCAACATGGGCTTTAGCCCGCTATTTTCCGCTCGGCTCCGCAGCACCTGCAAGCACAAACCACCGCCCGGTGGCAAACAAAAGCAACGGCCAGCTATGCTGACCAAATTATAACGATCCCGCCCCCGAAATCGGGGCGGCGATGCTCTGTCCCTGCACTTTATTAGTATAGGCAATAAATTAGTGTGAACACACATCATCACAGGCGTAGGCTCGCACGGCCACACACCTCGTGCACACAGGGCACATTCACGGCGAACCGGCCAACGTCACGTCAATTCAAGCCATAGAAGTTCTCGTTCCACCACCGCCTCTTGGACGGCCAACCATATGAGCATTTTGCCATCCTGGCCTTGGTCACGACAATTTAAGCCATAGACCGCCGAAAACCCTCATCCATGCCAACGGTCCGACCGAACGACATAGACCGGGTACGGTTCCGCCTGACCCGTGCTCACACCGCAACGGCAATTTAAGCCATATGCGCAGGTCAAGACTCACCGAGTCCCGTTTCCACCACAATAATCACATAACCCGGTTATGTTCACGTTGGCTCCCCGGCCATCGTGTTGGCAAAACCCGCTTTTGCCCAGTTTTCTGGGTGCACCTTGGAGTTAATCTCCAAGGCTCCCTGCTGCAATCTACCACGTAAAAACCCAAAAAAAACGCCCAAACACCCGGAGTCTTCTCCGGTTCATATGCAATGCAACATCACCGATTCGGCTCTACTTGTCCGGATAGGCTTCACACACAATGCCTATGTTCGATTTCGCATACGAACTCTACACAAGGGGGACTTCACATATCTACCCCAAGGAACGCTCCAACTCTTCGCTCACTCGCGAGAGAGGGCTTCCTATGCAAAAGGGAAAAAGGTCTTCACATGCCCAAGGTTGAGAAATCGTTACCCTTGCGTTCTTCCGTGGCGCCATGAAAATCTACGTGGATGAAAAGCACCGCAATCTCCTTGCCTCCGCGGATCCGGACTCGGATCGAGAATCGGAGCTCCGAAGCTCCATCGGCGGCCGGAGTTGACCACCTTCTTCCTCCTCCAAGCTCTCCCTTCTCTCTAGACTTTAGAGAGAGAGAACCCAAGTGAAAATGGGGTTTGCAAACCCTATTTTCGGGTTTAAGCTGCCAGCAACCACTCCCAGCCGTCGGATCCCAAGCCAAGGAAACGAACGGCCAAGATTAGATCCGAAATCATAAAATCTGGGCCGAACACGGGTTGCAACACGGCCGTGTGCCTGGCCGTGTCACCCATTCGCCGTCTCGATCGATTCGAAAAACCAGCACACGGCCTTTGACACGGCCTCCGACACGCCCGTGTCACCTGCGACACGCCCGTGTCGGGACCCGTGTCACGCCCCCCGTGTGCAATCGACCAACACTTCGCAGTCAGAGAGGTACACGGCCTTGTGACACGGCATCAGACACGCCCGTGTCAAATTTGACACGCCCGTGTTTGTACCAGTGTCACGGCCCGTGTACCACAATTGCAGATTCCCTGGAGTGACACAGCATGGGACACGCCCGTGTCCTAGGCCGTGTTCTACAACTCGACTAGCGCCGACCGCCAAAGCATCGACCGCACGACCCGAGGCCGAACACGCCTGTGTCACGCCTGTGTCACGCCTGTGTCACGCCCGGGACACGCCCGGGACACGCCCGTGACACGCCCGTGACACGCCCGTGTCACGCCCGTGACACCTGCTCCAAAATCCAAACTGGGCTTAAAACATCACCCGTCCCTCTTTTGAGTTTCGGGGTGTTACAACTCTCTCCCCCTTAAAAGAACTTCGCCCACGAAATTACTAAAGGAAAGTAAACATAAAACCAAGAGCGGTACCTGAGCGAAATAACTCTGGGTACTCCTCCAGCATGGTCTGCTCCCGTTCCCAAGAGAGCTCCTCACGACCGCAATTGTCCCAACGGACCTTGACCATTCGGATTTCCTTGTTACGGAGCCTCTTGACCTCTGCATCTTCAATACAAACGGGCTTGACCTTAGTCATCAACCCTTCGTCCACCGGTACTTGATCAACTGCGATCACCTGCGAAGGCTCTTGCACCGCCTTCCGCAATACAGAGATGTGGAACACATCGTGTAGTCCACTCAACTCTACCGATAACTTCAAACGGTACGCAGCTTCGCCGACTCGCTCCAGAACCTCAAAAGGTCCAAGGTACCTTGGGCTCAGCTTCTTCAAGCGTCTCACCCGTGAAACCCCTTTGAACGGCTTTACTTTCAAGTATACCCAATCGCCTACCGCGAACTCCACGTTCCGGTGCTTGGCATTGTAATACTTCGCCTGCCTGTCCTGAGCGATCAACAAGCGCTCCCGAATGATCCGCACCAACGAGGTAGCACTATCCACCTCCTGCTTCTTGTACAACCTTGCCTCACCCATTTCTAACCAAGACAACCGCGTGCGACACATCCTACCATATAGGGCCTCAAAGGGCGCCATTTGGATACTCGCCTGGTAGCTGTTGTTGTACGCGAACTCCACCAAATACAGGTGGTCCTCCCAATGCTTACCGAAGTCCAGAACACACATGCGTAGCATGTCCTCCATCGTCCTATTGACTCTCTCGGTCTGCCCATCCGTCTGCGGATGGAAGGCTGTGCTGAACTTTAACTTTATTCCCAGCATCTGCTGCACCAATCTCCAATCATTTGACGTGAACCGCCCATCGCGATCACTCACAATGCTACGGGGCACGCCATGCAGCCTAACAATGTTGTCAACATATAACTTCGCCAATTTCTCCACTGGATCGTCCTTCCTATGCGGAATGAAGTGCGACACCTTTGTTAACCGATCTACGATCACCCAGATGGCGTCGTTCCCCTTCTGCGACCATGGCAACCCATGCACAAAGTCCATAGATATGTCGTCGAACTTCCACTCCGGTATAGGAAAGGACTTTAGAAATCCTCCCGGCTTTTGGCACTCCGCCTTCACCAAGGCGCACGTTTGGCATTTAGCCACGTACAACGCCACGTCTTTCTTAAGCCCCGGCCACCAAAACAGCTTCTTGAGATCACGATACATCTTTGTGCTCCCTGGGTGGATTCAGTACTTGGTATGATGAGCCTCGTACATCAACTCCGCCCGGAGGTTACCCCCACTTGGGACGCACAACCGATGATCCTTCAATAGCAAACCATCTACTACCGAGAACTGGGAATTTGACCCATCCAGAGCAACCTCCATAAGCTCCTTCATGGAGTCATCTAACTCCAATGCCTGCCGAACCCGGTCAGCCAGGTCATACTGAACTTCTGTCCAGTTTAACATTGCTTTAGCGCTCGTCTGCCTGTCAACGCAACAGATCTTAAGCTCCTCCAACTCCCGTATCAACCGCTCATCATGCACCGACAACCAGTTGGCTTGGGCGGGAGCCCTACGACTCAACGCATCTGCAACTACATTGCCCTTCCCGGGTACATAATGTATTTTGAAGGTGTAGTCCCCAAGGAACTCCATCCACCTCCTCTACCTCATATTAAGATCCTTCTGATCCAACAAGTACTTCAGGATCTTGTGATCGGTATATATATCGACCCTTACGCCGTATAGGTAGTGCCTCCACAGCTTAAGTGCAAATATCACGGCCGCCAACTCCAAGTTGTGGACCGGATAGTTCCTTTCATGCACTTTCAGCTGACGCGATCCATACGCAATCACACTTCCATGCTGCAACAACACGCAGCCCAAACCACTACCAAAAGCGTCGCTATACACCTCAAAGCCCTCGGTCCCACTCGGCGAACTAAGCATTGGCGTCGTGGTCAACCGTCTCTTCAGCTCCTCAAACGCTTGCACGCACTCCTGTGTCCACAAGAATCTCTGATCTTTCCTTGTCAACTTCGTGAGAGGTAGCGCTATCCGCGAGAAGTTCTCTACGAAGCGCCTGTAATATCCAGCAAGCCCGAGAAAACTACGGACTTCCGCGACAGAAGACAACGCAGGCCACTCCCGTATCGCAACGATCTTCGCCGGATCCACCGCTATACCTTCCCCACTAACAATGTGACCAAGGAACGCTACTGAGGGTAGCCAGAACTCGCACTTGGAGAATTTTGCATAAAGCTCATTTCTCCTCAAAGTCTCCAACACCAGATGCAAGTGCTTGAAGTGATCTTCTTCGCACTGCGAGTACACCAATATATCGTCAATAAAGAAGATCACAAAGCAATCCAGGAAATCTCGGAACGTCCTGTTGATCAAGTCCATAAACACTGATTGCGCATTCGTCAGTCCAAACGGCATGATCGTGAACTCGAAATGCCCATACCTTGTGCTGAACGCCGTCTTCGGGATATCACATTCCCTTATCCTCAACTGATAGTACCCCGACTTCAAGTCCAACTTAGAATATACTGACGATCCGACTAACTGATCAAAGAGATCATCAATCCTCGGGATCGGGTACTTGTTCTTCTCCGTCAGCTTGTTCAATTCTCTGTAGTCGATACACAACCGCATACTACCATCCTTCTTCTTAACGAAGAGGACCGGTGCGCTCCAAGGCGACGAGCTTGGACGCACATAACCTTGCTCCATCAGCTCCTCTAGCTAAACTTTCAACTCTGCCATCTCCTTAGGCGCCAACCTATACGGAGCACGTGACACCGGTTTGGCCCCCGACACGAGCTCGATGGTGAAATTAATCTCCCACTGCGGTGGGGCTCCGGGAAGACTATCCGGGAACACATCGGGGTATTCACAAACCACGGGAATGCTATCCAACGTGGACTTTGGCTCCACAGCCCCCACTATTGTGAAGAACAGCTCTGCTCCAGCACGAACTGCCTTTACCACCTGAATAGCAGACATCAGCATCTTGCTCAACCCCTTGAGTCCCTCGAATGTTGTCCCCCGCACAACACCCAGCTTGACCTCCTTCCGGTCACAGTCAATCCAAGCCTTCTGCTCCGAAAGCCAATCCATCCCAAAGATAACGTCGAACTCTACTAGTGGCAGCAATGACGCTAGCAAGTCGAACTCTTGGCTCCCTATGTGAACCTTTACGACGCACACTCTGTCCGCACGCATCGAGCACCCATTCGGTAGCAGCACATCCAACTTGTCCTTCGCCATCGAAGAAGGGACTCCGATGCGCGATATAAAATTTTCGGACAAGAAGGAGTGTGACGCTCCCGTATCGAACAGTGCCCGTGCTGGACTATCACTAATCACAACAAAGCCTATACAAACAATATCAGGCTAACAAGCAATAGACAACAGTATATAAAGTTAACTTGCTGTAAATTAACTCGTACCTGTCACCACGTCAGCTTGTTTGATGGCCTCCTGTTGGCCCAAGTTATAGACTCTAAGCTGAGTCGGAGCATAGTGGGACGCGGTTGACTCCACCGCCTGGCCCTTCTCTTCGTAAGTAGCTCCTTGCTTTTTCTCGGACTTTGGGCGTCCGCTCCAGCAATCACGGGCAAAGTGCCCCATCTTTCCACACGTGAAACAAGCGCCCGGGGTTCGATTAGTAGTTGCCCCCGAGGCACCCGCAGAAGAAGCTGGACCTGACGTCCTAGCCTTCTTGAAGAATTTTCGATAGCCCGACTTCGACGTAGTCGGCGCTTTGAATTCCGATTTCTTCCCGCCAGAATCCTTCTTAGCTTGCACATTTCTCATGTCCTTCTCCAAGGACCGGGCCGAGTTGACCAAGGTTAGGAAACCCTGCGCCATGGGCCCTGACAGTAGCAACCTCAGCTCATCTATTAACCCTTCATAGAAGCGGTTAGTCTTTCGCTCCTCGTCGGCAAAAGTAGCGCTAGCATATCTCCCCAACCGAGTAAACTTGCGGAGGTACTCGTCTACAGTGCTATCTCCTTGCACCAACTTTTGGAACTCGTTCTCCAATGCGATCCTCTGCGCTGAGGGGAGGTATCGAGCCATGAACTGTCTCGAAAACTCTGCCATAGGAACTTCGGCCAACGGCCTTCCCCTCAACTGGTGTAGCTCTAGGCCTTCCCACCATATCCTTGCGTCCCCATCCAAAAGGAACGTCGCTATTGTGGTCTTCTGCCACTCTTCCGTTTCTGTAGCTGTCATCACCCTATTGACTCTTGAGAGCCAATCTTCAGCCTGGGTCGGGGTTCCCATTCCCGAGAACACCGGTGGGTGGAAGCCCATCACATGCTTCAACTGTCTTTCAGTTGCTCTCCTAGGCAACTCCGACTCCACCGCCACCTGCTCAACACTTCTAGGCTCCGCCGCTTGGAGCGGCACTTGCTCCCCGCAGGAGCAGGCTGTTGCACCTGTCTTGCAGGTTGCGCATTAATCATAGCAAAGACAGCTTCTGCCACCAATCTAATGGTCTCGGCAGACGGAGGTGTTGCAGGCGCTTCACTTGGCGCACTGCTTGCCTCAGAACCTGGCCGTTCTGACGGCCCAGCACCACTCCTGGTCACCTATAATCGTGCAAAACATCGATAAGCGACCAAATATTACTGCAAACAGCAATTATAGGAACACGCAGGTTCCTCAAACATGTGTATTTTCATTCCTAAGTGGACATTCATGGGTTCTTTTCATGTTATAACGATGACGCACACATGTGCTCACCACCCCTTAAAGTGAATTCGTCCACGAATTCATTTAAGTTTGACCGAAACCAGTAGTCTGATACCAATTTGTAACACCCCTATCCGTCACATAGTATATAACAGTAGGTCCGGCCGGGGCCCGACGCCATATACTACGGACAGACCGGTTGGTTACGCGTTGAAACCATACAACCAATCACCAACGTCCTACACAGAGTCATTCTAGCGGAAGCAATTTATTAATTTGCACAATTACAAGAACCCTGCCAAGCAAGAATGTCCACTACAGAAATAACAATAGGAATGAAAAATACAAAAGTACCGGCCTTATGGCCTTACAAGGTTTGCTTAACAAAACATGTCTTACATACTTCGGCTCGCAGGCCGGCCATACATGAAATAAACGGAAAGCATAAAAGGGTTAGGCCTTCGAGAGCCAGCACCGCAACATGGGCTTTAGCCCGCTATTTTCCGCTCGGCTCCGCAGCACCTGCAAGCACAAACCACCGCCCGGTGGCAAACAAAAGCAACGGTCAGCTATGCTGACCAAATTATAACGATCCCGCCCCCGAAATCGGGGCGGCGATGCTCTTTCCCTGCACTTTATTAGTATAGACAATAAATTAGTGTGAACACACATCATCACAGGCGTAGGCTCACACGGCCACACACCTCATGCACACAGGGCACATTCACGGCGACCGGCCAACGTCACGTCAATTCAAGCCATAGACGTTCCCGTTCCACCACCGCCTCTTGGACGGCCAACCATATGAGCATTTTGCCTTCCTGGCCTTGGTCACGGCAATTTAAGCCATAGACCGCCGAAGACCCTCATCCATACCAACGGTCCGACCGAACGACATAGATCGGGTACGGTTCCGCCTGACCCGTGCTCACACCGGAACAGCAATTTAAGCCATATGCGCAGGTCAAGACTCACCGAGTCCCGTTTCCACCACAATAATCACATAACCCGGTTATGTTCACGTTGGCTCCTCGGCCATCGTGTTGGCAAAACCCGCTTTTGCCCAGTTTTCCGGGTGCACCTTGGAGTTAATCTCCAAGGCTCCATGCTGCAATCTACCACGTAGAAAACCCGAAAAAAACGCCCAAACACCCGGAGTCTTCCCCGGTTCATATGCAATGCAACATCACCGATCCGGCTCTACTTGTCCGGATAGGCTTCACACACAATGCCTATGTTCGATTTCGCATACAAACTCTACACAAGGGGGACTTCACATATCTACCCCAAGGAACGCTCCAACTCTTCGCTCACTCGCGAGAGAGGGCTTCCTATGCAAAAGGGAAAAAGGGCTTCACATGCCCAAGGATGAGAAATCGTTACCCTTGCGTTCTTCCGCGGCGCCATGAAAATCTACGCGGATGAAAAGCACCGCAATCTCCTTGCCTCCGCGGATCCGGACTCGGATCGAGAATCGGAGCTCCGAAGCTCCACCGGCGGCCGGAGTTGACCACCTTCTTCCTCCTCCAAGCTCTCCCTTCTCTCTAGACTTTAGAGAGAGAGAACCCAAGTGAAAATGGGGTTTGCAAACCCTATTTTCTGGTTTAAGCTGCCAGCAACCACTCCCAGCCGTCGGATCCCAAGCCAAGGAAACGAACGGCCAAGATTAGATCTGAAATCATAAAATCTGGGCCGAACACGGGTTGCAACACGGCCGTGTGCCTGGCCGTGTCACCCATTCGCCGTCTCGATCGATACGAAAAACCAGCACACGGCCTTTGACACGGCCTCCGACACGCCCGTGTCACCTGCGACACGCCCGTGTCGGGACCCGTGTCACGCCCCCCGTGTGCAATCGACCGACACTTCGCAGTCAGAGAGGTACAAGGCCTTGTGACACGGCATCAGACACGCCCGTGTCAAATTTGACACGCCCGTGTTTGTGCCCGTGTCACGGCCCGTGTACCACACTTGCAGATTCCCTGGAGTGACACGGCCTGGGACACGCCCGTGTCCTAGGCCGTGTTCTACAACTCGACTAGCGTCGACCGCCAAAGCGTCGACCGCACGACCCGATGCCGAACACGCCTGTGTCACGCCCGTGACACGCCCGTGACACGCCCGTGACACGCCCGTGACACGCCCGTGACACGCCCGTGACACGCCCGTGTCACGCCCGTGACACCTGCTCCAAAATCCAAACTGGGCTTAAAACATCACCCATCCCTCTTTTGAGTTTCGAGGTGTTACATACATGCCCTGGGACATGTCCGTGTAGGAGGGGCGTGTAAGGCACATAAGTCTCAATCATAGGCCGGAAATCCATCAATCGTCGAAAAAGGTGGAATACTGTTGGGTACATTGGAAAATATGTACCTGATTTGAAGAAGCCTAACTTAGCATAATGATATACATCAAGGTGTATTCGATGTTGTTTAAGTTGAATATGTGCAGGTTAAAAGTGTGAAGAATTTCTAAGTCCATGTGTCAACACCAGAAGAAGATGTGTCGACACTTCAGGAAGTTTGTTTCGAAACTTCAAGAAGGCTGTGTCGACATAGAGATAATGAGTCGACATCAACTGTGTCGACACCGGGAGGCAGTGTCGACACACACAAGATATAGTCGACATCAACTGTGTCGACAATAGGAGGCAGTGTCGACACACAGAGGCAGAAGTCAACAACAGCTATGTCGACACTTAGAGACTGAGTCGACACTTGGCAGAATCAACAATAAGTCTGTGGCTGAAGTAATTGTGTCGACATACTACTATCTGTGTCGACACATTCTCAAAAAGTTGTGTCAAGAAGCTGTGTCGACATCAAGACATATGTGTCGACATCACAAAGGATTGTGTCGACACTCAATCAAATTGTATCGACACATTTTAACAATTGTCTCGACACATATTGACAGTTTGTCTCGACACTTTCTGGCAGAAACAAAGACTCCTTGGCAGTTTGAAGAGTTGACAGTTGTGGGTCTCTACAGGTTAACTGACGTGATTGACACAGACAGAAGTTTGTTAGGAACCGGACAAGCCGGTTACCAGGAATGAAGGCTATAAATAGACGGATAGAGTCTGAAGAAAAAAAAGGAACTGAAAACTGAACACTGAATAAGAAGTGAGAATAAGAAGAAGATCTTTGCAGATCTAAGAAGATATTCTGATTGAACTATCAGAATCTGTCTAAGTAGAATTCAGTCAAGAAGTCTGAAGTATCTTCAAGGGACTTGGATAGAGAGAGATCCAGTCAAAAGAAGGCAAGAAGAAAGCTATCTCAGATTTCAAAAGAAACAGATTTTGAACTTATATGTCAAGAAGATTCAGATTCAAATTCTGAAATCTAAGGTGAAAGCTGTTGATCAGTTTGTGTCAAAGAAGATCAACTCAACAAAGTTCAGATTCAAGAAGCTTTGAAGAAAGCTAAGTTCCAGTTGATTTTATCCATCTGATTTATCAAGAAGCTGATCAAGAACACTGTCTTGTTCCACCTCTCTCTCCAGAAGCAAGAAAAAAACATATTTTACTCAAATCTTGTTGGATCTTTTAATAGATCTGAGGTGTAAGCCTAATTTATAAAGGCTGAGTGTAGGAGAGATAATCTCTGAGTTGTAGGTCTTGAATAAAGACTGAGGTAGGGCTGAATTGCCTGAGCTGTAGGAGTGTAGTATCACTCTGAGTTGTAGGAATCCATTTTGGATTCTGAGCTGTAGGATCTGAGGATCTGAGTTAAGGAAGGGAGTTTGGCTGAATCTAGCACACTGCTAGATAGGCGAAGGGGGAAAGTGGATGTACCCAGATCTTGGGGAACCACTATAAATACTTGTTGCAATATGTGATGTGTAGTTCTAGATTGTGTGATTGTGATTGCTAAAGTAGCTGCAGAACTCATAGAAAATAGTTTTTAATTACTTAATCATTCTGCCTTAAGTTTGAAAAGAAAGTAAGAACCTTTTCACCCCCCCCCCCTCCCCTCTCGGTGTCTAGGTAATCTTGAAAGTAAAACTATCAAGTGGTATCAGAGGGAGGTTACTCAAAGTAAGACTTAACAGTCTGAGTTAGATCTAAAGGCAGAATTAAGAATGAAGAAAATGGGTTCAGGTGAGAATCACAAGGAATTGGGATCTATGAAGCTTCCCATCTGCAGAAAAGAAATCTTTGGAATTTGGAAGGAAAGGGTTAGGTTGTTTATGGAGGCCTCAGACCCAAGAATTTATATCACAGTGAAAGAAGGTCCATACATTCCAATGAAGATTTCTGTATTAGATGAAAATCAGGAAACTCCTAAGGATTTTTCAGAAATGACAAAGGAGGAAATCATCTTAGCCACTATGGACAAGAGAGCTCAAAACATCATAGTAAGTGCAATAGATGATTCCACCGTCCAAAATCTAATACATTGCAAGACCTCCAAAGAGATGTGGGACACCTTGATTGTCTATATGGAAGGATCTGAAGAAGTAAGACAAGACAGAAAATCAATGCTCAACCAAGAATATGAGAGCTTCAGACAAGGAAAGTCTGATAGCATAACTGAGTGTTATAAGAAATTCTATAGGATTGTGAATGAACTAATGTCCTATGGAAGAGTCTTCAGTACATATGAGCTGAATAACAAGTTTCTCAGATCTTTAACAAAGGATTGAGATACCAAACTATGTGTCATTAGAGAAGTGGCCAAGTTAGCTGATATTTCTCCTCCAACCTTGTTTGGAAAATTGCTTTCATATGAAATGCAATTGATGGCTAGGAAGGAGGAAGAAAGAAGTACAAAAGGTGAGCATAGATCTGTGGCTTTCAAAGTTTAAGCCACTAGAAAGGAAGGGAGGATGTCTTCATCTTCTCTCAAGGAAGCTATAGAAGAGATAACAGAAAATTCAGATAGTCAGAAATCAGGGAGCAGTGAATCAGATACTGACTTTGCTGCCTTTACAAGACAGTTTCAAAAGTTCTTGAAAAAGAAGCAGTAGAAGTCCAGACCCTCCACATCACAGCCAGTAGATGAGTACTATCAGAAGAGAAAATCCTCAAGAAATGAGAGAAAAATAACTAAGCCCAGCAAAGCCATAACTTCTAAGATTGTTTGTTATTGCTGCAATAAGACTGGACATATGGTAGCTGAATGTCCAGAAAAGTGGAAGGAGTCAGTAGACAGAAAAAGGACTCAACACAAGGGCAAGAAGGAGAAATCTTTTGTTGCAAAGAAGGATAAGAGTCTTTCAGATCAGTCCTCATCAGAGTCAGAATCTAAAGTAGAAGCATACATAGGATTGTATGCAACCAATGAAGAAGAGGAATTTCTGCAACTAATGGATTCCATTCATGTTCAAGAAGACAAGGAATGCATGGGTCTGATGGCTGAGTTAGAAGATAACTAATGCATGATCATCCTGGTCCTAATAAGGTACAAAAAGTTTCTAGTTCTTCTGATTTTAGTACTGGTTCAGAGTCAGATTCATCTACATCAAGTGATGTGAATGGATCTGAATCTGAAGGTGATATTCATCAGTTGATGGATGAATATAGGGTCTTGTTGCAGGATCTTAAGAAAAGCAAGAATCTAGTCAAAGTTCAGGCTTAGGAAATTGCTGATTTTAAGGTGGCTGCAACTGAGTTTGAAAAAGTAATTGATCAAAAGTTAAATGAGATTGCCAAACTGAAAAATATAACCTATATTCAGATGGGCACAATCAAATATAACAATGATCAAATTAAGAGTCTGGAGGCCAGACTAAGAATAGAAAAAGATTTAGTGGCTAGTTACTCTAAGCCAAAATCTGTCTTACCTTTAATAGATGAGTTTGTGGCTCAAAAGGGTAAGGCAGGATTAGGGTTCAAAGGTAACCCCAGGGCTGCCCAATTCAAAAGAAAAGGCAAAGCTCCTGTCCAGCATCTAAACCTTTCAGTCCCAGTTATGTTTAGAAAGGTGCAAGTGCCTTCTAATAAATATGATCTTAAGAATATTCATGGTCATGTTAAGACTAATGTTCAGATAAATAAGGGTGTAAATGCCAATAGGTCTACCCATGTTCATAAACCTCATGGTTATAAGAAATCTATGGGTGGAGCTGCAGCAGCACCAACACTGGACAGAAATTCTTCTGTCAAGGGTGTATCAAGACCTAGATACAACAAGTTTGAATGTTGGTGTTGTGGCAAGAGAGGCCATTTTGCCTTAGACTGCTGGCATAACACAAATGTAAGGAAGAATAATAGTCTACCAGTTAGAAGAGCTGCTGTTAGTCTTAATATGAATGGTGCTAACCTGAACCAAGGACCCAAGACTTACTTGGGTTCTAAGGGAAAGTAATTCTGTATTGCAGGAAAGTCCAAGTTGTCATGCCCCTATATGGTACTTGGACAGTGGATGTTCCAGGCACATGACTGGAACAAAGGGGCTGCTGAAGGAGTACACATCTGTCAAAGATGGACCTAAAGTAATCTTTGGTGGATCTGAAAGAGGAATCATCAAAGGGTTTGGTAGCATTTCTTCAAACCAAATTACCATCACCCAAGTGGCTTATGTAAAAGGTTTGAAACATAATCTGATTAGCATAAGTCAGCTGAGTGATCTTGGATATGACATTTCATTTGTTAAGGATGGATGTCATATCAAAAGGTCAAGTGATCAAAAGATCATATTGACTGGGTATAGAAAGAGAAATGTTTATTGTCTTAATTTTGTATGTGAGAACAAGGCTTCTCCCATCTGTCTTGTGGCTGATGATAATGCATCTCATTGTGTCAAGTGGCACAAGAGGTTGGCTCATCTTAACAACAAGACAATTGGCCAACTCTTCAGCAAAGAGTTAGTGAGGAATGGTCCTCAAGTTAAGTGTATAAAGGAAGGGGTATGTTCAGCTTGTCAAAAGGGCAAGCAGACAAAATCCTCCTTTCATAGTCTTGAAAACAAGGATTCTATGAGGTGCTTATACCACTTATGTATGGATCTTTTTGTTCTTATGCCAGTTCATAGTCTATGTAGGAAGGTCTACACTTTTGTGGTTGTAGATGACTATTTTAGATATACATGGGTGTTCTTTCTGAGACAAAAATCAGAAACCCCAAGTGTCTTACTTAGTTTTGTGAAACAAATTCAGAATGAACTAAACAGTACAGTGGTCAAAATCAGAAGTGACCATGGCACTGAATTTCAATCTGAAAGTATGACAAGATTATGTGAAGACTTTGTGATTTTCCAAGAGTTCTCATCACCTAGAACACCTCAGCAAAATGGTATTGCTGAAAGAAAGAATAGGACATTGATTGAAGCTGGTAGAACTCTATTGAGTGACACCTCTCTTCCAGAATATTTCTGGGCTGAGGCTGTAAACACTACATGTTATGTGATCAATAGGGCTTCTATCACCAAGTGCCACAAAAAGACTCCCTATGAAATTATGAAAGGTAGAAAACCAAATCTATCCTACTTTAGGATCTTTGGTTGCAAGTGATATATACTTAACAATGGCAAGTCACATCTAACTAAGTTTGCTGCCAAATCCCAAGATGGGATATTTGTTGGGTACAACATAAATAGTAAGGCATATAGAGTCTTCAACTTGACTACTCAAGTTGTAGAAGAATCTGTACATGTTGTGTTTGATGAATCAAGATTAATCAACTGTGAGTTGCCTTGTAGTTCATACAGTACAACAGGTATAAGCAAAAGGATGGACAACCTTTCCATTGCAGAAGGTTCAACAGTAAATGAACAGATGGAAAATGTTGACTACAGTCCAGGGGGAGTACATGATTCTATAGAAGCTGAGGACTCCCAGGAAGTGCAGCATAATGAAGGGACTGGAAATAATCAACTAGAAGGAAATCTACCTCCTGCTATCAGACATCTTAAAGACCATCCAGCAAATCAAATAATAGGTGATCCAAGTCAAGGAGTGCAGACTAGAAGCAGAAATCTGAGCACAGTCCTGCACTAAAGTTTCCTATCTCAAATGGAGCCTAAGAAATTTGAATAAGCCATCCAAGACCAACATTGGATTAATGTTATGCAAGAGGAGCTTAATCAATTCAGAAGGTGCAAAGTCTGGGAGCTTGTTCCTAAACCAAAAGACCACAACATCATTAGAACAAAGTGGATATTTAGGAACAAGTTGGATGAGAGTGGTGTAATTGTAAAGAACAAAGCAAGACTGGTTGCTAAAGGATATAGACAGGAAGAGGGAATAGATTTTGATCAGACATTTGCCCAGTAGCAAGACTGGAGGCAATCAGGATGTTTCTTGCCTATGCTGCATACCAACAATTCAGGGTATACCAAATGGATGTGAAATCAACATTTCTGAATGGAGATCTAAAAGAAGAAGTCTATGTGGAACAGCCATCAGGTTTTGTAGACTCTCTTAAACCTGATTATGTTTTTAGACTTAGGAAAGCTTTATATGGGTTAAATCAAGCCCCAAGGGCTTGGTATGACACCCTGTCTACTTTCCTTATTGAGAACAAATTCTCAAGAGGCAAAATAGACAAGACTCTATTCCTTAGGGAGTCTAAAGGTAAGATAATCTTAGTCCAAATCTATGTGGATGACATAATTTTTGGGTCTACAGAGAACAACCTTTGCAAGAAGTTTGCAAAACTTATGCAAGGGAAGTTTGAAATTAGTATTATGGGGGAACTTAAGTTCTTCTTGGGACTCCAAGAAAGACAGACTGATGATGGCTTGTCCATATCCCAGTCTAAGTTCACCAAAGAGTTGATAAAGAAATATGGTATGGAATCTTCCTCTACCATGAAAACTCCTATGGGAACAAATATGCCTATATGTAAAGATGATACAGGTAAGCCTGTAGATTAGTCTTTGTATAGAGGAATAGTTGGTTCTCTATTATACCTCACAGCTAGTAGACTAGATATTATGTATGCTACATGTGTCTGTGCTAGGTACCAGGCATGCCCTAAAGAATCTCATTACACTGCTGTTAAAAGAATTTTGAGATATTTATAGGGCACACCAAAACTAGGCCTTTTGTACTCTAGGAATGGAGATTTTCTACTAACAGGTTATTCAGATGCAAATTTTGCAGGCTGTAGAGAGGATAGAAAGAGTACTATAGGTACTTGCCAATTCTTGGGAGGAAGACTGATATCATGGAGCAGTAAGAAGCAGACCAGTGTGGCAATATCCATAGCTGAGTCTGAATATGTTGCTGCTGGAAGTTGCTGTGCACAACTATTGTGGATTCAGCATCAGTTAAAGGACTATGGTATTCAAGTAAGTAGAACACCTTTATTGTGTGATTCTAAGAGTGCTATTTCTATTGCTAACAATCCTGTTTCTCATAGTAGAACTAAGCATATAGAAATAAAATACCATTTTCTTAGATAGCATGTAGAAAGAGAAGACATCTCATTGGAATTTGTTAAAATAGATTATCAAATTGCAGATGTATTTACTAAGCCACTGGATGAAACAAAATTCAATAAATTTAAAATTGAATTAGGAATGCTGACCATTGATTAGTATATCAACAAACAGAAATTGGCTAAGTAAAATGGTGTCGACACTTTCAGTGATAAAGTGTCGACTCAGTATAGTTATGTCGACTTGTCAGAGAATTAGTGTCGACACAGAGAATTTGTGTCGACACTTAAGGGTCAAATAGTCGACTAATCCAGAAATGTAGTGTCGACTTCACCAGAATAATGGTGTCGACACTTACAGATTTTGTGTCGACACTTGTACTAAGAGTCGACACAGAATTTCTGATGCTCTACTATGTCTCTCTTGTGTCGACATATCCTCAATTGGTGTCGACGCACAGTAGTCAACATTGATCTCGAGATAGTAGAAGTTTGTGTCGACACATTTCATCTATGTCGACACATTTAGTCTGTTTTTGCCCGACTATTGACCTTCTTTCATTAGAGGGTATAAATAGGTCAAGAACGTATTCTGTCAACACGCTCACAAGGTTTTCGAGACTAAAACCCTATGTCGACATTCTCTCTCTTCTCTTCTCTCAAGTTTTCTCATCTTTCCAATGGCGCCAACGGTTGAGGATAACGTCAATGAGGGATATGAGCTGGTTAGGGCTGCGTTCGATAATGCCACGCCTGAAATAAAACAGGTGATATCTTATCTTGCTGATAATGGATTGGAATATCTTGTTTTTGAACCCACCAAAATCTAGAAGAAGGAGGTACTTGAATTTTACACTTCAGCATCAGTGGATTCTTCTGGACTCAAGATCAAATCCACAGTTCATGGAACCAAGGTGAAACTTACTCTACGGAGTTTAAGAAAGATTCTTCAATTATCAAGCATTGAGAATGTAGAAGAGGTCCCAGCCTCTAAGATAAGGGAGGCTCTACAATGGTGTGGATTGGATCCAACCGTCAAAATTGGAGCAGCCATCAACAGAAAAGGAATGAATCCACAAGGCAAATTTCTATCTGAAGTGGTTGGGAGGTGATTTTGTGTAAACCTGGCGGCCATGATAGGATTTAGGCCTTAATGTTTAACCTCATAACAAGGATAATCTTCAGGGTTAACACAGACTGGTCAGCAGTTGTGTTTGATAAAATCATGAAAGGACTTAAGAAGCCAAATCTGGATTGGATTTTGAGTCTATATCTGGCTGGACTCATCCCAGAGGTCATGTAACAAATTCCTGGGACTAAGATCAATCACATGAGAAAAATGGACATGAGATTATTCTCAAGATGGGATAGAGTTCTGTCCAAAGAGGTGCCTGATGTTGACAGGCAGGACACACCAGAGAAATCCCTAGGTCATGATCAAAGTACTGAACAACTTCCAGGAGATCAAGTGAGAGAGCAGGCTGAAGACCAGCCTGAGTCTACTCAAGTCCAGGATGAATCTTTACCTGCACAGGTGCAGGGGGAGCAAGTTTATTCTCCTGCCCAGGACATTCCTAACAATGAACAGGTGCAGGGGGAGCAGATTTTTGAACAAGTGCAAGAGGAAGAACAAATAGATTTATCAAAAGATTTGCACACTGCTGGCCTAGATGACTCATCTTCTGCTCAGGCACAAAAAGAATTCACTCTAGATGAGTTGTTTCCTGATGTTGAAATTGCTACTGATTGAGTTGAGGAGGAGCAAGAAATTGAGAAGGAGCTCGAAATTGAGGGGGAGCAAGTGATTGTTGACAAAGATCAACATGTCACTGAGACAGATATTCCTCCTTCACCTCCTGATAGAGTTCAGATTGAAAAATCTTCAGAATCTGAGTCTGCAGAAGCCAGAGTGGCAAAGAAAAGGAAGCTCATGGTCTTCAAAAGAAGAAGCCATAGCTACAAGCAGGCTCTACAGACTTCAACTCACCAATCTCCATCTGATTTTAATTACAACAAGTTCATGGTAAATTTGCAGGTGAAGCTAGATAATCAGAGATTAGCCTTGGAGAAATATGTTGATGAAAGTCATAAAAATCTTCAGTTTGATTTGGCTCAAGATATAAAGTCTATAAGATTTGAAGTAAATCAACATAAAAGAGAAATGACTGATTGTTTTACAAAAGGGGCACATGTTGTTGTATATCTGGCCCAACAACAAGGGGAAATGAAGAAAGAAATAGATGCTCAATCTATTAATCAAGGATACATTCTTGAAAATCAGAAACGGCTAAATGACAATCTGACAACTGCCAACACAGATATTCTTGCTCAATTTCAAACAACCATGACTAAATTGACTGAAGCTAGGGCAGCTGAAATG
Source organism: Platanthera zijinensis (assembly GCA_039513925.1). Classification (NCBI taxonomy): domain Eukaryota; kingdom Viridiplantae; phylum Streptophyta; class Magnoliopsida; order Asparagales; family Orchidaceae; genus Platanthera; species Platanthera zijinensis. Next base: position 153,679,522 of record CM077092.1, on the reverse strand, counting down.
CTAGCATATGATACTAAGTTCAAAACTGCATTAGACTCAGTTCAGTCAGCCATAACTACTTCCCAGAAGGACATTACTGCAAAACTTAACAAGTTGAAACCCTTCTTCAAAGATGGCATTAATTATCTAGATGGTCAGATCATCTTTCAGAAGGAAGATCTCAGAGATCATGTAGCAAGAGAAGTCCTAAAGGGGGAGAGGGTACTTATTTATGCTGGCTCAAAACATGCCAAGTGGGTCACTAACAGTGTCAGAGCCACATTGGGATATCCACCCCTTTGTGATGATGATAATATGGCAGAGTCAGGAGTACAACCATAAGGTCTACTTGAAGGCAACCAACCAGAGGTTGCTCAAGTCATATACCCCCCTGCAGATTTTGACATGATTCATCAGCAGGTGCAATCTATGTATAGTCCTCCAGAGGAGGTTTCAAATATTATACTTGGAAAAGTAGACATGCCTAAAGCTGCAATCAAGGCTCAGCAAGAGGCTCAACTGTCAAAGAAGAGATTTAGGGAGCAAGCTAAACTAAAACCTGATTTTTAACACTGGAGCCCTACCTCTAGAAACATCATACTAACTGCCTGGAAAGCTGTAAAAGATCAAGTCCATGAAAGGGGCAAGTGGTACAATGAACAAGAATGGCAGAAGCATGAAGCCAGACAGGAGGCTATTGTTCAGTATAGAAGGAAAGCTAAGATGGGAAAGCTACCTCCTGATGCTGTGGAGCCTAGCAAATTCTTTCCCAAGCCGTATCACTATTTTGAGAGACAAAGACTGAAGACTGAGGCTCGAGAGAAGGCTGATCTTAAAGGCAAAAAGCCTATGGAAGAAACTAAACCTTCTGTGCAGGCACAAGTACAACCTGGAAGAGGGATTGTTATAAAGGAGCCTGATCTGTCTTAGTCTAAGATGTCTTAGTCTTAGTTTAAAAATGTGTAATGTGAAACATTCAGTGTTAAACATTTTGTAAACAATCATTTTGACATAATACACAAAATCTTGCTCTTTAGTTAATTTTTGTGTATATTTTTTTTTATCTCTGTGATGAATTTGTGCAAGTGTTTTGATTGTTAATATTTTCTGTAATATTAAGCTTATATACATCATCATCATTTTGTTTATTATTATCATAAGTGGTGTATATCATTAGCTAATATGGGTTATGACTTCTCCAAATAGGGGGAGATTGTTGGGTACATTGGAAAATGTGTACCTGATTTGAAGAAGCCTAACTTAGCATAATGATATACATCAAGGTGTATTTGATGTTGTTTAAGTTGAATATGTGCAGGTTAAAAGTATGAAGAATTTCTAATACCATGTGTCAACACCAGAAGAAGATGTGTCGACACTTCAGGAAGTTTGTGTCGACACTTCAAGAAGGCTGTGTCGACACAGAGATAATGAGTCGACATCAACTGTGTCGACACCGGGAGGCAGTGTCGACACACACAAGATATAGTCGACATCAACTGTGTCGACACCAGGAGGCTGTGTCGACACACAGAGGCAGAAGTCAACAACAGCTATGTCGACACTTAGAGACTGAGTCGACACTTGGCAGAATCAACAATAAGTCTGTGGCTGAAGTAATTGTGTCGATATACTACTATCTGTGTCGACACATTCTCAAAAAGTTGTGTCAAGAAGCTGTGTCGACATCAAGACATATTTGTCGACATCACAAAGGATTGTGTCGACACTCAATCAAATTGTGTCGACACATTTTAACAATTGTCTCGACACATATTGACAGTTTGTCTCGACACTTTCTGGCAGAAATAAAGACTCCTTGGCAGTTTGAAGAGTTGACAGCTGTGGGTCTCTACAGGTTAACTGACGTGATTGACACAGACAGAAGTTTGTTAGGAACCGGACCAGCCGGTTACCAGGAATGAAGGCTATAAATAGACGGATAGAGTCTGAAGAAAAAAAAGGAACTGAAAACTGAACACTGAATAAGAAGTAACAATAAGAAGAAGATCTTTGCAGATCTAAGAAGATATTCTGATTGAACTATCAAAATCTGTCTAAGTAGAATTCAGTCAAGAAGTCTGAAGTATCTTCAAGGGACTTGGATAGAGAGAGATCCAGTCAAAAGAAGGCAAGAAGAAAGCTGTCTCAGATTTCAAAAGAAACAGATTCTGAACTTATCTGTCAAGAAGATTCAGATTCAAATTCTGAAATCTAAGGTGAAAGTTGCTGATCAGTTTGTGTCAAAAAAGATCAACTCAACAAAGCTCAGATTCAAGAAGCTTTGAAGAAAGCTAAGTTCCAGTTGATTTTATCCATCTGATTTATCAAGAAGCTGATCAAGAACACTGTCTTGTTCCACCTCTCTCTCTAGGAGCAAGATAAAAACATATTTTACTCAAATCTTGTAGGATCTTTTAATAGATCTGAGTTGTAAGCCTAATTTATAAAGGCTGAGTGTAGGAGAGATAATCTTTGAGTTGTAAGTCTTGAATAAAGACTGAGGTAGGCCTGAATTGCCTGAGCTGTAGGAGTGTGGTATCACTCTGAGTTGTAGGAATCCATTTTGGATTCTGAGCTGTAGGATCTAAGGATCTGAGTTAAGGATGGGAGTTTGCCTGAATCTTGCACACTGCTAGATAGGCGAAGGGGGAAAGTGGATGTACCCAGATCTTGGGGAACCACTATAAATACTTGTTGCAATCTGTGATGTGTAGTTCTAGATTGTGTGATTGTGATTGCTAAAATAGCTGCAGAACTCATAGAAAATAGTCTTTAATTACTTAATCATTCTGCCTTAAGTTTGAAAAGAAAATAAGAACCTATTCACCCCCCTCTAGGTGTCTAGGTAATCTTGAAAGTAAAACTAACAAATATGCCCCGAGACACGCCCGTGTAGGAGGGGCGTGTTCGTACTGTTGACGTGCAACAATGGAAAATCTTTAAATGCGGTAGCAGGCTTTGGGATGAGGGTGACACACCCAATGACATGCCCAGGGAGGGCGTGTTAGGGGGACGTGTCAGCGGTGTTTCTCAATATTTTGGTTCAGGCAGCAAACTTCCTCGGGATCAGGTTACATGCCCTGTGACACGCCCAGAGAGGGCGTGTCATGGGGGCGTGTCAGGTCATTTTTGGCTGAAAGCTCTAGAAACCTGAAAAAAGAGATGAAAACATTAGTGGCAATAATATATACAAAAAGAGGCCAACAAATAAGCTTACAAGACATGATTTGTGTATTAAAAATAAGAAAATACCATTATAGCTTAGAATACAAAATGTATTATCAAGCATCCTATCCCGGATCTATATCACCTGAGCATCTGTGTCCTCCACAAACTTTGATCCGAGTGCCTTTGGATCCTCATCGTGGATCCAAGATAGTGGGGTCCTACATCTCTGTCCGTACAATGCCTCGTAAGGGGCCATGCCTATGCTGAACTGATGACTGTTGTTGTAGGAGAACTCGATCAGTGGCAATAATCTCTCTCAGGGCTCTCCGCGGTCCAAAATGCATAGGCGCAGAAGATCCTCCAGTATCCAGTTAGTGCTCTCTATCTGCCCGTCTGTCTGAGGGTGGAAAGTCGTGCTGAAAGTCAACCGAGAGCCTAGGTAGGCGTGAACTAACCTCCACTCCTTTGACGTAAAACGTCCATCCCGATCTGATATGATCGTCCTGGGAACTCCATGGTTGCGGAAAAACTGCTCCACAAACCTCCACATTATATTACTGGTTGTAGCATCCTTTCTAATCGGAATAAACCTGGCCACCTTCGTCAGTCTATCGACGATCACCCATATCGAGTAATTCCCTGTATGGGATTGTGGTAGCCCTTGTATGAAATCCATTGCTATGTCGTCAAACCTCCACTCCGACACCGGAAGTGGCTGCAATAATCTGGCCGGACTCTTGCACTCTGCCTTTATGAGCTGACAAGCCTTGCAATGCATCACAAAGTATGTGATATCTTTCTTCATGCCCGACCAATACATTCTCCTCTTCAGATCTGCTGCCATCTTTGTGATCCCCGGGTGCACTTAATATCTGTTGTAGTGAGCCTCTGTCATGATATCCTCCCAAATTCGGTCTCCTGCTGGTATATAAACTCGGCCTCTAAACCATAGTAGCCCATCTCTCAGAGAGTAATCCCATTCCGTGCCTTCCTCCAAGTCCCTAAATATTGTCTCCATCCTCTCATCTAGCCTCTGCCCATCCCTATTGTGATCATGGATATCATTGGTGGTACTCCTCATAAAGCTCTGGATCATCCTCGGATACCAGAGATATCTGCATCTCTTCCAACATCTATACTAGCTCCATAGCCATCAGCCGAGGCCCTACTCCTAGTGTAGTTGCTCTCCAGCTCAGAGCGTCCGCTACCACATTGGCCTTCCCGGGATGATAGTGCATGGTGTACTGATAGTCCGACAAAACTCTACCCAGCATCTCTGTCGGATGTTCAACTCCTTCTGTGTGTCCACGTACTTCAAATTCTTGTGATCCGAGAAAATATCACAATGGACACCGTAGAGATAGTGCCGCCAAATCTTCAGAGTGAAGATAACTGCTCCCATCTCCATCTCGTGCACTGGGTAGTTCTGCTCATGTTTCTTCAACTGTTTGGAGGTATAACCTATCACGTGCCCATTCTACATCAGAACGACACCCATCCCCTGATACAACACGTTGGTATAAACCTGAAATCCTTCCTTCCCAGATGGAAGGGCACGAATAGGGGCCGAGGTAAGCCGACCCTTTAGCTCCAAGAAGGCAGCCTCGCACTGCGGCGTCAAAACAAAAGGTGTCTCCTTCTTCATCAGAGATGTGAGCGGGAGAGAAATCCAGGAGAATCTCTCTAAGAACTTCTTGTAGTAATCAGCATGTCCTAGGAAACTCCTCACAGCAGTGACCATCTTCAGCGGTGTCCAACCTTGTACAGCCTGAACCATTGCCGGATCCACTTCCAGTCCTGCTCCACTGATAATATGGCCCAAGAAAGCCACCTCCTTCAGCCAAAACTGGCACTTGCTGAACTTGGCGTACAGACCGTACTGCCAGAGCCTCTCCCGAGTTAGTGCCAAATGATGCGCATGCTCCTCTTTGGTCCTTGAATAGATGAGGATGTCGTCAATAAACACTATGATAAAGGCGTCCAGGTAGGCCTCGAACACCCGGTTCATCAAACTCATGAACGCGGATGGTGCATTCGTGAGCCCGAAGGGAAACACAGTGAACTCAAATAGCCTGTATCTACTGCTGAAGGAGGTCTTCGGGATGTCCTCCTCCTAAATCCACAACTGGTAGTATCCTGACCTTAGATTTAGCTTCGAAGACCAGTTAGCTCCCTTCAACTGGTAAAACAGCTCGTCAATCCTCGGCAGAGGATACGTGTTTCGGACCGTCAGCCTGTTTAGTTCCCTGTATTCAACACACAATCGGAGTGTCCCATCTTTCTTCTTCATGAATAGTGCCGGAGCTCCCCATGGCAAAGAGCTTGGCCGGAAAAATATGGCTTCAACGAGCTCCTACAGCTGTCTTCGAAACTCCACTAACTCCTTCATGGCCATCTGATAAGGAGCTCTGGATAACAACTTAGCTCCCGCCACGAGCTGTATCTAGAAATCCTTCCCTCGATGTGGAAGCAATCCTGGAAACTTCTCTGGAAATACGTTAGCAAAAGTCTCGCACCTCCGGGATACTAGCAATGGAATCCTTGGCCTCGGCCATCTCAAACAGCACCTAGTAGACTACGTTTCCCTGTAGATGGGCCTTGACGGCCTGAATAAAGAGAGTAGAAGACGAGAAGCTGAGGCAATACCTTCGAAGGTCAAGTAAGTGTCGCCATATCTCACCACGACCCTTCTTGATGGGCAATAAATTTGCGCATGGTTCTAGGTGAGCTATTCCATTCCACGGACGAGGTCCAAATTTGGCATCCTCAGGACCGTTGTCGAGGCCTTGAAAGTTACACCATCAATGGTCACTCCCAAAATGAACTTGGCCGTAGAACAGATCTCCATCCCGTTGGGGAGATGCACCCTCTAAACGACTCCCTCAAAGCTCTTGATCTGGTCCAGTTCTCTGATAAACTCCTCCGAGACAAAATTATGTGATGCTCCAATGTCGAATAGGGTGTGGGCAGGCTTGCCACACACCATAATTATCCCTGGGTTAGTTAAGTTTTTTCCTCTTAGATATCTAGTTTCAGAATCTTCCCTAATTCTACAGTTCTATATTCATGTAATCTAACTTCTAGAAAGGAAAGAAACTTAAATCAATGGCATACCTGCTATCACCCACTCCAGGTTCCGGGGATGAGCTAGATCCAAGGCATATACCTGCACTCTATCCTGCCTGCGTTCTCCGCCCTGAAATCCACGTCCTCGGTCGCATCCTCGACCACCAAACTGCCATGCAGGTGGGGAATCCTAAAGTGCTTGTGGGGGTGCTTCCCTCATGGGGTAGTTCCTCCGATTGTGCCTCGGCTGGTTGCACCAGAAGCATGTTGGTTCCTCCTCCACTGCCCTCGACATCTCCCGTATTTGTAAGGGTTGAGGAGCCAACACCACCAGGTTCCTCTGCTCCTTTTTGTCCTCCAGGCAGGGTTGTTCCCCATTCCTCCTTTTCCCTATGACACGACCTCTAGGTTGGTCCCTCCTGCCACCAATCACTGAGTCATTAGTCTGTCTCTTCCATCCCCGGACTATAAGCTTGTCTGCCTCGAGCTTCTTTGCCATCTCATAGATCCTGGCCAAGCTTCCGTCAGAAATGAAGAGGAGGGCCTGCCTCATGTCATCGTGAAGGCCCTTGTAGAACCTCTTCACGTAGCCCACATCATCCAACTGATATGAGCCTAAAAAGTGGGCTAGGTGTGTGAATTCCCGATTGTATTCCAACACCGTCCTACTGCCCTGCCTCAACTACAGGAACCTGCCCTCCAACTCATCCCTCGCCGACTGAGGTACAAAATACTCCAATAGAGCTTCTCTGAACTCCTCCCAGGAGATGTATGCGTAATCCACTCTAGCAAAGGTGGCGTCTAATAGTGACTTCCAACATATCTTCACGTGTGACTCCAAGCAGGAAAATGCCAAGTCTATAGTCTCCTCCTTTGGGCATCGAATCTCAGCTGGCATCTCGTAAATAATGTCCAGCCACTCCTCTGTACGGATTGTTGATTCCGTCCCGAGGTAGGGTGGAGGAGAAATACCCCGGAAGACGCTCAAATAGTTAGCCCTGGGATTTTGCTGAGGGGTCTGAGCCTGCTGATTCCTGAAGGCCTCCAAAATAGTCATCAGTGTCTGCCCCATCTCCGTTTGCTAGAATGGTGTCGGAGCCGACGGGGGTTGAACTATGTTTTGTGCTTGAGGTGTACCTGCTGAGGGGTAGGGTTCGTCGCAGGCTACAAAGGAAAGTTACAATTGTTAGTTAATGTACAAGTGAAATAAATGAAAAAAGTGGACTTTTGCCTGTGATTCCCTTTATGGGCACACCATTGCTTCTACTGCTAGTTTGTCCTCAAACTAAGCTCGTGCGGGGTGTCCTATGGTTTTTGTTAACTTCTTCTCTTCGGATCGAGGTTGCCTCTAATATCAGTTTGTAAGACCCCATTTTTGCTATGCTACTGGGCCTTATGCCCAGAACCTCCGTTTTGCGGTGACACTGACACTCAAAGAGTCTCCACCACAAAACGCTGATTTTGCCAGCATTGATGATCATCAAGAAGTAGAAGTAAAAATGAGAGAAGACAATTAAGTCAAGTCCACAAATCACATATAATATATAAAATAGAAATCACAGCAAGTCCACATGTAATATAAGTACTGAAACAGATCAGTAAAGTAGAAATATATACGGGCTTATGCACGGTACATCAGATCCTCACTACAACACTCTTGTGGAAGCTAAGTAAAAACTAATCACTCACGGAGCCGGAGGCTGGTGCATCCATACTAGACTGGCCCACCTCCATGTGCATCGTATTCCGTTTGTGCTGCATCTCCTACTACTGCTCCCTATCCCCCATCCGGAGCCCCTAAAATGTCTGGTCCACCGACCGTTAGTCAAAAGACGAAGCCTGATTTCCCCCACCCCTCCAACATTGTCTCCTAGGCACTGTGCGGAGGAATGATAGGAAAGCTATGATGGTGGAGCGTAAGGACAAGGCAGATGACAATGGAGCTATCTAGCAGGTATATTGTAATATTTATAGTGTTATAAAAAGGAAATGCAAGCTAGTAGTTCTATAATAATAGAGACGTAAGTGTAGAAGGTAAAGTGCACCTTAGAGAATAGTAATAGGTAATTATTAACCTTAACTTATATGAATACTCATACAAACTTATAAGTTAAGGGGTCTTTTGCAAGGCTCCCACTGTATAAGCTATCCCATATTAGTTTATACGATGGGGTGTCAGGTTTAATGCAGGTATGAGTGTTGTGATATGTTATGCCATGATTCATACAAGTGTAACACACACACGACTATATGCGTATTGACCTTTTGTTCCCCCATTTTGGAAGCTAGCTTCACTCCCAGGAGCCTTCGTAGTGGCCAAAGGAGACAGTGGGTCAGGATACCCCACTCCTAGACGGGTATTCACACTACCAGACCTAGCCCTTACGTATGCCTCTGAAGGACACACCAGAGTCACCACGTACTATGCTGACCCACCGCAAGTCTTTTCCTTGGCTAAGTGTAAACTGTTGGAGCATGCGTTCCGCACTTCTTAGTTTGAGAATAACAAATCCCGGATGTATTTGATCTTGGTATGTGTTTTAAATGTGCAGGGATAACAGGTTTTTAATGTACTAAGGAATGGCTGAGCATAGCATTGAAGAAAAGGAAAATCGAACTATCTGTTGCGATAACGCTACCGCGGGCGTTAGCATGGACAGTTACTACTGACGTCAGCCTTGATCCACATGATTCCGCACACGAAGTCACGGTTGAGCGATATCGCGGGGCGATACCGATGTCGCCGAGCGATATCCCACGATCGTGTCACGTTCTTCACTTAGATCTGAAAATCCGTGCGATGTGTGCCACGTGTCAAGCAATGGAGAGTTATCACTATCGCGGGGCGTTAACGCTACCGCCGGCGATAGCATGAAGTGATATATACGACCAAAAATTTCAGGGAAGAAATTAATCGTGCAGAGCTTAGTTTTCCCAGAGAATTTTCAGAGCCTTCATCTCCGTTTCCAGAAGAACTCCCTTGGTCCGTAGAAATCTCAAGAGCGAAGGAGATACGACCGTGCGTTCAAGATTGGAGATCTTCTCATTGGTTCATCATCCTCTTCAGAGCTCGTGATTTTGAGGGAGTTTTTAAGTTTTACTATTGTACTTTCATTTTCACTTTTTATCTCTATAATTGGGAAGGGAAAATCATCACCTTGTGTGAGGTGTCTAAGTCCTTGTGTGGCTTAGGGGCAAATCACCGCCTTGTGTGTGGTGTCTAGGTCCTTGTGAGGCTTAGGAGTAAATCGCCGCCTTGTGTGCAGCGTCTAGATCATAGGTTTGATTTAGGGGGAGGCTAGAAGCCATATCTAGGGAGATATTGACTATAGCCTATCGGTCCTTGGGAGAAGGACCGGTGAAAAAGCTAAAATCTATTATCGTTGTAATCCTTGATTTCAAGCTTTATTGAAATCATTTTACATATATATTTTGGAGAAATAAAATCTTGTTTTTCATTTCATTGGTGTGTCTCAAACTTTACATCTAATTTCGTATTTTATAAATAGTTTGTTAAAATTTTAAAGAGCCCTTATTCACCCCCCCCCCCTCTAAGGGCGCCACAAGATCCTACAAGTGGTATCAGAGGCAGGTTATTCCAAATACGGTTTCACCACCAGGAATTATGGCGCAGCATGACCATGCTTTCTCTGAGGGGCAAGGAATTAGTAGACCTCCGTTATTCACTGGATCTGATTATAATTACTGGAAAACTAGGATGAAATGTTTTCTTATTTCTCTTGACATTGAAGTTTGGAATATGGTAGAGACTAATTATGCTCATCCCACTTATACAATAGGAGATGTAGAAATGGAAAAACCAAAAGATAAATGGGATGATCAGGATAAGCTAAGGTGCAAAAATAATGCAAAAGCCATGAATGCATTATTTTGTGCATTGGATAGGACTGAATTTAATAGAACTTGTGCTTGCAATAATGCTTATGAAATTTGGAATTTACTTGAAGTTACTCATGAAGGTACCTCACAGGTGAAGGACTCGAAGCTGTTTCAACTGGAATCGGAATTTGAAAAGTTTAGGATGGAAGTGGATGAGGACATAGACTCAATGTACACCAGATTCACCAAGATAGTGAATGACTCAAAAGTGCTTGGTAAAAATTTCTCAAATGGTGATCTGGTAAGAAAACTTCTTAGATCTCTTCCCCCTAAATTTAATCCCAAAGTGACGGCTATTTCTGAATCTCTTGATCTTAAATCTCTTAATATTGAAAGGCTGATTGGGAACTTGAAAACTCATGAAGTTTAATTAAAAATTCAACAACAAGAGTATATGGAGCCAAATAAGAAGGGGTTGGCTCTAAGATCTAAGAAAGACAAAGATAGTAATTCTGAGGATGAAGAGGAAGATGAGGAAAGTCTTTTCGTTAGTAAATTTAAAAAATTTATGAGAAATCCGGAGAGAAGAAATACTTTTAAAAAATATTTTAAGAAGGAGACGTTTAGAAAGAAAAAACAAAAGGATGACGATGAGGAGGAAGAAAGACCCCCACCGGAGTGCTATCACTGCAGGAAGTTAGGACACATTCGAAGCAAGTGTCCAAAGTACTTGAAAGAACTTAAAGAAAAGAAGCACAAAGGGAAGAAGAAGGTCCCTAAAGTTGAAACATGGGATGATACTACTTCTGAGGATGTAAGCAGTTCAAGCTCAAGCGAGGAGGAGGAGGCCAATATGTGCCTAATGGGAAAAAGCGTTATATCTGATGACGAGTGCAGTGTCCAAAGCGACACTGAGGTAACTCCTCCAACTTATGATGAATTATTTTCTGAATTTTTAAAGACTTGCAAATGTTTTGAAAAAAGTTTAAAAGATAATGATCTTCTTAAAACTGAAAATAAAGTTTTAATTAAAGAAAATAAAAAATTGTTAAATGAAATTAAGACTATTGGAAAAGAAAAAGTCTCTTGCCAAGAGTGTGATCACTCTATGGGAAGAATAAAAGAGCTTGAAGAATCTCTTTCCAAATCTCATTCAAAAATAAAAATTCTCACAAAAAAGAATGAGATTTTAGAGAGAGATCTGAAATCTTCTATTTCCAAAGTCCATGAATGAAAGAAAGCTTTTTAACGTAGATGTGTAAATCTAGTATCCGAGAATACTGAAATGAGGAACCAGATTCATGACTTAACACTAGCCATGAAAAAGTTTGGAATGGGCCAAAGATCACTGGATATGATCTTAGGTTACCAATGTTACGGATCTGGAAGATTTGGACTCGGATACACGACTAGAAACTATCGCCCGACGATAACCCCTACCGCCGGCGATAGTGAGAAATCAAGAAAAACGAATTTTAAAAATTCTGATAATAATAAATTTACTGATTCTACATCTTCTTACAGTAAAAGTCCAGAGAAGTTATATTCTTCTCGTTACATTACATGTGCCAAATGCAATAGATTTGGTCACACCACCACTCGTGCTTGAAGAAAGGAAAAAGTAAAATTAAGAAAATCTGGATGCCTAAGGCTTCTACCTATACTATGGGTGGAACCACTTTGGTAGCCAGATCTTTACTCACATCCTCTTTCTAGGTGTGTTGGCAGGCGAAGGACAAAGAAGACGTGTGGTACTTGGACTCGGGTTGTTCAAAGCACATGACAGGCAATAAAGAGAAGTTCCTTAGCCTGGGGATGAAGAAAGGATGAGTTGTAACATTTGGAGATAATGGAAAAGGAAAAATCATCGGCATCGGTGTTGTGGGTAACAAAATTTTTTCAATTTCAAATGTTTTCTTTGTAGAAGGGTTAAAACATAATTTGATTTCTATTAGCCAATTATGTGATAAGGGTTTAAATGTTTTGTTTGAATCTTCTACAAATTTGTGCAAAATTATTGATTCCAAAACAAATAAAATTGTTTTTATCGCACATAGATGTCATAACGTATATATGATTAAATTTCATGATTTTTCAAATTTTACTTTAAAATGTTTTTTATCAAAAAATGATGAGTTAGAATTATGGCATAGGCGACTTGGACATACTAGTGCCAAGTTAATTAAAAAACTTTCAAAAGATAAATTAATCAAAGGTATACCATTGCTAAATGGGAATTTATCTTATTTATGTGAGCCTTGTCAAAAAGGAAAATTTTCAAAATCGTCTTTCAAAAGTAAAAATATTATTTCTACAACTAGGCCACTCCAATTAATTCATATGGATTTATTTGGGCCAATTAATATTTCTAGCTTTGGTGGTAGAAAATATACATTTGTATTGGTTGATGATTATTCACGTTTTTGTTGGACTTTATTTCTAACCTCTAAATCTGATGCGTTTTCAGAATTTTCTAAATTATGTTTACGTATTCAAAATGAATTAGAGTTAAAAATTAAACGCATACGTTCGGATCATGGAGGGGAATTTGAAAATGAAAAGTTTATTTCTTTTTGTACGGAGTTAGGAATTAAACATGAATTTTCCGCTCCACGCACACCACAGCAAAATGGTGTAGTGGAAAGGAAAAATAGGACTCTTCAAGAACTAACCCGTACGATGTTATCTGAATTTAATTTACTAAAATCTTTTTGGGCTGAAGCGGTGAATACTGCATGTTATGTAATTAATAGAATAATGCTTCGCCCTATTTTATACTTAACTCCTTATGAATTAATTTTTAATAAAAAACCAAATGTTTCTTATTTCAAAGTTTTTGGTTGTAAATGTTTTATTTTAAATTATAAAGATTCCTTAGGAAAATTTGATGAAAAATGTGATGAAGGAATTTTTATTGGGTATTCTTCAACTAGTAAAGCTTATAGAATTTTTAATAAACGAACGAAAATAGTTTAAGAATCTATTCATGTGAGGTTTGATGAGTTTGTTCCATGTGTAGATAAGCAAACTACAAGAAAAGAAGATACACCCCTTCCTTTGAAGGAAAATGATGATGAAGAATATGAAAGGAATGAAGAAGGAAAAGAAGAAGAAAAAGAAGAAGGAGAAGAATATGTGCCTCCAGGTGAATTGATATTTTCAAAGGATCATCCGAAGGAGCTTATCATTGGAGATCCACAAAAAGGGGTCAGTACTCGTTCTTCTTTACATGTTTTATTTTCAAACCTTTTCTTTGTCTCTGAAATAGAACCAAAAGATGTTTCCACCGCTTTAAATGATGAATTTTGGTTTTTAGCTATGAATGAAGAACTTAATCAATTTATTTCATACTTAATCTCCCCCTTTTGTTATTAGCAAAAGACGGTTGGATATATAAAAAAATGAGTGGCAAATGCGGAAGCTTAAAGAAGTGAGAGAGTAATAAATTAGTCATAGAATTTGGAAATATGAGGAGTAGAATAATGACATTAATAACCCTGGAATAGTATTACCATAAAATTTGGAATTTTATCAAGAAACAATGGTTGTTGTGGAGAAAATTAATTTAAATGTTGAAGTTAAACATTGAAAATTTGTCAGGTCAAGATATCAAAAACATTAGAAACGATGAAATAGAAGAGAAAAACTATTTCCGGTCCAATTCTCATGAGAATAAAATTTATAAATGATAATGACGTGTACATGTGAAGAGTGATGTAGTTTACAGATTCCTTAAGAAATATGTTACATGAAGGTTTGAAATATTATAATTCAAGAAACTCACATATAACTTCATGGCATAATGATTTTGAAAAAGTGGCCATGTTTGTGTGCTCAAGCACTTTGGATGAGACAAACACTAGAATATTTTGGCATACTCCAAAATAATGTTGAATTAAAATGTGATAGCAAAAGTGCTATCGATTTAACGAACAATCCTGTATTACATTCTAGATCCAAACATATAGATGTTCGTCATCATTTTATTAGGGATCACCTAAAGAAAGGACATATTAAAAAAAATTTATTATATATTAAAATAACAAAAGGGGGAGATTAAGTACGAAATAAATTGATGAGTACATTTAGGGGGAGAAATTATTTATTTTAAACACGGGAAAAATATAGGGGGAGTTTATTATAACTATTTGTGCACTTTTATTCATAATGATTATCTGAATTGTTTCACATTCTATTGGTCTCACAAAACTTCTTTCTCAGTGGATTTGTTATTATTAAAAGGGGGAGATTGTTGGAGCATGCGTTCCGCACTTCTTAGTTTGAGAATAACAAATCCCGGATGTATTTGATCTTGGTATGTGTTTTAAATGTGCAGGGATAACAGGTTTTTTTAGTACTAAGGAATGGCTGAGCATAGCATTGAAGAAAAGGAAAATCGAACTATCGCTCGCGATAACACTACCGCGGGCGATAGCATGGACAGTTACTGCTGACGTCAGCCTTGATCCACATGATGCCGCACACGAAGTCACGGTTGAGCGATATCGCAGGGCGATACCGATGTCGCCGAGCGATATCCCACGATCATCACGTTCTTCACTCAGATCTGAAAATCCGCGCGACGTGTGCCACGTGTCAAGCAACGGAGAGTTATCACTATCGCGGGGCGTTAACGCTACCGCCGGCGATAACATGAAGTGATATATACGGCCAAAAATTTAAGGGAAGAAATTAATCGTGCAGAGCTTAATTTTCCCAGAGAATTTTCAGAGCCTTCATCTCCGTTTCCAGACGAACTCCCTTGGTCCGTAGAAATCTCAAGAGCGAAGGAGATACGACCGTGCGTTCAAGATTGGAGATCTTCTCATCGGTTCATCATCCTCTTCAGAGCTCGTGATTTTGAGGGAGTTTTTAAGTTTTACTATTGTACTTTCATTTTCACTTTTTATCTCTATAATTGGGAAGGAAAAATCATCACCTTGTGTGGCTTAGGGGCAAATCACCGCCTTGTGTGTGGTGTCTAGGTCCTTGTGAGGCTTAGGAGTAAATCGCCGCCTTGTGTGCAGCGTCTAGATCATAGGTTTGATTTAGGGGGAGGCTAGAAGCCATATCTAGGGAGATATTGACTATAGCCTATCGGTCCTTGGGAGAAGGACAGGTGAAAAAGCTAAAATCTATTATCGTTGTAAGCCTTGATTTCAAGCTTTATTGAAATCATTTTACATATATATTTTGGAGAAATAAAATCTTGTTTTTCATTTCATTGGTGTGTCTCAAGCTTTACATCTAATTTCATATTTTATAAATAGTTTGTTAAAATTTTAAAGAGCCCTTATTCACCACCCCCCCCCCCTCTAAGGGCGCCACAAGATCCTACATAAACCACACTCGCCGAGTCATCATATTTATGTCGGTTTGAATGACTGTCAAATACCGAAGACCCACCACTTATGCACATGCAACCATGAATTTCTGGGTCATTGGCTCCCCGGACTAATCTGTCTGTTACAACTATCTTCCGAGCCTATGGCTCGTTATTGCGCGCTAGGGTTCGAAGAAAATAAATGCAACCGAACTAGCAACCCGATGAGGTAAGTATACCTATCGAATTGTAGCTAGGGGACACAAGTGTCGTATTGAAATCCGGGAACTGTTGGCTATGCTTACTCACACGAACGCTATTATCTTATCGACGGAAAAAACTAGGGTTTTTAGAAAATCTAAGTGCAAGGAAGGAAGTAAAACTATACTACAAAGAGAACTACCGCAATTAAGTAAAGCTATTAAGTAAAATGATTACTACGAAGGGTTGAAAATATGAAATGGAAATGCACTCGATCAAGAATCACCTCGGCTAAAGACGATTAAGAAAATGCGATAAAAATCTAAACTTAATAGGATAAAAGTCCTTTACCGTGGAGGTTCCTAAATCTTGAACACGCTTCTCTCGAAGTCGTGCCCAACTGAGTTTAGGAAGGTCCGACCGACTCTCGTCTAAATCGGAGGCCTAAAACTCGCTTTACGCGGTGAACCCCACTATTGGATTTTACTCCAATCCGGGAGATTTGGACGTCTGCCTCTCTCGAGGGGTGCGTACAACTCCCTTTACTCTTGAATGCTCACTTCATTCTTTCGGCCTCTTGGCTAGCCCAGAATGAAAGCAAAGGCGGAGAGTATATATCGATAATATACCTCCAACCCGTGATTAATCAAGAGTAATTCAAGGCCCTAACCTAAAAAGACAAGATTAATTAAAACATCATAACTAAATCGCTCTAACCTCGGATCATCAAGATCGAGTACAAGGAGGATTAGTTAATCATAATGGAGTGGAGGAGGGTGGATGAGTAGTAAAGCATATAAAAGGAACACTAGTAAACGAAGAGCACTTATATTAATTAAAAGGAGTAAGTTACACTAATGAAATTGAAATTACAAGTGCATGAATTAAAGATCCTATTCTAGCCCTACAATTAGCACTAAGCAAGAGCAAAGATTACAATGAAAGCTTAAACAAGCTAAGATTAAAGTAGGGTTAAACAAAAATTACAAAGAGAGGGAGAGAGAGAGAGAGAGAGAAAGCATGAAAAAAGGATCAAGAAACAAAGAGGCAGCACCTCCCCCACTCAGCCAAAGCTTCCTTTATAGATTTTTTTCTCGGGTTGGTCACGCCCTCCGACACGCCCTAGGGGGGGCGTGTCAGGGGGTGTAACAGTACTATGTTGACCTCGGGCTCTGGATTCTGGCGGGAGGGATGATTGCTTCGGTACGTCGGTGGTCACTCCCTAGGTCACGCCCGTGTAGGGGGGGCGTGACAGGCACGTCATGTCCAAATCATTGGTCAGAAATCCGTCAGTCACCGAAAAGTTGATGTCACGCCCAAGGTCACGCCCGTGACTGGGGGCGTGACAGTACTATTTTCGTGCTGTGGAGAAACGGCATTTAATGCGGCGGCAGGCTTTGCGGCAGAGGGCGGCACGCCCATGGTCACGCCTGGTGACACGCCCTGGGAGGGCGTGTCAGGGGGGCGTGACAGCGGTTTTGTCCGTTTTTTTGTCCCTTCCAGCAGGAGTCCTCGGGATCGGGTGACACGCCCTAGGTCACGCCTAGGTAGGGCATGACAGGGGGGCGTGTCAGGTCATGTTGGCCAATTTTCTAGAAACCTGCAAAAAGACAAGAAAAAGTCAGTGGCAATAATATTTACATAAAAATGTTAAAAAATAAACTAATAATAGACATGATTTGTAAAATATAAAATAGAAAATACGATAATAGTTTAGGCTACAAAACGTATTATCAAATTCCCCCAAGCTTAAGCTTTGCTTGTCCCCAAGCAAAAATATAAAAATTAGATAATCATAAAAAAAAGACTAATCAAAAGGTTCTAATTATGCCTACACAAGTACTATGCGAAATTCTAAGTAGGGAAAAAGGTGAAATGTAAGTCTAAAACAATTATTTAGGTATGGTAAAACTTTTATAAACTTTACTTAATAAAAACAAATCATCCAGAATTTTAACGAGATTTTTTAAATAGACTTAAGCAAAGCAACGAAAATGAAAAACACGCATTGAGTTGTTACTAGATCCAAGCAACGCATTATAATTATATCAATTTAATTAACAAAAATCTAGGTTTAAATCCAAAACTAAAACTGATTAACTTTTTTTCTTTTCTTAGTTGTTAAATAAAAAATCAAAAAACGTGAATCAAAAGGACTTAAATAGGACAGAAACGTTTGGTTTAGGAATATGATTAGGAGTGGAATTCAAAGATAAACGTGAATGTTTTAAAATCACACTAAACCAAAGCAAAGAGTTTCAAAAACTTTCATAAAAATATATACACATTTTTTTTCTTTTTCTTCTTTTTTTCCATTTTTTTTCTTTTTTCAAAACAAAGGCCATAAATATTTTTATTTTCCTTTTTGAATTGGCCAAACAAAAATAAACATCACTTTTGAACATACTTTTTTTTTCGAAAACCTTTCTCCCACAAAAATCACAAAATACCCTATCAAAATCGTCAAAATAATTTATGAAACTCAAAAAGGCTAGTGTGATTCGATAGGTTGGAAATTTTGGCTTTGGTGAAAGTGAACTGAAGGGAGGAGCTATCAAATGAAATCGGAAAAAGGCTCAAAAACGGCTAACTAGTGGTAAAAGTTTTTAGGTTGGCAGGAAAGCTCAAACGAAAACAAAAACGGCCTAAATCATTTTCACTCTTTTGAATTTATTTAAAACAAAGGTTTGAAAAATTTCAAAAAGCGAGTCCAAGATCATAAAAGAAGATTGATGAAATTAACTTGAAAATAGATATAATAGGTGACTTGGATCGTTCACATCTACTACGCTATTCAAAAGTTGACTTTACAAAAATTATTCAAAAACGAAAAAGAAAATAGTGGATGATGAATTTTTGAGAAAGTAAAGGAAATAAAAAACAAAAAACCATAATAGAAATGCGAGTTTTAGAGAAATATTTCACCTTAACATGCTACCGTGAATTAGAAACACAGCATGGCAAACATTTTACTTGTGAAACATAATTAAAAAGGACGATTAGAAATATTATAATTAACTAAGTTGTTTATAGAAAATTTTGAGTAAAACAAAAACAAAAACTAGGGGTACTATTAAAATACAAAAATGTCTAAACTATTCAAAAACACATATATTTTTTTTAATTTTGTGAAATATTCTCTCTTTTTTTTTATTTTGGAAATTTTTCTCTTTTCTTTTTTTTTTGGAATTTTAAGATATTCATTTTTTTTATTTTGGAAAAATTTAAAATATATACAAAAAGAAAAATATTTACACTAAGCAAAAATGAAGGAGGAAATCCTCCCCCAAGCTTAAAACAGACATTGTCCTCAATGGCTAAAGAAGGGGATTGGAGAAGGAGAGAAAAATAAAGTACAGAATTGAAAGACGGTATTGAAAGACAGGTACTTCCTCGGATTTATTTGCTGCGAAAGATGAGTGATGCCGCCCCCCGAATGTCTTCTTTGGACTTCGTGATGGATTCAGCAATGTTGGAGCAGGCGATCGCAGAAGCTTCAGCTTGTCGGAGCCGTCCGAGGCAAAAATTATAAAATAAAGAAAACAGAAAAAGATTACTTGGGTTGCCTCCCAAGAGCGCCCTTTGGTTAAAGCGTCATTGAGCTCGACGCATCAAAAAAATAATATTGTCCAAAAATATTGTTGTCCAAAAATAAAATTGTTTTTACAAAAAAATTAAAAGTTCAAGATTCAAGTTCGTGAAGCAGAAACTTAATAATGTTTGGACTGACATCATCATCACCAGACAAATAGAGTTTAAGACACTGACCATTAACTTTGAAATTACCCTTATCAGGGTGAGAAATTAAAACAGTTCCATAAGGAAATACTTCTAAAACAGAAAACGGGCCAGACCAGCGAGATTTTAATTTGCCCGGAAATAAACGTAAACGAGAATTATATAAAAGGACTTGGTCGCCCAGCTTAAAGTTTTTAGGGTGCCTTAAGTGTTTATCGTGTAAACGCTTCGTCCGCTCTTTATAAAGTTTATTATTTTCATAAGCATAAGAGCGCCACTCATCGAGTTCATTTAGTTGAAATTTTCGAAGGTCACCGACTGAGTGGGGATCGAAGTATAAAAATTTTAAGGCCCAAAAGGCACGGTGTTCTAACTCTACGGGCAGATGGCACGATTTTCCATAGACCAGCCGATACGGCGTACATCCAAGGGCGGTTTTGTACGCTGTTCGGTAGACCCATAGAGCATCGTCAAGTTTGGCTGACCAGTCTTTTCTAGAAGTTGAAACAGTCTTTTCTAATATTCTTTTTATTTCTCTATTAACTACTTCGACTTGTCCGTTAGTTTGGGGGTGATAGGCAGTGGAAAGCTTATGCGTAACGCCGTATTTGGTAAGGATTTTTGAAAATTGTGCGTTATAGAAATGGGAACCCCTATCGCTAATGATTGCGCGTGGCGTACCGAATCTAGAAAATAATCTTTTTAGAAATGTGACTACAACTCGGGAGTCGTTCGTAGGAAGAGCTTGGGCCTCAGCCCATCGTGAAACATAATCAACAGCAACTAAAATATATTTGTTTCCAAAGCTAGAAGGAAGGGGGCCAACAAAATCAATTCCCTAGAGGTCGAAAATTTCGCACTCTAAGAAATAATTTTGCGGCATTTCATTTTTATTAGAAATGTTGCCCGACCGTTGGAAACTATCACACCTGCTCACAAAGGCTTGCGCGTCTTTAAACAGGCTAGGCAAGTAAAAACCCGCGCAAAGCACCTTGTGAGCGGTGCGAGCAGCTTGATAGTGCCCACCTGTCGGACCTTCATGCAAATGTTTTAGAATATCAATTCCTTCATCATAAGAAACACATCTCCTTATCACTTGATCCGCACAAATTCTGAAAAGATGAGGGTCTTCCCAAAAGTAGTTCTTCAGCTCAGAAAAGAATTTCTTCTTTTGCTGAGAGGAGAACTCTTTTGGGAGCACCCGGGCCACTAGATAGTTGGCGATGTGCGCGAACCAAGGAGAAGTAGATGTGTTAACTAAAAGCAGCTTCTCATCAGGAAAATAATCATTAAAAGATTTTTCATTTAATTTTTCTATAAAGGGGTTATCTAATCTTGATAAATGGTCGGCGGCCAAGTTCTCGGCTCCTCGCTTATCACGGATCTCTAAGTCACACTCCTGGAGGAGTAAGACCCAGCGAATCAAGCGAGGCTTGGCATCTGTTTTGGCAAGAAGGTACTTGAGGGCCGAGTGGTCCGTAAAAATAATGATTTTTGAAAGTGTAATGTAAGGGCGGAATTTATCAAAGACGAATACTACAGCTAAGAGCTCCTTCTCGGTTGTGGTGTAATTTTCTTGTGCAGATGTGAGGGTTTTACTAGCGTAATAGATGGGGTGGAAGTTTTTAGATATGCGTTGACCTAATACAGCTCCCATCGCAAAACTACTCGCATCGCACATAATCTCGAAAGGAAGGTCCCACACCGGAGCTATCATAATCGGTGCGTTAATTAACTTTTCTTTAATTAATTCAAAGGCAGAAATACAAGAGTCATCAAAAATGAATGGAGCGTCTTTTTCTAAGAGATGGGTGAGGGGCTTAGTGATCTTGGAGAAGTCCTTTATAAAACGATGATAAAAACCAGCGTGGCCTAGGAAACTTCTTATAGCTTTTATGTTTGTAGGCGGCGGCAACTTCTCAATAACTTCTATCTTGGCAACGTCTACCTCAATACCTTTAGCAGAAATTTTATGACCCAAAACTAACCCTTCCCTCACCATAAAATGGCATTTTTCCCAATTTAGGGCAAGGTTAGTTTCTTCGCATCGTTCTAAGACTTTTTCGAGGTTTTCTAAACATCTATCGAAGGAATCGCCGAACACGGAGAAATCGTCCATAAATACTTCCATAATGCATTCTACATACTTGTCAAACATTGCGAGCATACATCGCTGGAATGTAGCTGGCGCATTGCACAATCCAAACGGCATTCTTAGGTAAGCGAAGGTGCCGAAGGGACAAGTAAACGTAGTTTTCTCTTGGTCCTCGGGAAATATGGGTATTTGAAAGTACCCCGAGAGGCCATCGAGAAAACTGTAAAAGCTATGGCCGGAGAGACATTCTAAAATCTGGTCGATAAACGGCAAAGGAAAGTGGTCCTTGCGGGTTGCGTCATTCATCTTACGATAATCTATACACATACGCCAACCCCTCACCGTCCGTGTCGGGATTAATTCATTATTCTCATTACTAACTACGGTTATCCCTCCCTTCTTTGGAACTACCTGAACGGGGCTAACCCACTTACTGTCCGATATAGGGTAGATAATTCCTGCGTCTAATAGTTTTATAACCTCACCCTTAACTACTTCTTTCATATTCGGGTTTATACGGCGCTGAGGTTGGATAGAGTTACGCGAATTATCTTCCATTAAAATTTTATGGGTACAGAAAGATGGGCTTATGCCCTTGATATCATAAATTTGTCAAGCAATAGCCCGGTGATGCTTACGTAGAACTAGAAGAAGTTTATCGTTTTGCGTATCCGTGAGTTAGGCCGAAACGATAACTGGTAACTTGGAATCTTTTTCTAAGAAAGCATACTTAAGGTGTTCAGGAAGTTCTTTAAGTTCTAGGGTAGGGGGTTCTTCATAAGAGGATTTTGAGATTCTTTCTTTTTCAAAAATAATATCTTCATAAACTTTTTTATAAGGAACGTAATAAGGGGTGGGGCTAGCAGCCAAGACGGCTTCTTGTAGCGATTCAGTGGAAAGAAAAGAGGAAGAACAAAAATCAGAAAATTCTTTTTCAAACTCAGAAAGACAATAAGAAGATTCATCACTTCCTTGCAGTGATTCAGTTGTAAGAGAAGAGGAGCAAAAAGTAGAAAATTCTTTTTCAAAGTCGGAGAGGCAGTAGAAAGAATCATCACTCACGGCGTCTACGATAATGCAGGAGTCATTGTTTGCTAAGGTGTTCTTCATCGAAGGGGTGATAGAAAATATGACTTCGTCGTCGCCTACTCGAAGAAAGAGCTTACCATTGCTTACGTAAATGATGGCTCGGGAGGTGGCAAGGAAGGGTCGGCCAAGGATCAGGGGAACCTCGACGTCTTCTTCGATGTCCAAAATGACAAAGTCCACCGGGAAGATGAACTTGTCGACTTTCACTAGAATGTCCTCCACTATTCCTAACGGGTACTTGACGGATCTATCGGCTAGCTGGATACTCATACGCGTGGGGTTAAGGCTACCAATCCCTAACTTTTTAAACAACAAAAAGGGCATCAGGTTTATACTCGCGCCTAAGTCGGCTAACGCGTGTTTAACAAAAATATCACTGAAGACACACGGGATAGAGAAACTACCCGGGTCACTGATTTTCTTCGGCAAACCATTTGTTAAAACGGCGGAGCACTCGGCGTTTAGCGTGACGTGCGAAAGATTCTCTAACTTCTTCTTATTTGTGAGGAGGTCTTTAAGATACTTGGCGTATTTCGGCATCTGCGAAATAGCCTCGTGGAAGGGAAAATTAATGTGGATTTGCTTGAAGATCTCAAAGAAGCGGGAGTACTGATCATCTTGACGTTGTCTATTAAGTTCAGAGGGGTATGGAGGAGTTGAATTATTTTTGAAGATGGGTAGTGGAGTGAGATTATTTTCTAAAATAGGGGTTATAACTTCTTCAGCAGAGGGTGGAAGCGGAGCGGAGCTTTGATTTTTAAAAGCAGGAGCGGAGCTTGCCTCGGGCTCTTCACTTACCATACCGGAGACTTGCTTCCCACTTCAAAGAGTTATAGCTTTCGCTTGCTCTCTCGGGTTGGGTTCGGTATTGGAAGGAAGAGACCCTGTGGGTCGCTCAGAAATTATTTTCGCGAGCTGTCCTACCTGATTTTCTAGACATTTTACGCTTCTGGTTAAAGTTCTTATAGTGGCGTCATTTGTGGTGATATATTTAGAAAGTAATTCCTCCAAGCTTGGAGGTTTTGGGTAATTTTGAAGAGGTGGTGGTTGTGGTGGTGCAGAAAAATCATTTTGCGGGGGTGGGCGCATCACATTCGATGGATTACTCTATGAAAAGTTCGGGTGATTTCTTAAAGCGGGGTTATAACTATTCGGAAAATTAAAACCAGGCGGATGAAAATTTGCAGCAGAAAAATTATTAAAAGCAGTTCTAAGCATATTATTAACATAATCTAAATGTTCTTGAGTAGGGGTTGCAGATTCCCATACCTGAGGGGCGGAGGCAGCAGTCATCTCCATGATTTTTTTGCTTAGGATTTCTACTTGCAGAGCGAGCTGGGAGACGTTGTCCACTTCATAGATACCTGCAGGCTTGTTCGGGCGGGACCTAGGCACATTCCACTGATAAGTGTTCATGGCCATGTCCTCAAAAAGCTCAAGACCGGCTTTCGGGGTCTTATGATTTAAAGTACCGCCAGAAGCTGCGTCTATCATTTGCTTCAAGCTTTGATTTAGCCCGTTATAGAACGTCTGCACTTGTAACCATACAGGCAGCGCATGATGTGGGCATCGTCTTAATAATTCTTTAATTCTCTCCCAGGTTTCATATAGGGTTTCAGAGTCTATTTGTCCAAAGGCAGAGATGTCGTTCCTAAGTTTTGTAGTTTTAGCTGGCGGAAAATACTTCGCCAAAAATTTTTCAGTTAATTCATTCCAAGTGGTTATGCTATTTTTAGGAAGTGTGTTCAGCCACTGCTTAGCTTTAGTTCTTAAAGAGAAGGGGAAGGGTCTCAGCCTGATCGCATCATTTGTGACACCATTTATCTTCAAGGTGTCGCAAATTTCAAGAAAGCTAGCTATATGTGCGTTCGGATCTTCATCTTGAAGTCCGTCAAATTGCACATATTGCTGCACCATTTGAATTATGCTAGGCTTTAGTTCGAAGTTATTATTTGCTATAGCAGGGCGGACTATACATGATTCTGTTCCCTCGAGGTTTGGTCGTGCATAATAGGACATAGTCCTTTGCACGGCCTCATCTACGTTGGGTTCTTCCATTCTTAAAGTAGCAAATGACTCGGAGTCCTCAACCGGCACATGGATAGTAGGACCTTGTAATCGCGATCTTCTCTGAAGAGTACGCTCAATTTCGTGGTCCAAGTCCAAAATAACCGACGGACTCCCGCGGGTCATGCACTAAAAGAACAGAAAAGAAGAAGAGAAAGGGAAAAAGGATAAACTAGAAAAAAGATTAGAATTTTTTTTTTTTTTGAAATAGATTTTTTTTATAGATTAACTCCCGAACTTCCCAAGGACTACCCCGTGAAGGGTTCGCAAGGTACTAGACAAGATAGTGGCGCTTAAAGCCCTTTGCACTTTTCGAGAGAATTAGGTGGCGTAGAAAAATTGTGAAGTTGGTCACTATTAAGAGCAGTGATAAATTTTTTTGATTTTTTTAAAACTTTAAAGAAAGAGGATGAGAAAGAGAAGAGATAAAATTAATAGGTTCGTGTTTTCAATATATCAACGGAAGTTGCTCCCCGGCAACGGCGCCAAAAACTTGTTGCGCGCTAGGGTTCGAAGAAAATAAACGCAACCGAACTAGCAACCCGATGAGGCAAGTATACCTATCGAATTATAGCTAGGGGACACAAGTGTCGTATTGAAATCCGGGAACTGTTGGATATGCTTACTCACACGAACGCTATTATCTTATCGACGGAAAAAACTAGGGTTTTTAGAAAATCTAAGTGCAAGGAAGGAAGTAAAACTATACTAGAAAGAGAACTACCGCAATTAAGTAAAGCTATTAAGTAAAACGATTACTACGAAGGGTTGAAAATATGAAATGGAAATGCACTCGATCAAGAATCACCTCGGCTAAAGACGATTAAGAAAATGCGATAAAAATCTAAACTTAATAGGATAAAGGTCCTTGACCGTGGAGGTTCCTAAAGCTTGAACACGCTTCTCTCGAAGTCGTGCCCAACTGAGTTTAGGAAGGTCCGACCGACTCTCGTCTAAATCGGAGGCCTAAAACTCGCTTTACGCGGTGAACCCCACTATTGGATTTTACTCCAATCCGGGAGATTTGGACGTCTGCCTCTCTCGAGGGGTGCGTACAACTCCTTTTACTCTTGAATGCTCACTTCATTCTTTCGGCCTCTCGGCTAGCCTAGAATGAAAGCAAAGGCGGAGAGTATATATCGATAATATACCTCCAACCCGTGATTAATCAAGAGTAATTCAAGGCCCTAACCTAAAAAGAAAAGATTAATTAAAACATCATAACTAAATCGCTCTAACCTCGGATCATCAAGATCGAGTACAAGGAGGATTAGTTAATCATAATGGAGTGGAGGAGGGGGGATGAGTAGTAAAGCATATAAAAGGAACACTAGTAAAGGAAGAGCACTTATATTAATTAAAAGGAGCAAGTTACACAAATGAAATTGAAATTACAAGTGCATGAATTAAAGATCCTATTCTAGCCCTACAATTAGCACTAAGCAAGAGCAAAGATTACAAAGAAAGCATAAACACGCTAAGATTAAACTAGGGTTAAACAAAAATTACAAAGAGAGGGAGAGAGAGAGAGAGAAAGCATGAAAAAAGGATCAAGAAACAAAGGGGCAGCACCTCCCCCACTCAACCAAAGCTTCCTGAAATGGAGAGGGGGGGTCTCAATTTATAGATTTTTTTCTCGGGCGTGACAGTACTATGTTGACCTCGGGTTCTGGATTCTAGCGGGAGGGATGATTGCTTCGGTACGTCGGTGGTCACGCCTTAGGTCACGCCCGTGTAGGGGGGCGTGACAGGCACGTCATGTCCAAATCATTGGTCGGAAATCCGTCAGTCACCGAAAAGTTGATGTCACGCCCAAGGTCACGCCCGTGACTGGGGGCGTGATAGTATTGTTTTCGCGCTGTGGAGAAACGGCATTTAATGCGGCGGCAGGCTTTGCGGCAGAGGGCGACACGCCCATGGTCACGCCTGGTGACACGCCCTGGGAGGGCGTGTCAGGGGGGCGGGACAGCGGTTTTGTCCGTTTTTCTGTCCCTTCCAGCAGGAGTCCTCGGGATCGGGTACACACCCTAGGTCACGCCCAGGTAGGGCGTGACAGGGGGCGTGTCAGGTCATTTTGGCCAATTTTCTGGAAACCCGCAAAAAGACAAGAAAAAGTCACTGGCAATAATATTTACATAAAAATGATAAAAAATAAACTAATAATAGACATGATTTGTACACTATAAAATAGAAAATATGATAATAGTTTAGGCTACAAAACGTATTATCACTCGTTGGGCTAACTTGCCCATTTTCATAACCACCGAGTCTATTGCTCGGATAACCTAAACAAGCTAACCTCTCGAGTCACTGGGGTGAGTGAAAGTGAAGTCCTAGTATTTCTAATTACTCGTTAATATTTTAGTTTTACGATTTAAGGTTAACCTTGGACTATCCAGGTCATTCCCTGTGAAGGGCTCTCGGGGGCACTAGGAACTGCGATGGGCTGAAGCCCAAAGCTCCCTTTCGCAAGGTACTTATTATTATTGGTAACTACCCATTTTACCAAACTCTCTTGATTTTACGCTTGATCTAAAACTAAGTGTACAACCCCATATTCGATGAGTGGACCCCATCAGATATACGAGTGAGGCAGTTTGGCCTGCACTCGCCCAAGGCCTAAAGAGGGGCATTCGCGTAGCCCTAGGATGGGGGTTTGTCCCTTCGGCGAGTACAATCTTCATCCGGCACTCGCCAAAGGATTTTGCGCCTTAGCGCTCATACGAAGCTAGTTCTCGCTAATCCAAGCGAGTGGCCTCCAAACCAGTCACTCGCCCATCAGAGAGTACCAAGGCGGCGAATGCATTGTGATCCTGGTATTCGCCCCTTTATCCAAGTGGTGCTCTCACAGATCATTTGTCCAGCAGGGTCCATAGGCAAAATTACCAGGATGCCCTCAGAGGTCTGTATTTAGCCCCTCTAGATAGCGGAGGTTGGCTGTTGGCAGGCCATTTTCAGAAAACTATAAATAGGCCTAAGGGGGTATCTCAGAAGGCATGCTTACTAGTACCCCGGTCTTCTTGCGCTTTCTGAGGTATCCTTAGCTCAGCATTTGGCTAGAGAGGGGAAGCGCTCTAAGATCTTCCGGGTGTGTGGTGGGACCTCTACGTCGAGCCCTTGGGTCTGTTATCTGTTCTTTTTTCATTAGTTGCTTGGCTCGTGAGAGAGAAGTAAGTGTGTGATCACCCCTTACCCAAGGGTGAACTCCACAGAGACTGAGTTTTTGGTTTCAACATTTGGGTGCAGTGAGAGTGGAGTGTGATCAGCACTGAAAATCTTCTTCAAGCTCGATGACTGGAGGAGAAGGGAAAGGTTCGGACAGGGACGACTCGCCACCCCCTCCCCCTCTCGCCATGGTGGGGATGTTTGAGGAGTTTAGGCAGGAGGTGCTCAGACTCGTCAAGTTCGCACTCGGCGCACGTGTTGTGTGCTTGACACCAGCAGCCCCTGTACTCGCGGTCCCGGTTCTCTGCGAGGACACTCCCGGCAGGCAAGCTGGGAAGGAGTTTGTAGAGGAAGCGAGGGAGCGAGATCTCCCCGGGCAAGTGTTGTTCCCTGGTTCGGCGAGTGGCGCCCGGTTCGACGAGATTGGGGCGCGAGACCCTCCGGCTCGCCCAGTAGGGGGATGCAGCCCCTTCAGCGAGGTAGTTTTTTCTGCTCCAGTCCTGGAGGGGTTTCAGGAGATAGAAATGTCCTACTATACTGGTAAGGACAATCCGGTCCAGCACATCCAGTGGTTTGAGGATGTGGTTTTGATAAGGCAGATGTCAGATGCTTTTAAGTGCAGACTCTTCGCCATCACCCTCAAGGAGAAGGCGATAGAGTGGTTCCACCAGCTGCCATCCAACTCAAACTACTACTTCGAGGAGCTGCACTAGGGGTTCATGTTGAGGTTTACCACCTCCAAGAAGAGGAAGAAAGAGTCTGAGTCCATGTTCCACATCAAGCAGGGGGTGAACGAGATCATGGGGAGCTACGTGGACTAGTTCTAGGAGGAGGTCACCCAGGTCAAGGAGATGTAAGGGCACACCCTGATGATGGCCTTTACCTTGGGGATGCAGCAAGGTTTCTTCAGGATGGAGTTGAAGAGGGTGGAACCTCTCTCCTACAAAGAATTAATGGAGAGGGCGGCAAGAGAAGTCGAGGTAGAGGCATCAAACCCCGAGTTCGGGAGGAAGCTGGCCAATTGGGCCATAGAGGAGGAGAAAAGGCCAGGAGGTGGCCAAGATTAGGAGGCGAGGAAAGCTGAACCCCTACAGCAGGAACAGCTACAATAGGTGGTGCAGCAGCAGCCAAGGTGGGGGCGTCAAGAGCCAAATAATCGGCTCGGCTAGAGGCAGTAGAAGTGGCAGGATCAGGGCCAGCGGAGAGGTTTCCAAGGAGGAGACAACCGTTAGGGGGGCCAGGGTCAGTTCCACCACTTAGGCTAGAGGCAAGGGCAGAGAACCCCTCTCCCCGATCAGCATTAGGCGATGACGATAGTCATGCAGAGGAGGAAGGGTCAGTAGAGGAGGAGACAGGAAGTAAGGATGGAGTTACCCTATTGTAACTTCCATCAGGAGGAGGGGCACGCTACAACCATATGCCCGGAGTTCTACGAGATGAGAGTAAATAGGGAGCAGCAGCAGCAGCAAGACCAGCGGCAAGTGAGGATTAAAGAAGTCCTGCCTCGGGCAGAAGAGGACTGGTGTTGGTACCGGGCCGATGTTGGGGCCCGAGGGGGATTAGAGTGATCCATTGGGGTGTGGGGGTCGAGGCTTCCCGAACGTCAAGTATCCACACCATATTCCGCTAGAGCGTTGGCTCCACATCCTAGACCCCACCCCCGGAGGATAAGATTACCTTCTCGATTAAGTACATGTCGGATCATAAGGATCCCTTTTGCGATGCGCTGGTCATCCAGACAGCCATCGAAAATTTCACTATCTCCCGGATCCGCATCGATAATGGGAGTTCGGTCAATTTCATCTTCAACAAGGCGTTTGGCGCGATGAAGGTAGAGACCAAGAGGGTGCTGGCCTCGAATGGGCCTTTGTTCAGATTTTACAGGGAGAGGAAGGAAGTGGAAGGAGGAGTGGGACTCCATATTACTCTAGGGAGCAGTCCCGTACTTACAGGTTTTTCCTTGTGGATGCCCCTAGCAGCTACAACGCCATCTTTGGGTGGCCCTCGTCAGTGCATTTTGCTGTGTCCCCTCATACTTCCATCAGTGCTTAAAGTTCAACACTAAGGGAATCAAGGTCCGAGTCCGGGGAGACATCAAGGTGGCGAGGGAGTGCTACATCATGGCGGTGAACTCCATCTCTTGGCATGAGGGGGACAAGGAGATGGAGAGGATGATGGAGGAGCTATCCGGGCCGGAGGCCGGAGAAGAGGTGGAGGAGATGGAAGTGGAGGAAGAAGTCCGCGTCCAGGTAGCAGCGATGGAAGCTATTCTGAAAAAGCTGGCTGAGGCAATGGCTGTGGAAGAAGCGGAGGCCCTTGTCCCAAGAGAGGGGGACGTTGGTGAATGGGGAGAGCAGCCCGGGCTGGAGGCTACGAAATAAGTGGGGTATATAGAAGTTCTCACCCAGGGAGGCAGGGTGGAGAATGTTTGCATCAGCGGGGGGCTAACCCCGGTGGACCATAAGGGGATGCTGACATGCATCCAGAAGAACGTGGACATCTTCTCATGGAGCGCCGCGGAGATGCCAAGGATCGATGCTGACGTTTCCTTCCACCGCCTCAAACTGGATCCAGAAGACTGCCCCATACAGCAAAGGAAGAGGTCTGTTGTGTATAAGCTGGCTGAGCCCATCAGGGAAGAGGTATCCAAGCTCCTGTAGGCTGGCTTTGTATCCGAAATCCAATACCCCGGCTAGGTCTCCAATGTAGTGATGGTAAAAAATGGAGACGGTCGGTGGAGAATGTGTGTTGATTTTTCTTTGCTTCATAAATCATGCCCCTAAGATTGTTACCCCTTGCCTCGAATTGATGCACTGGTTGACTCAGCTGTTGGTTTTCCTGTAATAAGTTTCTTATATGCTTTTTCAAGTTATCATCAGATTAGGATGCACCCCCACCCCCGATGTGAAAGATGTATCCTTCATCACTAGGGATGGATACTACTATTACAAGATGATGCCTTTTGGGCTGAAAAATGCAGAGGCAACGTATCAGAAGATGATGGACTGGGTCTTTCGGGAATAAAAGGGAAGGAACCTGGAGGTGTATGTATATGATCTTATGACCAAGAGTCGAGACGTGGAAACTCACCTCCAGGACCTGGAGGAAACATTCACCACCTTGCGCGAGTATAAGACGAGCCTGAACCCCTCAAAGTGCGTCTTTGGGGCCAGTAGGGGGAAGTTCTTGGGCCATCTTCTCACCCCCCGCAGGGGTGGAAAAGAACCCTGACAAGGTCAAGTTGATCATGGAGTTAGGGTCGCCTCGGAATGCTAAGGAGGTGCAGCGGTTGATAGGGAAGTTGGCAGGGCTAAGCAAATTCCTTTCCCGGTCAGGGGAGAAGTGCTCTCCCTTCTTCAAAGCGTTGAGGGGAGGCAAGAAGTTCGAATGGACTGGAGAATGAAAGGAGGCGTTCAAGACCTTGAAGAGGATGTTAACTCAGGCCCCCCTGCTCCAAGGGCAAAACGAAGGGGAAGACATATCTTTGTATCTCAGGGTCGGAGAAGAGGCCTTGATCTCCATCTTTGTTTGGGAAGAGGGGAAGAGGCAGCTGCCCATATACTACGTAAGTAGGGTCCTGAGGAAGGCGGAGCTCCGATATCCATCTTAGAGAAGCTGGCCTTTGCTCTAGTCATCTCAGCTCAGAGGCTCCGACCCTATTTCCACACACACTCCATTCGAGTGGTAACAAACCCTCCCCTCCGCAACATCTTCGAGGGGTTGGAGCATTCAGGCAGGTTGGCTAAGTGGTTGGTGGAGCTGAGTGAGTTTGATATCTCTTTCGTCTCGCACCTCTCGATCAAGGCCCAGGCGATGGCCGACTTCCTTGCTGATTATGTGGTCGAGGTGGCGGAGGCGGAACTCACTCGCCCGGTCCCTTGGAAGGTGATGGTGGACGGCGCTTCAGGAAGGCATTCCCTAGGGGTGGGGGTGATCTTGGAGAGCCCCCAGGGAACGAGGATCCAGCAAACAGCAGTGGCACATTTTCCTATTACTAACAATCAGGCCGAGTATGTGGTCGTGATAACAGGATTGCGCCTAGCCAGGGAGCTGGGGGTGCATGATGTGGAGGTCCTCACCGACTCCTTAGTGGTGGCCTCCCAGATCAACGGGGAGTTCGAGGTAAGGGAGCTTACTCTCTAGTTGTATTTGGAAAAGGTGAATGGGGTAATCGGCATGTTTCAGACCTTCTCCATCTGATATGTGCTGCGGGAGGAAAACAAGTAGGTTGATTAGCTCGCCAAGCATGGGCCCCGGGTGGGGGGTACCAACACTGACCTGTTCCATCCGTCCATCCTAGAGGGGGAGCTGATGGAGGTGGACCAAAACCCCTTATGGATGGACCCGTTCGCAGCATTCCTGTCCATAGGGGAGTTCCCGGAAGGGATGGATAGGAAGAAGTTAAAACACAAGTTGGGATATTATCTTATGCGCGACGGGCAGTTGTATCGAAAGAATCTCTTGGGGCTGTTGGCTCATTGTGTGGCCAAGAGAGAGGTCCAGAGAATCTTGGAAGAGGTCCACTCTAGGGAGTGCGGAAGTCACTCCGGGAGTCGGACCCTGAAAGGAAGGATTGTCAGGCAAGGGTACTTCTGGCCTACCCTGGGCTACGACGTTGTAGAGTTCACGAAGAAGTGCCACAAGTGCCAGTTATTTTCCCCCCTCCAACTGCAACAGCCTAGCGCCTCAGAAGCATCACAGCTCCCTGGCCCTTTGCCATCCGGGGAATGGATTTGGTAGGACCCTTCCCCCAGGCCAGGGGGTAGAGGAGGTTCCTGTTAGTAATGATCGACTATTTTTCTAAGTGGTTAGAAGTGAAGCCGCTGGCAAAGATGACCTCCCAAGTAATTAGAAACTTTGTTTGGGGGAAGATCATATGTAGGCACGGGTTACCCTAAGCCATTGTCACGGACAATGGGCCTCAGTTTTTCAGCGCCGAGTTCATCAGTTTCTGTGGGCATCTCGGGATTGATCTAAGGTTTACGTCGTTCCATAACCCCAAGAGTAACGGGCAGGTGGAGGCGGCAAACAAGATCATTGTGAACCTCCTGGTGAAGAAGGTTGAAAACTTGTAGGGGAGCTAGGTGGAGAAGCTTCCCTCAATTCTTTGGGAACTTAGAACCACTCCCCAAACAGCCACAGGGGAGACCCCCTTCAAGCTCTCAAATGGCTACAAAGAGGTACTACCCATAGAATTTGAAGTCCAGACACCTCAGGTGGCAGAGGTCTGGGAAGGCAAGGAGGAATGGAGAGCCGAGAATGAGGAGGAGCTACGGCTCCCCCTGGACATGGTTGAAGAATTGCGTGATCTCTACGTCATCCGACAGGAAGAGGTAAAGCGAAGAGTGACTAAGTACTTTTACAAGCACGTCAGGGTCAAACAGTTCGCGGAAGGGGACTTGGTCCTGAAGAAGGTGGATGGAGCAGGGAGGCCGGTAGTAGTGGGGAAGCTCAACCTCAACTAGGAAGGCTCGTATATTGTCCAAGAAGCTCTAAGGTCATGGGGGTACCTTCTTAGAAATGTGGAGGGCGAGTCCCTAAGTCACACCTGGAGTGGTGATGACTTAAAGCGTTTCTATAAATAAAAATATGTACGTCCACTTCTTCAATAAATATGAAATCTTTTGATGCTCCAACTCTTTTGCAGATCATGTTTGTTATTTGTAAAACTAAGTCTTGAGATGCTTCCGCTGCCAGGCTTCCACCTAACTGGCAGGGTCAAGATAAGCGATGACAAGTGATCTCGCTCTAGGGTTAGGTCCCAGGATTCTTATGCTGTAAGGCTTCCACCTAGCTGGCAGGGTCGGGATCCCTGTTGAACGTCGTTATGACCCAAGGGATTAGTCTGGTTGATACTCAACACATGCTATAAGGCTCTCACCTAGATGATTGGGTCGGTGGTAGCGCCCGAAGGTTGCTAAAGTAATATCTTCTCGCTCTGGGTTTAGGTCCCGGGATACTCCCACCGTTAGGCTTCCGCCTAGCTGGTAGGGTCGGGATCCTTGTGGGACGTCGTTATGACCCTATGACCGAGTCTGGTTGATTCTCAACACCCATCGTCAAGCTCTCACCTAGCTGATTGGGTCGGTGGTACCGCCCGGAGGTTGGCCAAAGGAATATATTCTCGCTCTAGGGTTTGGTCTCGGGATGCTCCAGCTGTCAAGCTTCCAACTAGCTGGCAGGGCCGGGATCCCCGTTGGATGTCGATATAACCTTGGGGCATAGTCCGATTGATGCCCAACACCTGCTGTCAGGCTCTCACCTAACTGATTGGGCCAGTGGTAGCACCCAGAGGTTGGGCAAAGGAATATTTTCTCGCTCTGGGGTTAGGTCCTGGGATTCTCCCGCTGTCAGGCTTCAACCTAGCTGGCAGGGTCAGGATCCCTGTTGGACGTCGTTACACTGGGGCTGAGTCTAGTTGATGCTCAACACCTGCTGTCAGGCTCTCACCTATCTGATTGTGTTGGTGGTAGCTCTCGGAAGTTTGCCAAAGGAATACCTTCTCGCTCTGGGGTTAGGTGTCACAACCCGCATTTTCTCCGAATTAAAGAATTATAATAGTATGAGAAAACGCGCGTCATGATGCCACGTCAAGAAGGGGATAACTACTGACGCTCAGGCAAAACCATCTACTACACTTTATGAAAGAAATTCATGAGTTTAATGATTAGAAAATTAGTTATACTTTAGAGGTCGTATCCCTCGGCAAGGTGGATCACCTAGTCCATAGTTAAAAACTATACTTATGCATTGCGGAAAAATACTTTATTCAGGTTTGACTTTCTAAGGAGTGCATAAGAGCCCTAAGAGGACCACTTATGCCATGCAAGACTCTACATTTAATTTATATTATATATAAGGAAACGATCTTTATACATTGTTTGGAAAATAGTGATTTACTTTTATAAAACATGCTGATCATGCGATGTACTTATAATAATAATAATTGTAGTTTTAAAATAACTAGCAACCTAGCATAAATCCTCCCCATAGCAAGTAGACTATCTCCAGAAAATGGTAGCAGTAAAAGTAATATATCTAGTACAAAGGTAAAAACTACAAGTGGGCACCAAAAACCTGACACGAACCCACAGGTAAATATGTATGTCTGTAAGAAAAGTACAGGAAAACTACCTCACTAACAAAGCAACGGGATCTCCAAAGTCTAAGAGACCACCAGCAACACCACCGCAACCTAGCCACCAAACTGGCTACAGCTCAGAACCTGAGGAATTCAAAAGAAGAAAGAATACCTCAGCAAGCAAAATAAGGAAAAACTGTATGGAAGTGTCAACAAGGGAATAAATAAAAGAGGAAAACACACAGCTTAAAAGTCACAACTTCCCAAGGCAAGACAATAAGGAATTCACTATGTGCGAGGAAACAGCACCAACCCTGCCCAGTAACTACATCCTGTAGGGTCTACTAGGCTACCAAGAGCCCAAAGTGCTGCAATCTACCAAGGAAGAAACTTCTAACACCCTAAGCTGTGGGAGATGGTAGTAGCAAAAACAACAGCATGGATGCGGGTTGGAGGCAAACTCAGTCCCCCAACCACCATTTCCAAGCCAACAAGCTCAAGGGTCTACTTGTGAAAGCACAAGGGACCTTCCACCCCCTTGCCCAGCCCGTACCTGTAGCAATATAGAAGAATAAGGGTGGCCTTGGCTAAATTACACAACACTTCCCCCATGAAGAGCTTCAAACCACCACTACTATCCACGACCCACGATTCGGCAATTAGGAAAGAAAACATGGCCGACAAGGAAACTACAAATATAATCAAGGAATTCACTCGGGAACGAAAATTGAGGTAAGGGAAACAGTGTTGAAGTTACTCAACACGGCTTGGCATTGAGTGTGACCCACTCAACGCCTAACCAGACCTTAGCATTGAGTGAGATAGCCTCACTCAGCACAAGAACAGCCATGGCGTTGAGTGAGAATCACTCACACAACTCCCTCCGTAAGAACAGCTCTGGCATTGAGTGAGCTATCCTCACTCAACACCAAAACAGACATGGCGTTGAGTGAGGTCCACTCCCTCAACGCCTTCAGCAAAAGAGGAAACGGCGTTGAGTGAGCTAACCTCACTCAACGCCAAAATAGCTATGGCATTGAGTGAGGTCCACTCCCGCAATGCCTTCAGCCGAAACCACAAAACCCAACAGTGTCGTTGAGTGAGTCCACCTCCCTCAACGCCAAAGAAGCTTTGGCGTTGACGGAGGTCAACTCACTCTACGCCAAAGTTCATTCCCGCAGGAAAACCCTAAGCCAATGCCAACAAGAGGAGGTCGGCGGGAATGCCAACGGATTCTCGACGATCGGAGGGAATGCAGGATGATTCTCGCCGAATCGGCGAGAATCCAGAATGATTCTCGACGATCGGCGAGAATCAAGGATGATTCTCGCCGAATCGGCGGGAATCAAGGATGATTCTCACCGATCGGTGGGAATCACGTCGAAATCGGCGGGAATCACTTAGTGATTCCCGTCGATTTTGACTTAGACGAAAATTCACACTCAATCACCCCACCACTCAGCCGCAAAGAACACACCGAACTATGGCTTTGAAGTGTGTCCACCACACTCAATGCCAATTTCGAGCGGCTTTTGGCTTTGAGTGTGTGCACCACACTCAACACCAAAACCGGAGAGTCTACCAAGACTTGTTCTAACCAGAGTCCTACCATAACTTCCTCCCTCACTCTCTCTCCCTCGGCCCCACCCGCAAAAGAACCCAACTAAAACTACAAATTTGGAGTCTAAATGGTGAACACAACTAGCAGGTTGAGCAAACAACACAAGGAGGTGGCTCATAGGAGAATCTAAGCCCTATATTTAGCAAGATAAAAGAGAATATGCTTGGTTTCTGCCCTAGGGCTAACCGGGAAACATTTCAAAATTCAAAAGAACAACAATGGCAAGGGCAAGAATACCACTTGCCTCGATTTCTGGCGAAGCTTGGTCAGCCTTCCCTCCTCTTCGTTCTGCACTATAAGGAGCAGCACCTAACAAGCAAACCCGCACTTTAATGGCGGAAAAGCACAAGAACCGGAAATCCAAGTCTCCTAAAACTCCACGAAAATCAAATATCTTACCGTCGAAATGAAGATCTGAGCGAGAGCAAGACAACGCCGCTTTCGGAATCGAAATCCATCCACGAACACTCCCGGAATCGCCGTCCGAAGGAGAAGCAGGTCCGACAGTTTTCCTCGGGTTTCTAATTAGATTTTACTAATGGCACACCCAAAACGACACGAAAACCGAACTACCTCGAAATTCGACAAAATTCGCACCGTAGCTAAATATCCACTCTACGAACACAACGGCGGAGTCGAAATTAACTTTCGACGAACAGAACCTGAGTTATACCCTTCCGAAGCCAAAACACAAGCATCCCGCGAGAGGCCACACCGGGTCACCCAAAACGACTCGGCTTGCTAAGGAGGTCTTGCCAACAGGCTAAAAAATAGGGCACCTAGTTCCAAGGAGTTAAGACCACACTCCAGAAATGGCACAAGCCAAGAAAACGCGTCGATGTAACGCCGAACGAGAATTAAATAATCGCAGAAAAATCGGGGGCGTTACGTCACTCCCCCTAAAAGAAAGTTTCGTCCCGAAACTTTACGCCCAACACTTCTACTATAGAAGAAAAGTAATAATCCAAATATTACAAGAAGAAAAACAAACCAAACTAATCAGGGAAAACAGCTGAGGGTAAGCCTCCCTCATAGCCGACTCTAACTCCCAAGTCGCGCTCTCCAAATCCTGATTCCTCCAAAGAACTTTCACCATCGGAATGGACTTCTTTTACAGCACCCGTTCCTGAGTATCCAAAATACGGACCGACACTTCAACAAAAGAGAGGTTGGGCTCCAACGGGGGCACAACTTACAAGACTTGCCCACTGTTGGGCACGCACTTACGTAATTGGCTAACATTATAAACATTATAAACACCTGGGAAGTTTGCTAGCAAATCTAACCTGTAAGCTGACATGCCAATCCGCTCCAAAATTTTAAACGGGCCCACATACCTCGGGTCCAATTTCCGAATCTTACCAAACCTCTTTAAACCAACCATCGGGGAAACTTTAAGAAATACAAGGTCCCCTACAGAAAACTCCAAGGCAGACCTACGCCGATTGGCGTTCTTCTCGTACCTCTCCTGAGCTATACAAAGCTTCTCTCGAACAAGCTTCACTGCGACTTCCATTTCCTTGAGCGAATCAGGACCCAACAATGGCCTTTCACCAGCCTCAGCCCAAAACAACGGAGTTCTGCAGTGCCTCCCATACAAGGCTTCGAACGGAGCCATCTACAAGCTCTCCTGATAACTATTGTTGTAAGAAAATTCCATAAGTTGCAGCCGCTCGTCC
This sequence comes from Platanthera zijinensis, assembly GCA_039513925.1. Taxonomy (NCBI): domain Eukaryota; kingdom Viridiplantae; phylum Streptophyta; class Magnoliopsida; order Asparagales; family Orchidaceae; genus Platanthera; species Platanthera zijinensis. Next base: position 153,641,407 of record CM077092.1, on the reverse strand, counting down.
CACGCTCCACCGTGGTCTAAAATGTAGCATCGGATCATATCCTCAACTATCTGATTCACCCGCTCCGTCTGCCCATTAGTCTGTGGGTGGTACGCAGTAGAATACATCAGATCCGTACGCAAACCCTCCTGCAGACTCTACCAAAAACGATAAGTAAACCGAGAGTCTCGATCAGAAATGATGCTAACCGGCACACCGTGCAGTCGGATGACTTCATTCAAGTACAACTCTGCTACCTTCTTCATCGGGTAATCAATCTTATATATCACGAAGTGAGCACACTTCGTCAGTCTATCCACTATGACCCAAACGGAATCAAATCCCCTCGGGGATCGCGGTAAACCCGTGATAAAATCCATAGATATACTTTCCCACTTCCAAGTCGGGATCTCTAATGGATTCAACTTGCCACCAGGCCTTCCATGATCGGCCTTCACCCGAATGTATGTGTGGCACACCGCAACAAATCGGGCTATATCTCCTTGCATGCCATACAACCAAGCAATTTGCATTAAGTAACGATACATCTTCGTAGATCCTGGATGGTAGGCAACGCTGGATCCATGAGCCTCTTTGCAAACCATACTCCTAATGTCCCCAACCGCGGGGATGCAAAATATGTCGCGGTACTTCAAAGTTCCCGCATCATCGATGGAATAATCCGGCAACTCTCCTCTCTCAGTCCTGGAGAATAAGTGTAGAAGATCCGGGTCATCCTTCTAGTGAAGTCTGGTCAAAGAAATCCAAGACGGCTCTGCCACTAACAAACTACTCTGCAAGCCACAACATCTCACTGATATATCCATAAGGAGGAACTCCTCCACTAAACGATCGGCGGTGAGATTAAAGATCTTTCCCGTCTTTCGGCTCAAGGCGTCGGCCACCACATTGGCCTTGCCTGGATGATACTGGATCTCTACATCATATTCGGCCACATACTCTAGCCACCGACGCTGGCGTAGATTTAACTCCTTCTGAGTGAACACGTACTTCAGGCTCTTATGGTCGGTGAAGATCTTGCATTGAGCCCCATAAAGTAGGTGTCTCCATAGCTTCAACGCATAGATAACCGCTGCGAACTCGAGGTCATGCATAGTATAATTTTTCTTATTAGTCTTCAGTTGCCTTGACCCATAGGCAATTACCTTACCAACCTGCATTAATACGCATCCCAGACCTACATGCTAAGCATCTACGTATACATCATAATCCACGCCCTCGGTTGGCAGGGTCAGAACGGGCGCAGTGCACAATCTCCTCTTTAACTCCAGGAAGGCTTCTTCGCACTTCTCGCTCCAAACAAAAGCCACATTCTTCTGAGTCAGCTTAGTCAAAGTTACAGCTAGGGCAGAGAAACCCTCCACAAATCTCCTGTAGTAGCCGGCCAACCCTAGGAAGCTCCTGATCTCCTTGGGCATGCTCGGCCTACTCCAATACATCACTGCTGCGATCTTTTCCGGGTCAACCGAGATCCCATTCTTATTCACCACGTGGCCCATAAACGAGACATGAGGCAACCAAAATTCACACATGCTTAACTTGGCGAATAACTTATGGTTCCTCAACTCCGATAGAACCAAGCGCAGATGCTGCTCATGCTCCTCAGCACTACGAGAATAAACCAATATGTCATCGATGAAGACCACCACGAACTTATCTAGGAAATCCTTGAACACCCGGTTCATCATATCCATGAACGCTGATGGAGCGTTGGTCAATCCAAACGACATCACTAAGAACTCAAAATGTCCATGCCTCGATCTAAACGCAGTCCGTGGAATATCTGCCTTACGGATCCTAAGCTGATGATAGCATGAACGAAGGTCAATCTTTGAGAAGACCGTGCTACCGCGCAACTGGTCAAATAAATCATTGATTCTCGGCAGAGGGTACCTATTCTTAATTGTGACTTTGTTCAGCTCCCTATAGTCGATGCAAAGCCGCATTGACCCATCATTCTTCTTGACAAATAAAACAGGAGCACCCAAGGCGACAAACTCTGCCTGATAAACCCTTTCGCCAACAACTCATCTAACTGGACTCGCAACTCCTCTAGCTCTCGAGGGGCCATCCGGTACGGTGCCTTAGCAATAGGACGCGTACCCAGCTCCAAATCGATCACAAACTCTACATCCCGCTCGGGAGGAAGACCAGGAAGGTCATCAGGAAAAACATCGGCGAAATCACAAACAACTTGAATCTCCTCTAAGCGCGGTATACTAACAGCGGTCCCAACCACCGAGACCAAACTAGCAAAACAATCCAAAATAAAAAACTTCTTAGCACATACCACAGAGATGACAGGAGAATCCTAGCTCAGATCTACATACATGCTTCCGGGCTGAACGTCGTCCCTGATGAAGTCCAAGCGCTTCCCTTTGCACTGAATGACTGCATCATACCTAGACAGCCAGTCCATGCCCAAAATAACATCAAAGTCCTCCAGATCAATCATCTTCAGGTCTGCCTTTGTAAGGAAGTCCCCCAACAAAACAGGGTAATCTAACATGCCCAAATCCGACAGCACAGATTCACCAGAGGGGAACTTGACACGAAAGGTATCCCGAACTCGATCTAAAGTCAACCGATGTCGCTCTACAATGGCTCTAGCCACGAACGAGCGGGTAGCGTCGGAGTCAAACAGAACATGCGCCCAGCGGTTCTTCACCTTAAACTTCCCTATAGGAACATATATAACTAAGGAACTACCACAACAATAATACAAACATTCTAGGAAGACAAGAACAAAATATTCAGGTTGGAAAGACAACTAACCTGAGATGACCTGAGTCGAAACTTAAGCCTCCTCGAAAGAGATCACATTTAGCTTTCCCTTTCCTTCATCCACACGCTGAGGTGGAGGTAACGCCTGAAGAGGAACTTCAGGAAGAGCAGGCTGAACCTTAGGACACCTAGACTTGATGTTTCCCTTCAGCCCACACTGAAAATAGACCTTATCCTTGGACCAGCACTGGGCAGCATCATGCCCGGGTCGCTTGCAAACAGAACAGGAGACATCTCTCCTAGGAGCACCCTGAATCGCATGAACCTGCTCCTTCCTCTGAGCTGCTGCCCTCTTGAAATATCTCTCGACAGGGTGGCCTGACCGGCCACAGAAACTGTACACCACTTTGCTCTTCTTTCCAGGAACCGTACCAGGTACCTGGGGTTTCTTTTCCTCCACAGACTTCATCTTATCCTTCCTACTTTGCTGTCCTCTGCTCTTCACAGTCTCAATAGCCTCCACCTTTAGAGCAGCCTCCACTACTCCTGCATAAGTCTCTGACCCATAAGCACTGGTCAACTGCTGCACCTCACTCCTCAAACCACCAAGAAATCGCTTAACTCGATCAGCCTCAATGCTGACCAATCCAGGGGCAAAACGGCTCAGCTTGCTGAACTCTATCTCATACTCTCCCACCGTGAGCTGCCTTTGCTTCAGATGGAGGAAGTCGATCATGAGGCGGTCACGCTCGACCAAGGGTAAGAACTTCCTCAATAGAATCTCCTTGAACACCTCCCAAGAGCATCCAGCTACCAAGCTATCCTTCTTTCTCAGCCACCAACTCTTAGCCAAACCTTTAAGCTGATAGGCGGCTATCATCACCCTCTGATCGTCTGCAATCCCTGAGTACGAGAACATCTCCTCCATGTAGATCAACAAGTCGTCTATCACCATGAAATCTGTCTTCCCGTCATAAGTGGGAGGGATCAGCCTCTAAAACTGCGAGATGAAGGCCATCTCCGCTGGCACCACCACTGGAGGTCTTAAGGGTGCAGGAGGGGGAGGAACAGCAATCCCCCCAGTAGGGCCTTGCACTCCCTGAGTCTGACCTGGCACAACTGCTACCAAAGACTGAATCTGGGCTCGCACCTCCACCAACTGCCTGCTCAAGGAATCGCTACTCTGCCGCAAGCTTTCGATTACCGCATCATTCTGAGCTCCAGATGACTAACCCACAGACAGGGGAGTCGATCTAGTTGAAGGACGTCTTGTAACATCCCATTTGCGGCTAGACCCCTAGGAGTCGGTTGGTCGTGGAAGAACCCTAGGAAGCCCAAAAACTGAAATAAATCGACCGAGATTTCGGGTCACGGGTTGGTCACGCCCGTGACGGACCCGTCACGCCCGTGACCTAGGGCGTGACTCCTTCGACGATCTTCGATCTCAAGGAGACGATCATCGGGCACAGAAATTTTCAACCCGGCCCTATCACGCCCGTGACCCAGGTGTCACGCCCGTGACCAAGGGCGTGACCCCCTTCGGCGATCGTCGATCTCAGCGCGACAATCGCCGAGCATGGAATTTGCCTCATGACCCTATTACGCCCGTGACCCATGTGTCACGCCCGTGACCTAGGGCATGACCACCCTTCGACAATCGTCGACCTCAGTTCGACGATCGTCGAACCCAGAATTGGTCACCGGGCCTGTCACGCCCGTGACCCATGTGTCACGCCCGTGACCCATATGTCACGCCCATGACCTAGGGCGTGACAACCCTTCGACGATCGTCGATCTCAGTTTGACGATCGTCGAACCCAGAATTGGCCACCCGGGCCTGTCACGCCCGTGACCCTATGTATCACGCCCGTGACCAAGGCCGAAACGTCAGCCAGACTGGATATTTCAGTAACCGACATTGTAATCAATTCTGATTATGGGAAGTTACACCAGGAGTATTTATGGGCCGTTTCCTACTCTAATTATTTAATAAAATAAGGAAATGCTGGTCCAATAGGAAATTGCCACCTGGCAAACACCTCTTCATTTCCAGCATTTTAACTGCCTCTACCATAACCGAAACGTTATTAAGAGAAATATTAATGGCCATGAATATTTCATCCTTTCCCCTCCCCACTTGCTGATCTATAAAAGACTCCTAAGAGCAAGAGGAGAAGGTTACACGCTCGATCAAACGGATTCAGATTCCTCACCTTGCTGTTGAAGAATTTCCGGCGACGCCACCACGGCGCAAATGGCTTCCCGACGGTCTGCACGCCTCCAGCCCGCGAACAAGGTCCTCACCTCCCTCTTCTTCTGCGGATAGATCTTAGAAATCATTAGGAGAGATATTCGGCTCAAAAGAGCCAGATCGGGTGAGCGTTTCCATGGTTTTCCAAAAATTTCATGGTGGCGGATTCGCCGGAAACCGCCTCTCCGGCAGCCGTGCCGCCGCCCGACGGTAGCCCTCACCTCAACAGAGGTGGTGGTGGTGGTGGCCGGCCAGGGAGATGGCTGGGTGGCCAGGAAATGGCTTTAGAAAAGCTACTGGTTTCAATCTTTTGTTTTTAGGTTGTTGGTTCGGGTGAAGAAGATGGTGAACAGTAGCAATGTATTATATAATATATTGTATAGTTAGGAATTAATTCCCTTTACTGTATACTAGGTTGAAACTGAAAATTATAGCTCGTAAGGGCTGAAACATAAAAAGTGGTCAACATAGAAAATGTATCCCTTGAAGTCTAGTTTAAAGTAATATTCATTTCACTCTATTTGGAGTCCTGGTTAGACCACATCACACTTTTTGGTGAGGCCTATCCATAGGGCTATATTGATCTTAGAAAAATTCCCCACTCCAATCCAGTCATCAAAATGACTTGAAATTTGGGGTGTGGCCTAATCTTACCTATATCTAGGTGTTATCCAAAAATGAGATTTTTTGGAGAATGTTTTTCTATTGTTTTTAGAAAAAATTTAATAATCCTAGCATAATTTAATTAGATGGCTAAATGACTTCCAAACCCTCCCAAATTTTGGTGAGTGGTCCCTGGGTGTAACATAAGGTTTTGGTAAAAATTTGATCTCATTTGGAGATGTTTTGATTAGGTTTTTGTCCAACCCTAGGTTGATCCTCATAGGATAATTTAGGATCAAACACCCCCTTGGTATTTGAGTGGCCATATCACCCCAATAGGGGCTGATATTTTGGTCACTGACTTTTTAGGATATGACACACCTTAGGGAGTTTGGAGTGGTTTGGTGTAGTATAGCCCTAGAACCCTAGGGTAGGTCCCTTAATGGGGATTTGTAGGGTTGTGAAGGTCATGGGGTCAAATGACCTTGGACTGACTTAAAATTTGGTGGAGAGAACCATAGGGCCAGTATAGTTCTCTGGACAAAAGTTTAGGGTATTTGGAGACAGCTAGGCCACCTAAAATCCTAACCCTAGTTTAGGTCACCAACTTTAATTTGAATTATTAAGCTATTTAATGAACTTCAAATCAGGTAAAATTTGGGCAAAGGGATTTTCTGGTCAAAACAGCCACGTTATAATTTTGTTAAGATTTTTGGGTTAATTTATACAGTATTTCATTTATAACTCTAATTGTGCCCTAAATATTTATTTTTATGATTATGGAATTTATGTTCACTAGAATATTATGAAATCTTGGATTAGGGCATCTTATAGCCTGTTATATCTTTTGTATTTTTCTTGGAAATTTTAACTGATTATTTCTGGTACATATTTCTTTAACGTACTAGTCGTGACATGGAGTCAAAAATACAAATAATATCCAATTACTATTTGGAAAATTATGAAATTGGGTCAGTGGGTGTTTCAAATTATGATAGTCACCCTGTAATTTTCTCTAGAATTTTAGATGACTAAAAACAGTACCTCCTTCATTAAGTTAAGAAAATTAGTACCTTGCATTAAAATAAATTTAGAGTTCAAATGTTGGAGAAAAATTATGGTACTTGGTTTATGATGGTTTTAGGTCACTATATAGCTTCTATAATTTTCTTGGAATTTTTGAATATATATTTACAGTACTTCCTTCATAATATAGTAAAAGTGGTCTAAAATAGTAAATTATGAAATGTAGGCCTAAACACCTCTGAAGTTTCTCAAAACTTGGAATTGCTGTTTAAATGTCTCATATGATTTTTAATGATTTTATGATGATTTATTGTTGACTCAATAGTGCACTTCATGTTCATACTAGGGCATTCAGAATCTTAGAATAAATAAATTAAATGCCCGATAAATAGGAAAATTTGGACATCTTGGTCTTAGCTATATTTTGTCACAATAGACCTCCATTAAATATTATAGGAGATTCGGAAGACAAATTGGAGTACCTCCCCTTATACTCCTCACGTACCTTAGGATGGTCTGCATATAGTAAAACCACGGAAACTGAACTAGAGTAATAATGAACTTGGGAAATGGAATTTTGGTAGTTGCTGGTTGGTTAGGACAAGCTAAGACTAGATTTGTTATTGGAAGTCAGGATAAGTAGAGTGTGGGAGTAGCCAGTGTTAAGTGGCGTTCGGGAACGACGAAAGATTGTCCATCCCGGAAAGGAGAGGAAGAGTCTTAATACTCTAGGGTTTGATCTAAAGTAACTAAAAGGGGATCGGGTTAAGGGAGATCAACCAATAACAATAATTGCCTTGCGAAAGGGAACTTCGGGCCGTAATGCCGTCGTCTTGGTTCCTAGTGCCCTTTGAGAGCCCTTCACGGGGTATGCCGGGGGCAGTCCTGGGCTAACGTAAACCATAGAAAGAATAAATTAAAAGATCAACTAGTATAACTATGGTTGCACATACACACTCCCCGATAGCTAGGAAGGTAGAATAATTGGTTTGGTTGCCATTCAGACGGTAGCTCTGAAGGTAGATGCACGGACGGGACAGTCCGGGGAGCCGAGGGCTCGAGGGTTGGAGTACAGAATAAAGGTGGTGGGTCTTCGATATCTGATTTTCGTTCATACCGGAATCGGTATGTTGACTCGGCGGTGTGGGACACTTAGCCAAAGAAAGTCTTGTGGGTACAGCCAGCAGTAGTACGCGGATACTCTAGGTTGTGTTCTTCTAGGGGCGTACGGAAGGGCTAGTCCCGGTAGTTTGGATACCCGCCTAGGAGTGGGGGGCCCGACCCACTGTCTCCGTTTGCCACTACGGAGGTTCCTGGGAGTGAAGCTAGCTGCCCGAACAGGGGGAACTAAAGGTCTGTGCGCATAGAGTCGTGTGCATGTGTTGCACTTGCATGAATCATGGCATAGCATATCACTACACTCATATTTGCATACAACCGACACCCCAATGTATAAATCGGTATGGGACTTTTTATACGATGGGAGCCTTGCAGAAGACGCCTTAACTTATAAGTTTGTATGGGCATTCATATAAGTTAAGGTTACTTACTTATTTACTTGCTTGTTTACTTTCTGTTCTCTAGCTGCCTTTTTATACATTTGATACTTACTACTTCTCTTCTTTACCATTTACTACCATTGGATTGCTAGTTGTACTTTGTTCTAGATAGTTGTTAGAATAACTCCCATGTCACCTGCTTGATTATTCTACACCTTTGTAGCTTCCCTTTCCTCCTCTCCGCTCGGTGCTTAGGAGTCGTAGGGGGAGGGGTAGGGGATGATAGGGCTTAGTCTTTATGACTAATGGTTTTCGAACCACAATATTACAGGAGCTCCGGATGGGAGAAAGGGACCAGCAGTCCAGGGACCAGCACCAGCAGAGTACGGTGCGCATGGAGATGGGTCAGTCTAGCACCGGTGCACCTGCGACCAGCTCCGTGAGTGATTAGTATTTTTATAGCTTTCGCGATGAGTGATTTGTAGTGAGGACTCTGATGTACCAGGCTCGTGCCCATTTATCTATTTCCTGTTATTATCTACTGATGGACTGGATATGATTTCACTTTTATTTACATATTTCTGTGGACTTGTTTACATTTTATGTATAATTACTTCTCTCTCTTATGATCGAAAAGGGCCGGAAGAATTGGCGTTTTGTAGTGGCGGCCTTCCCGTGAGTCGGTGCCACCGCAAAGCGGCAATTCTGGGCTAAGACCCCGGTAGTTTAAAAAGAAAAAAAAGGGGGGGGGTCTTACACGTCTTGCAATCCTAAAGTCATAGCAACACTAGTTAAATCCTAGTATAACGGCTAGACCCAACTACAAGTACAGACAATACATATATAGATATGAACATAAAGCTGCTAAACTTGCTCTGGGAGTTTATCTTTTTACAAAAATTGATGTTATGCCCTATCCTAGGATGGTTAACCACCACCATACTAATTCTTGTGCCTAGATCGGGAATGCATGACTTTATATTATTTTTGACTCGTAAAATTATGTGTGTACATATGTCATCCTGCCAGTCTTTAGCTTGGCACGTTGTGCTTATGCAATGTTATGCTATGCATGTTTGTGCTTCTAAAAAGGCCCTAATGCATATTATGAGCGGCGTACGCATGAAAATGTTATGCATCCCATACTACATAACATTCGCATGCAACGAAGAAAAGAAAACGTGATAGTCGCAGCCATGTGGTGAGGTTATGCATCCCATACTACATAACCCTCACATGTTGCCCCTATGGTGGATCCATATACAATCACATATTATGCATCCCATACTACATAATATGCCCCGTATACTTTATGTTATGCTATGAGTGTAGTGTTCGTGCTTTTGCCAAGACGTGCTGATGACATATTGGTGTGTGAATGACATGATACTGAACTATTAAAGCAATCAAAGGAAGGTTGCCCGACTTACTTGTCAAGCAACCTCCCTCTGATACTAACTGTCACAACCCGCATTTTATCCGAATTAAAGAATTATCAGAGTATGAGAAAACGCGCATCATGATGCCACGTCAAGCAGGGGATAACTACTGACGCTCAGGCAAAACCATCTACTACACTTTATGAAAGAAATTCATGAGTTTAATGATTAGAAAATCAGTTATACTTTATAGGCCGTATCCCTCAGCTCGGTGGATCACCTAGTCCACAGTTAAAAACTATACTTATGCGCTGCGGAAAAATACTTTATTCAGGTTTGACTTCCTAAGGAGTGCATAAGAGCCCTAAGAGGACCACTTATGCCATGCAAGACTCTATATTTAATTATATTATATATAAGGAAACGATCTTTATACGTTGTTTGGAAAATAGTGATTTACTTTTATAAAACATGCTGATCATGCGATGTACTTATAATAATAATAATTGTAGTTTTAAAATAACTAGCAACCTAGCATAAATCCTCCCCATAGCAAGTAGACTATCTCTGGAAAATGGTAGCAGCAAAAGTAATATATCTAGTACAAAGGTAAAAACTACAAGTGGGCGCCAACAACCTGACACGAACCCACATGCAAATATGTATGTCTGTGAGAAAAATACAGGAAAACTACCTCACTAACAAACAACAAGATCTCCAAAGTCCAAGAGACCACCAGTAACACCACCGCAACCTAGCCACCAAACTGGCTACAGCTCAGAACCTGAGGCATTCAAAAGAAGAAAGAATACCTCAGCAATCAAAACAAGGAAAAACTGTATGGAAGTGTCAACCAGGGAATAAATAAAAGAGGAAAACACACAGCTGAAAAAGTCACAACTGCCGAAGGCAAGACAACAAGGAATGCACTACGTGCGAGGAAACAGCACCAACCCTGCCCAAAAACTACATCTTGTAGGGTCTACTAGGCTACCAAGAGCCCAATGTGCTGTAATCTACCAAGGAAGAAACTTCTAACAGCCTAAGCTGTGGGAGATGGTAGTAGTAAAAACAACAGTATGGATGCGGGTTGGAGGCAAACTCAGTCCCCCAACCACCATTTCCAAGTCAACAAGCTCAAGGGTCTACTTGTGAAAGCACAAGGGACCTTCCACCCCTTTGCCCAGCCCGTACCTGGAGCAAGATAGAAGAATAAGGGTGGCCTTGGCTAAATTACACAACACCTCCCCATGAAGAGCTTCAAACCACCACTACTATCCACGACCCACGATTCGGCCATTAGGAAAGAAAACATGGCCGATAAGGAAACTACAAATATAATCAAGGAATTCACTCGGGAACGAGAATCGAGGTAAGGGAAACAGTGTTGAAGTTACTCAACACGGCTTGGCATTGAGTGGGACCCACTCAACGCCTAACCAGACTTTGGAGTTTAGTGAGTTAGCCTCACTCAGTGCCAGAAAAGTCGTGGCGTTGAGTGAGAATCACTCACTCAACTCCCTCCGCAAGAACAGCTCTGGCGTTGAGTGAGCTATCCTCACTCAACGCCAAAATAGTCATGGCGTTGAGTGAGGCCCACTCCCTCAACACCTTCAGCAAAAGAGGCAGCGGCGTTGAGTGAGCTAACCTCACTCAACGCCAAAACAGCTATGGGGTTGAGTGAGGTCCACTCCCTCAATGCCTTCAGCCGAAACCACAAAACCTAACAGTGGCGTTGAGTGAGTCCACCTCCCTCAACGCCAAAGCAGCTTTGGCATTGAATGAGGTCAACTCAATCTACGCAAAAGTTCATTCCCGCAAGAAAACCCTAAGCCAACGCCAACAAGAGGAGGTCGGCGGAAATGCCGACAGATTCTCTACGATCGGCGGGAATGCAGGATGATTCTCGCCGAATCGGCGAGAATCCAGAATGATTCTCGACGATCGGTGGGAATCAAGGATTATTCTCGCCGAATCGGCGGGAATCACGTCGAAATCGGCGGGAATCACTTGGTGATTCCCATCGATTTTGACATAGAAAAAAATTCACACTCAATCACCCCACCACTCAGCCTCAAAGAACAAACCGAACTATGGCTTTGAGTGTGTCAACCACACTCAACGCCAAGTCCGGGCGGCTTTTTGCTTTGAGTGTGTGCACCACACTCAACACCAAAACCCGAGAGTCTACCAAGACTTGTTCTAACAAGAGTCCTACCACAACTTCCTCCCTCACTCTCTCTCTCTCTCGGCCCCACCCGCAAAAGAACCCAACTAGAACTATAAATTTGGAGTCTAAATGGTGAACACAACTAGAAGGTTGAGCAAACAGCACAAGGAGGGGGGCTCATAGGAGAATCTAAGCCCTACATTTTGCAAGATAAAAGAGAATATGTTTGGTTCTACCCTAGGCCTAACCGGGAAACATTTCAAAATTCAAAAGAACAACAATGGCAAGGGCAAGAATACCACTTGCCTCGATTTCCGGCGAAGCTTTGTTGGCCTTCCCTCCTCTTTGTTCTGCACTAGAAGGAGCAGCACCAAACAAGCAAACCCGTACTTTAATGGCGGAAAAGCACAAGAACCGGAAATCCAAGTCTCTTAAAACTCCACGAAAATCAAATATCTTATCGTCGAAATGAAGATCTGAGCGAGAGCAAGACAACGCCGCTTTCGGAATCGAAATTTGTCAACGACCACTCCCGGAATCGCCGTCTGAAGGAGAAGCAGGTCCGGCGGTTTTCCTCTGTTTTCCGCGAACAGGAGCAGCGGTTTCTTCTGGTCTCGGGAAGAAGAAGAATGGGCCGCTGATTCTAATTAAGGCTTTTATATAAGCTTAGCCATGATGGTTCAGCCTAACTGCCTCCCAAGCCACCGGTTCACTTAATTTAAAAGGGTTTCTAATTAGATTTTACTAATGGCACACCCAAAACGACACGAAAACCGAACTACCTCGGAATTCGACGAAATTCGCACCGTAGCTAAATATCCACGCTACAAACACAACGACGAAGTTGAAATTAACTTTCGACGAACAGAACTCGAGTTATACCCATTCGAAGCCAAAACACAAGCATCCCCCGAGAGGCCACACCGGGTCACCCAAAACGACTCGGCTTGCTAGGGAGGTCTTACCAACAGGCTAAAAAATAGGGCACCTAGTTCCAAGGAGTTAAGACCACACTCCAGAAATGGCACAAGCCAAGAAAACGCGTCGACGTAATGCCGAACGATAATTAAATAATCACAGAAAAATCGGGGGCGTTACATTAGGTCCCGGGATGCTCCCGCTGTCAGGATTCCACCTAGCTGGCAGGGCCAGGATCCCCGTTGGACGTCGTTCTGAACCTGAGGCTAAGTCTGGTTAATGCTCAACACCCGCCTTTAGACTCTCACCTTGCTGATTGGGCCAAATGTAGCGCCCGAAGGTTGGAGAAAGGAATATCTTCTCTCTTTAGGGTTATGTTCTTGGACGCTCCCGCTGTTAGGCTTCCACCTAGCTAGCAGGGATGGGATCCCTGTTGGACGTTGTTATGACCTTGGGGCTGAGTCCTGTTAATGCTCAACACTTGTTGTCAGGCTCTCACCTAGATGATTGGGCCGGTGGTAGCGCACGGAGGTTGGCCAAAGGAATATCTTCTCTCTCTATGGTTAGGTCCCGAGATGCTCCCACTGTCTGGCTTCCACCTAGCTGACTGTCACAACCCGCATTTTCTCCAAATTTAGGAATTATCAGAGTATGAGAAAACACACGTCATGATGCCATGTCAAGCAGGGGATAACTACTGACGCTCAGGCAAAACCATCTACTTTACTTTATGAAAGAAATTCATGAGTTTAATGATTAGAAAATAAGTTATATTTTAGAGGTCGTATCCCTCAGCTCGGTGGATCACCTAGTCCACAGTTTAAAACTATACTTATACGCTGCGGAAAAAAAAAATATTTTATTCAGGTTTGACATCCTAAGGAGTGCATAAGAGCCCCAAGAGGACCACTTATGCAATGCAAGACTCTACATTTAATTTATATTATATATAAGAAAACGATCTTTATACATTGTTTGGAAAAATAGTGATTGAGTTTTATAAAACATGTTGATCATGAGCTATACTTATAATAATAATTGTAGTTTTGAAAGTAACAAGCAACCTAGCCTAAATCATTCTCATAGCAAGTAGACTGTCTCCAGAAAATTGTAGCAGCAAAAGTAACATATCTAGTACAAAGGTAAAAACTACTAGTGAGCGCCAACAACCTGACACGAACCCACTGGCAAATATATATGTCGGTAAGAAAAGTGCAGAAAAACTACCTCACTAAACAAATCAAGAAGGATCTCCAAAGTCCAAGAAACCACCAGCAACACCATAGTAACTTAGCCACCAAACTGGCTACTGCTCAGAACCTGAGGCATCAAAAGAAGAAAGAATACCTCTGCAAGCAAAACAAGGAAAACTGCATGAAAGTGTCAATCAGATGATAAATGAAAGAGGAAAAACAAAGCAGTAACAGTCATAACTGCCAAAGGCAAGACAAAAAGAAATGCACTAGGTGCGAGGAAACAGCATCAACCCTGCCCAGAATCTACTTTCTGCAGAGTCTAATAAGCTGCCAAGAGCCCAAAATGCTGCAATCTACCATGGAAGAAACGTCTAACACCCTAAACTGTGGGAGATGGTAGTAGCAAAACAAACAACGTGGATCTGGGTTGGAGGATAACTCAGTCCCCCAAACACCATTTCCAAGAAATAAAGCTCGAGGGTTTACATGTGAAAGCACTAGGGACCTCCCACCCCCTTGCCCAACCCGTACCTTGGGCAAGATAAAAGAAAAAGGGTGGCCTTGGCTAAATTACACAATACCTCCCCTCTTAAGAGCTCCAAACCACCACTACTAACCACGACCCATGATTCAGCCTTTAGGAAAGAAAAACATAGACGACAAGGAACCTCAAAGAAAATCAAGGAATTCACTCGGGGGCAAAAATCAAGGTAGGGAAAAAGTGTTGATATGACTCAACACGGCTTGGCGTTGAGTGGTACCCACTCAACGCCTAACCAGACCTTGGCATTGAGTGAGTTAGCCTCACTCAGTTCCAGAACAGGCATGTCGTTGAGTGAGGTTCACTCACTTAACACACTCCAGAAGAACAACTTTGGCGTTGAGTGAGCTAGACTCACTCAACGCCAAAACAGGCATGGCGTTGAGTGAGGTTCACTCACTCAACGCCTCCCGCAAGAATACTCTGGAGTTGAGTGAGCTAACCTCACTCAATGCCCAAACAGCGATGGCTTTTAGTGAGGTACACTCACTCAACGCCCTGGTACTTAACCACAATCAGAGAAAGTGGCATTGAGTGAGCTGGCCTCACTAAACACAAAAACAGCAATGGCGTTGAGTGAAGCTCACTCACTCAACGCCCTGCCACTTAGCCGCAAAAGAAGACTGCGGCGTTGAGTGAGTCCACCTCACTCAATGCCCAAATAGCAGTGGCGTTGAGTGAGGTTCACTCACTCAATGCCCTGGCACTTAGCCGCAAACAAGGCAAATCTGCGGCATTGAGTGAGCTGACCTAACTCAATGCAAAAACGGCAATGGTGTTATGTTTGGTCGTTTGACTCAACGCCAGAGGTTCTGGCCGCAAAGAAGGGCTGTGGCGTTGAGTGAGTCTACCTCACTCAACGCCAAAGCAGAAATGGCATTGAGTGAGGTTCACTCACTCAACGCCACAGGACTTGGCTGCAAACTTGCCTACGGCGTTGAGTGAGGTCACCTCACTCAACACCAAAACCGAAATCGCGTTGAGTGAGGTCGACTAACTCAATGCCAAAGTACTTAGCCGCAGAAAAGGCTGTGGCATTGAGTGAGCACACCTCACTCAACGCCAAAGTACTTGGCTGCACAGAAAGCTAAGGCGTTGAGTGAGGTCACCTCACTCAACGCCAAAACCAAAATGGCATTGAGTGAGGTCGACTCACTCAACGCCAAAGTACTTAGCCTCAGAAAAGGCTGTGGCGTTGAGTGAGCACACCTCACTCAACGCCAAAGTACTTAGCTTCTCGGAAGAAAAACCGCGGCGTTGAGTGAGTTCACCTCACTCAACGCAAAAACGGAAATGGCGTTGAGTGAGGTCGACTCACTCAACGCCAAAGTACTTAGCCGCTAGCAGGGGCTGTGGCGTTGAGTGAGTCCACGTCACTCAACGCCTTAGTACTTAGCCAAAAAACTTAAACCGACTACAGCTGTGGCGTTGAGTGTGTGTACCACACTCAACGCCAGACCCGCAAAGGCTTTGAGTGTGTGAACCACACTCCACGCCGGCAACCCGAGAGCCAAAATTTGGCTCTTTCCAAGAAACACAGCAGGCACCCCCCTCCTACTCTCCCTCTCTTGGCTTCACCCGCAAGGCAACAACCAGACAGAAATCTGGAGTCTAAATTGGAGGTATTACGCCGGCGGGTTGAGCACCAATAGAACAGAGAGGGGGGGCTCATGAGGAGAAACTAAACCTTAATTTCAGCAAGATAAAAGGACAAGCTTGGCTTCTACCCTAGGGCTAACCGGGATTTTTCCAATTCATCAAGAGAAAGAAAAAAAACGGCAAGGGCAAGAATACCACTTGCCTCGATTTTCGGCGAAGCTTTGTCGGCTTTCCCTCCTCTTCACTCGGCACTAGCAGCAGCACCACCTAAAAACACATTCCCACGCTTTAATGGTGGAATCCGCAAGAAGCAAAAAATCCAAGTCTCCTAAAACTCCACGAAAATCAAATCTCTTACCGTCGAAATGCAGATCTGAGCAAGAGCAAGCCAAAGCCGCCTTCGGAATCGAATTCCGTCCACGAAAGCTCCCGGAATCAACGTTCGAATACTAGGGAAGTCCGCCGCTTCCGCCTCTGTTGTCCGCGAACAGGAGCAGGCGGTTTCGGTCTTGGGAAGAAGGAAGAGAGTGGGTCCGCCAACTTCTAACCAAAGCTTTATAAATAAGCCTTACCACACCTGTTCAGCCTAACCGTCTCCCAAGCCACCGGTTAACTTAAACTAAGAGGGTTTCTAATTAGATTTTACTAATGGCACACCCAAAGCGACGCGAAAACCAAATTACCTCGGAATTCGACGAAATTCGCACCGTAGCTAAATACCCATGCTACGAATGCAACGGTGAAGTCGAAATTAACTTTAGAAGAACAAAACTTGAGTTATACCCACCTAAAGCCAAAAAACAAGCATCACCCAAGAGGCTACACCGGGTCAACCAAAACGACTCGGCTTGCTAGGGAGATCTTGACCATAGGCTACAAAATAGGCCACTCAGTTCTAAGGAGCTAAACCACACTCTACAAATGGCACAAACAACAAAAACGCGTCACCATAACGCCAAACAAGAATAAAATAATCGCAGAAAAAATCGCGGGCGTTACAGTCACTCCCCCTAAAAGAAAGTTTTGTCCCGAAACTTTACGCACAACACTTCTACTATAGAAGGAAAAAGTAACAAAAAGGAGTTACAAGAAGGGAAACATACCGATCAAATCAGGGAAATAGGTGAGGGTAAGCCTGTCTCATGGCCGACTCTAGTTCCCAAGTCGCGCTTTCCAAATCCTGATTCTTCCATAGAACTTTCACCATCGGAATGGACTTCTTTCGCAACACTCGTTCCTGAGTACCCAAAATACGGACCGGCACTTCCACAAAAGAGAGATTGGGCTCCAACTGGGGCACAACGTCCAAGACTTGCCCACTGATGCGCACACACTTCCGCAATTGGCTTACATGGAAAACATTATGAACACCAGGGAAGTTTGCTGGCAAATCCAACCTGTAATCTGACACGCCAATCCGCTCCATAATCTTAAACGGGCCCACATACCTCGGTTCCAATTTCCGATTCTTACCAAACCTCTTTACACCCACCATCGGGGAAACCTTAAGAAACACAAGGTCCCCTACATAAAACTCCAAGGCAGATCTACGCTGATTGGCATTCTTCTCGTACCTCTCCTGAGCTATACGAAGCTTTTCTCGGATAAGCTTCACTGTGACTTCCATCTCCTCAAGTGAATCTTGACCCAACAAGGGTCTCTCACCCGCCTCAGCCCAAAACAGGGGAGTTCTGCAGCGCCTCCCATATAAGGCTTCAAACGGAGCCATTTGCAAACTTTCTTGATAACTGTTGTTGTATGCAAATTCTATAAGTCGCAACCTCTCATCCCACGCTCCACCGTGGTCTAAAATGTAGCATCGGATCATATCCTCAACTATCTGGTTCACCCTCTCCGTCTGCCCATAGGTCTGTGGCTGGTAAGCAGTAGAATACCTCAGATCCGTACCCAAACCCTCCAGCAGACTCTGCCAAAAACGAGAAGTAATCGGGAGTCTCGATCAGAAATGATGCTAACAGGCACACCGTGCAATCAGATGACTTCGTTCAAGTACAACTCCGCTATCCTCTTCATCGGGTAATCAATTTTATACGGCACGAAGTGAGCACACTTCGTCAGTCTATCGACTATGACCCAAACAAAATCAAATCCCCTCGGGGATTTCGGTAAGCCCGTGATGAATTCCATAGAAATACTTTCCCACTTCCAAGTTTGGATCTCTAAAGGAGTCAACTTTCCACCAGGCCTTCCGTGATCGGCCTTCACACGCTTGCAAGTATGACATTCAGAAACAAATCGGGCTATATCACCTTTCATGCCATACAACCAGGCAATTTTCTTTAAGTCACGGTACATCTTCGTAGATCCTGGATGGTAGGCAATGCTAGATCCATGAGCCTCTCTGCAAATCATACCCCTGATGTCCCCTACAGCGGGGATGAAAAACCTGCCGCGGTACTTTAACGTACCTGCCTCATCGATAGCAAAGTCTGGCAACTCCCCCTTCTCGGTCCTGGTGAATAAGTGCAGAGGATCTGGATCGTCCTTCTGGTGCAGTCTGGTCAAAGAAATCCAAGACGGCTCTGCCACTGACAAACTACTCTACAAGCCACAGCATCCCACTGATATATCCATAAGAAGGAACTCCTCCACTAAACGATCGGCGGAGAGATTAAAGATATTTCCCGTCTTTCGGCTTAGGGCGTCGGCCACCACATTGTCCTTGCCTGGATGATACTGGATCTCTACGTCATAATCGGCCACATACTCTAGCCACCGCCGCTGGCGCAGATTCAACTCCTTCGGCGTGAACACGTACTTCAGGCTCTTATGATCAGTGAAGATCTTGCACTGAGCCCCATAAAGTAGATGCTTCCACAGCTTCAACGCATAAATCACCGCTGCAAACTCAAGGTCATGCGTAGGATAATTCTTCTCATGAGTCTTCAATTGCCTTAACCCATAGGCAATTACTTTTCCAACCTGCATTAATACGCAACCCAGACCTACATGCGAAGCATCCACATAAACATCAAAATCCACACCCTCAGTAGGCAGGGTCAGAACAGAAGCAGTGCATGATCTGTTCTTTAGCTCCAGGAAGTCTTCTTCGCACTTCTCGCTCCAAACAAAGGCCGCGTTCTTCTGAGTCAACTTGGTCAAAGGTGCAGCTAGGGAAGAGAAACCCTCCACAAACCTCCTGTAGTAGCCGGCCAACCCTAGGAAGCTCCTGATCTCCTTAGGCATGCTCGGCCTACTCCAATCCATCACTTCTGCGACTTTTTCTGGGTCAACCGAGATCCCATCTTTGTTCACCACGTGGCCTAGAAATGAGACCTAAGGCAACCAAAATTCGCACTTGCTCAGCTTGGCGAATAACTTATGATTACTCAACTCGGATAGAACCAAGAGCAGATGCTGCTCATGCTTCTCAGCGCTGCGAGAATAAACCAACGCGTCATCAATGAAGAAAGCAACGAACTTGTCTAGGAAATCCTTGAACACTCGGTTCATCATATCAATGAAAACTGATGGTGCATTGGTCAAACTAAATGACATCACCAAGAACTCAAAGTGTCCATGCCTCGATCTAAACGCAGTCCGTGGAATATCTGCCTCACGGATCATGAGCTGATTATAGTAAGAACGAAGGTCGATATTGGAGAACACCGTACTACCGTGCAACTGGTCAAATAAGTCATCGATCCTCGGCAGAGGGTACCTGTTCTTAACAGTGACTTTGTTCAACTCCCTGTAGTCGATGCAAAGTCGCATCGACCCATCTTTCTTCTTCACAAATAGCACAGGAGCACCCCAAGGCGACGAACTCTGCTTGATAAATCCTTTTGCCAACAGTTCATCCAATTGGACTCGCAACTCCTCTAACTCACGAGGGGCCATCCGGTACGACGCCTTTGCAATAGGACGCGTACCTGGTTCCAAATCAATCACAAACTCAACATCCCGCTCGGGAGGAAGACCAGGAAGATCATCAGGAAAAACATCGTCAAAATTACGAATAACTGGAATCTTCTCCAAGCGCGGTACACTAACAGTGGTCCCAACCACCGAGACCAAACAAACAAAACAATCCGAAAGAAATAGCTTTTGAGCACATACCGTAGAGATGACAGGAGAATCCCGGCTCAGATCAGCATACACGCTTCTGGGCTGACCGTCGTCCTTGATGAAGTCCAAGCACTTCCCTTTGCACTGAATAACCGCATCATACCTAGACAGCCAGTCCATGCCCAGAATAACATAAAAGTCCTCTAGATCAATCATCTTCAGGTCTGCCTTCGCAAGGAAGTCCCCCAACAAAATTGGGCAATCTAACATGCCCAAATATGACAACATAGATTCACCAGAGGGGAACTTGACACGGAAGGTATCCCGAACTCGATCTAAAGTCAACCGATGTCGCTCCACAAAGGCTCTAGCAACGAATGAGTGGGTAGCGCTGGAGTCAAACAGAACACGCGCCTAGCGGTTCTTCACCTTAAATTTCCCTATAGGAGCATATAACTAAGGAACTACCACAACAATATTGCAAACATTCTTGTAAAACAAGAACAAAACCTTCAGGCTGGAAAGACAACAATCCTGAGATGACCTGAGTCGAAGCTTGAGCCTTCTCGGAAGAGATCACGTTCAGCTTTCCCTTGCCCTTGTCCACCCGCTAAGGTGGAGGTAGCGCCTGAAGTGGAACTGCATGAAGAGCAGGCTGGACCTGAGGACACCTAGTCTTGATGTGTCCCTTCTGCCCACACTAATAGCAGACTTTATCCTTGGACCAGCACTAGGCAGCATATTGCCCGGGTCGCTTGCAAACAGAACAGGAGACATCCCTCCTAGGAGCACCCTGAATTGCATGAACCTACCCCTTCTTCTGAGCTGCTGCCTTCTTGAAACATCTCTTGACAGGGTGGCCTGACCAGCTACAAAAGCTATACACCACTTTGCTCTTCTTTCCTGGAGCAGCACCGGGTACCTGGGGTTTCTTCTCCTCCACAGACTTCCTCTTATCCTTCCTCATTTTCTGGCCTCTGCTCTTTGCGGTCTCAATAGCCTCAACCTTCAGAGCAGCCTCCACTACTCCTGCATAAGTCTCTGACCCATAAGCACTGGTCAACTGCTGCACCTCACCCCTCAAGCCACCGAGAAATCTCTTAACTCGATCAGCCTCAATGGTGACCAATCCAAGGGCAAAACGGCTCAACTTGCTGAACTCTATCTCATACTCACCCATCGTGAGTTGCATTCTCTTTAGATGGAGGAAGTCGTTCATAAGGCAGTCACGCTCGACCGAGGGTAAGAACTTCCTCAATAGCATCTCCTTTAACACTTCTCAAGAGCATCCAGCTACCAAGCTCTCCTTTTCTATCAGCCACCAACTCTTAGCCAAACCCTTAAGCTGATAGGAGGCTATCATCACCCTCTGGTCATCTACAATCTCGGAGTACGAGAACATCTCCTCCATGGAGATCAGCTAATCGTCTATGACCATGAAATCTGCCTTCTCGTCATAAGTGGGAGGGCTCAGCCTCTTAAACTGCGAGATGAAGGCCATCTCTGCTGGCACCACCACTGGAGGTCTTAAGGGTGCAGGAGGAGGAGGGACAGCTAGCCCCCCTATAGGGCCTTGCACACCCTGATTATGACATGCCACAACCGCCACCAGGGACTGAATCTGGGCCTGCATCTCCACCATCTGCCTGCTCATGGCATCGCTACACTGCCCCAGGCTCTCGATCACCGCGTCATTCTGTGCTCCGGATGACTCACTCTCAGATAGGGGAGTCGATCTAGTCGCAGGACGTCTCTCCATCCTAAAAATCATAACAACACTAGTCAGATCCTATTACAGCGGCTAGAACAAACTACAAGTACAGACAATACATATATAGATATGAACTTAAAGCTGCTAAACTTGCTCTGAGAGTTTATCTTTTTTAAAAAATTGATGTTATGTCCTAACCTAGGATGGTTAACCACCACCATAATAACTCTTGTGCTTAGATCGGGAATGCATGACTTTATATTACTTTTGCCTTGAAAGTTTATGCGTGTACATATGTCATCCTGCCAGTCTTTAGCTTGGCACGTTGTGCTTATGCAGTGTTATGCTATGCATGTTTGTGCTATGCATTCTAAAAAGGCCCTAATTCATGTTATGAGTGGCGTACGCATGAAAATGTTATGCATCCCATACTACATAGCATTCTCATACAACGAAAAAGAAAACAAGCTAGTCGCAACCACGTGGTGAGGTTATGCATCCCATACTACATAACCCTCACATGTTGCCCCTATGGTGGATCCATATACGAACACATATTATGCATCCCATACTACATAATATGCCCCGTATACTTCATGTTATGCTATGAGTGTAGAGTTCGTGCTTTTACCAGGACGTGCTGATGACATATCGGTGTGTGAATGACATGATGCTGAACTATTAATGCAATCAAAGGAAGGTTGCACGACTAACTTGTCAAGACACCTCCCTCTGATACCAACTATCATAACCCGCATTTTCTCCGAATTTAGGAATTATCAGAGTATGAGAAAACACGCGTCATGATGCCACGTCAAGCAGGGGATAACTGCTGACGCTCAGGCAAAACCATCTACTTTACTTTATGAAAGAAATTCATGAGTTTAATGATTAGAAAATCAGTTATATTTTAGAGGCTGTATCCCTCGGCTCGGAGGATCACCTAGTCCACAGTTTAAAACTATACTTATACGCTGCGGAAAAAAAATACTTTATTATGGTTTGACGTCCTAAGGAGTGCATAAAGGCCCCAAGAGCACCACTTATGCTATGCAAGACTCTAAATTTAATTTATACTATATATAAGAAAACTATCTTTATACGTTGTTTTGAAAAATAGTGATTGAGTTTTATAAAACATGCTGATCATGAGCTATACTTATAATAATAATTGTAGTTTTAAAAGTAACTAGCAACCTAGCATAAATCCTTCTCATAGCAAGTAGAGTGTCTCCAGAAAATCGTAGCAGCAAAAGTAACATATCTAGTATAAAGGTAAAACTACCAGTGGGCGCCAACAACCTGACACGAACCCACTGGCAAATATATATGTTTGTTAGAAAAGTGCAGAAAAACTACCTCACTAAACAAATCAAGAAGTATCTCCAAAGTCCAAGAAACCACCAGCAACACCACAGCAACTTAGCCACCAAACTGGCTACTGCTCAGAACCTGAGGCATTCAAAAGAAGAAAGAATACCTCAGCAAGAAAAACAAGGAAAACTGCACGAAAGTGTCAATCAGATGATAAATGAAAGAGGAAAAACAAAGCAGTAACAGTCACAACTGCCCAAGGCAAGACAAAAAGAAATGCACTAGGTGCGAGAAAACAGCATCAACCCTGCCCAGAAACTACTTCCTGTAGAGTCTACTAAGCTGCCAAGAGACCAAAATGCTGCAATCTACAAAGGAAGAAACGTCTAACACCCTAAACTGTGGGAAATGGTAGTAGAAAAACAAACAACGTGGTTCTGGGTTGGAGGCAAACTCAGTCCCCCAACCACCATTTCCAAGAAACAAAGCTCGAGGGTCTACATGTGAAAGCACTAGGGACCTCTCACCCCCTTGCCCAGACCGTACCTGGCGCAAGATAAAAGAATAAGGGTGGCCTTGGCTAAATTACACAATACCTCCCCTCTTAAGAGCTCCAAACCACCACTACTAACCACGACCCACGATTAGGCCTTTAGGAAAGAAAAACATAGCCGACAAGGAACCTCAAAGAAAATCAAGGAATTCACTCGGGGGCAAAAATCAAGGTGGGGAAAAAGTGTTGAAATGACTGAACACGGCTTGGCGTTGAGTGGGACCCACTCAATGCCTAACAAGACCTTGGAGTTGAGTGAGTTCGCCTCACTCAGCGCCAGAACAGCCATGGCGTTGAGTGAGGTTCACTCACTTAACACCCTCAAAAAGAACAACTCTGGCATTGAGCGAGCTAGCCTCACTCAACGCCAAAACAGGCATGGCGTTGAGTGAGGTTCACTCACTCAACGTCTCCCGCAAGAATACTCTGGCGTTGAGTGAGCTAACCTCACTCAATGCCAAAACAGCGATGGCGTTGAGTGAGGTACACTCACTCAATGCCCTGGTACTTAACCACAATTAGAGAAAGTGGCGTTGTGTGAGCTGGCCTCACTCAATGCCAAAATAGCAATGGCATTGAGTGAAGCTCACTCACTCAACACCCTGCCACTTAGCCGCAAAAGAAAACTGCGGCGTTGAGTGAGTCCACCTCACTCAACGCCGAAACAATAGTGGCGTTGAGTGAGATTCACTCACTCAACGCCCTGGCACTTAGCCGCAAATAAGGCAAATCTTCGGCATTGAGTGAGTTGACCTCACTCAATGCCAAAATGGCAATGGCGTTGTGTGAGGTCGTTTCACTCAACGCCAGAGGTTCTAGCCTCAAAGAAGGGCTGTGGCGTTGAGTGAGTCTACCTCACTCAACGCCAAAGAAGAAATGGCGTTGAGTGAGGTTCACTCACTCAACGCCACGGGACTTGGCCGCAAACTTGCCTACGGTGTTGAGTGAGGTCACCTCACTCAACGCCAAAACCGAAATGGCGTTGAGTGAGGTCGACTCACTCAACGCCAAAGTACTTAGCCTCAGAAAAGGTTGTGGCCTTCAGTGAGCACACCTCACTCAATGCCAAAGTACTTGGCTGCACAGAAAGCTACGACGTTGAGTGAGGTCACCTCACTCAATGCCAAAACCGAAATGGCGTTGAGTGAGGTCGACTCACTCAACGCCAAAGTACTTAGCCTGAGAAAAGACTGTGGCGTTTAGTGAGCACACCTCACTCAACTCCAAAGTACTTAGCTTCTCGGAAAAAAACCACGGCGTTGAGTGAGTTCACCTCACTCAATGCCAAAATGGAAATGGCATTGAGTGAGGTCCACTCACTCAACGCCAATGTACTTAGCCGCTAGCAGGGGCTGTGGCATTGAGTGAGTCCACCTCACTCAACGCCTTAGTACTTAGCCAAAAAACTCAAACCGACTACAACTGTGGCGTTGAGTGTGTGCACCACACTCAACGCCAGACACGTAAATGCTTTGAGTGTGTGCACCACACTCAACGCCGGCAACCCGAGAGTCCAAATTTGGCTCTTTCCAAGATACACAGCAGAAACCCCCCTCCTACTCTCCCTCTCTCGGCTTCACCCGCAAGGCAACAACCAGACTGAAATCTGGAGTCTAAATTGGCGGTATTATGCCGGCGGGTTGAGCACCAACAACACAGAGAGGGGGCTCATTAGGAGAAACTAAACCCTAATTTCAGCAAGATAAAAAGACAAGCTTGGCTTCTACCCTAGGGCTAACCGGGATTTTTCGAATTCATCAAGAGAAAGAAAAAAAAAGGCAAGGGCAAGAATACCACTTGCCTCGATTTCCAGCGAAGCTTTGTCGGCTTTTCCTCCTCTTCACTCGGCACTAGCAGCAGCAGCACCTAAAAACACATTCCCGCGCTTTAATGGCGGAATCCGCAAGAAGCGAAAAATCCAAGTCTCCTAAAACTCCACGAAAATCAAATCTCTTACCGTCGAAATGCAGGTCTGAGCGAGAGCAAGCCAAAGCCACCTTCAGAATCGAATTCCGTCCACAAAAGCTCCCGGAATCGCCATCCGAAGGCTAGGGCAGTCTGCCGCTTCCGCCTCTGCTGTCCGCAAACAGGAGCAGGCGGTTTCGGTCTTGGGAAGAAGGAAGAGAGTGGGCCCGCCAACTTCTAACCAAAGCTATATAAATAAGCCTTACCACGCCTGTTCAGCCTAACTGTCTCCCAAGCCACCGGTTCACTTACACTAAGAGGGTTTCTAATAAGATTTTACTAATGGCAACCCAAAGTGACGTGAAAACCAAACTACCTCGGAATTCGACGAAATTCGCACTGTAGCTAAATACCCATGCTACGAACGCAACGGCGATGTCGAAATTAAATTTCGACGAACAGAACTCGAGTTATACCCACCTAAAGCCAAAACACAAGCATCCCCCAAGAGGCCACACCGGGTCACCCAAAACGACTCGGATTGCTATGGAGATCTTGCCCATAGGCTACAAAATAGGCCACTCAGTTCTAAGGAGCTAAACCACACTCCACAAATGGCACAAGCCACAAAAATGCGTCATCGTAACGCAAAACGAGAATAAAATAATCGCAGAAAAAATTGGGGGCGTTACACTGGCAAGGCCGGGATCCCCATTGGATGTCATTATGACCCTGGGGCTGAGTCTGGTTGATGATCAATACCCGTCGTTAGACTCTCGCCTAGCTGATTGGGCCAAATATAGCGCCTGGAGGTTGGCCAAAATAATATCTTCTCGGTTTGGGGTTAGTTTTTGGGATGCTCCTGCTGTCAGGCTTCCACCTAGCTGGTAGGAACGGTATCCCTGTTGGACATCATTATGACCCTGGGGCTGAGTCCGGTTTATTCTCAACACCCGCCGTCAGGCTCTCACCATGCTGATTGGGAAGGTGGTAGCACCCGGAGGTTTGCCAAAGGAATATCTTCTCGCTCTGGGGTTAGGTCCCGATATGATTCCGCTGTTAGGCTTCCACCTAGCTAGCAGGGCTGGGATCCCCATTGGATGTTGTTATGACCCTAGGGCTGAGTCCGGTTGATGCTCAACATCCGTCGTCAGGCTTCCACCTAGCTGATGGGGACATTGTTAGCGCCCAGTGGTTAATCAAAGGAAAATAGGACCCTCATTCCGGGGCTGTACAGAGTTGATTCGGCTGTCAGGCTTTCACCTAGCTAGCAGGGCAGGGGTCCTCCGTGGACGAAGTTTTCAAAACAAGTCCTCAACTAATCTCACCAATAAAATAGATCTAAAGGCTAAGGTTTTCTTTAAAGAAAGGATAAGGTCTCGAGAAGATCTCGCAAAGTAAGGGGATCTCGCTAGTCTGAAGAGGGTAATCCAATGTGAGTGCCAAGAGCTCGCTCTCGCAGGCCCAAGAACTTGCACGCACGTGGGCTAAAAGGACGAGAACGACACAAAGTCTAATCCTAAGCAAAAAGTCGTCTTAAGGGGTCGAAAGATGTTCTGGCCCTGGGTTAAGCAGAAATGCGAGTCGAATGCATTTCTAAGTCCGCGTCACTCGGCATCAGGAAGAATAAAGGGAAGAAATTAAAATTTTTATAATAATATATTCAATGTATTCCATCTAACAAAATCATTACATTGACAAAAGGGGGGAAGGCCCGAAAGAAAAAAGTATAAGCGAAAGCAAAAAAAGGGGGGAGAAGAGAGCCTCAAGACGGCGAGGCCAAGTGCTCACTCTCACCAGAATCTTTATCCGCCCTCTTCATGGGCTCAGGAACAGGCTGGAAGAGCTCCGGCATAAAGATCTCGGTAATCACCTTCTCGCTGTCACGGTTTAGGAAACCGGCCTACTTCATCATCTGGAGCGCGTGCCTGGCTCCCATGATGGCATGGTCCTGCAACATCAGGTCGATCTCATGTTGTGTATAAAGCATGGCCTCCTTCTTCTCGCTCGGGGGAGGATGGATAACCTGTAGCACCCCTATCCGTCATATAACATATAGCAGTAGGTCCGGCCGGGGCTCGACGCCATATACCACGGACAGACTGGTGGGTTACTCAATGAAACCATTCAACCAATACACATGTCCTACACAGAGAATCTAGCGAAAGCAATTTATTAAGTTGCAATAATAAGAACCCTGCCAACAAGCATGAATGTCCACTAGAAAACCAAACAGGAATGAAATACAAAGTAACAAGAAATGTACTTGCCTTATGGCCTTACAACAGTTCACTTAAAAAAAAGTGTCTTACAAACTTCGGCTCGCAGGCCGGCCACACATGATTTAAATAAGTAAACAAACAAGGCCTTCGAGGGTCGGCTCAGCAACTTGGGCTTTGGCCCGCTATTTGCCGCTCGGCTCCGCAACACCTACAAGCACAAATCACCGCAACGGTGGCAAATAAGAATAACAGTCAGCTAAAGCTTACCAAATTATAACGATTCTTCCCCCAAACTCGGGGTGGCAAAGCTTCTTCCCTGCACTTGTTAGCATAGCAAGTAAAATAGTGAATAAGCACATCATCACAGGTGCAGGCTCACACGGCCACACACCCCGTTCTCTCAGGGCACTAACTCGGTGGACCCGGTCATAACCACGGTCTCACCACCATCCCTAGGACGGCAAATCTGATGAGCATTTTTAGTCTTTACGGTCTAAGCCTAAGACTCGCACAATTATGCCAATGGCAAGTTCCTTTTCAGGTATAGCCCGGATCCGTTTCCAATTGCCCTTTGCTCACACCGCCTAGTCACTTTAAGACATACGCGCGGGCCAAGCTTCTCCCGGATCCCAAATTCTATCACACAAGCACATAACCATGTTATGTTCAAGGTTGGCGCGAGGCCACAAAGATGGTAGAAATGCATTTCCGCCAAGTTTTTCGGGTGCACCTTGGGGTTAATCCCCAAAGATCCTTGCTGCAATCTACCCTGTAAAAACCCGAAAACAATCAAAAGCACGGAGTCTTCTCCGGCTACTCATTCAATGCAACATCACCGATCCAGACCAACTTGTCCGAGTAGGCTTCACGCACAAAGCCTATGTCCGTATCGATTTCGGACTCTAAACAAGGGGGACTTTACATATGTACCCAAGGAACACCGCAAACTCACCGCATACTCGTGGGAGAGGGTTTTCCCATGCAAAGGAAGAAGAGATTCACATGCTCAAGATGAGAATCGTTACCCAAGCGTTTCTCTTCGGTGCTATGGAAA
Source organism: Platanthera zijinensis (assembly GCA_039513925.1). Classification (NCBI taxonomy): domain Eukaryota; kingdom Viridiplantae; phylum Streptophyta; class Magnoliopsida; order Asparagales; family Orchidaceae; genus Platanthera; species Platanthera zijinensis. The sequence goes on along the minus strand of CM077092.1, from coordinate 153,612,713 downwards.
ACTACGTGGATGAATAGCACCACGATGATCTTTCCTCCGCAGATCCGGGCTCGGTTTGCGATTTGGCGCTCTGAATCTCCTCAGGCAACCAGATCTCTCTTCCTTCTTCCTCCCTTTCGTCCCTTCTCTCTAGAAGTTAGTGAGAGAGTGAACCAAAAAGAAATGAGGGTTTAAACACTCAATCCTGTCCTTAACCCTATCATGGAGAGATCTAAGCCATTAGATCCAAAAATATGGAAACGAACGGCTGCGATTTGGCCCAGAATTAAACTTCCTGGGCCGAACACGGCTTGAGACACGCCCGTGTCCAAGGTCATGTTCCTCAATCGATACCAAAACTTTCGCGTCCCGAAATGGACACAGGCACTCGACACGCCTGTGTCAGCCAGTACACACCCATATAGCTGGGCGTGTGCCTCCATCAACACAGGATCAGAACGTCTAGAGCACGACACGGCCATGTGACACGCCCGTGTCACATGCCGTGTGCTAGACACGCCCTGGGACACGCCCGTGTCCCAGGCCGTGTAGCTCCCTCAGAATAAACCCGCAAACTTCCCGAGCAGCACACGGCCACTGACACGGCCGTGTGTCATGTCGTATGCCCTCACTCAACGATTGTTGAGTGGAAAGCTTTGAGTGGTTGACACGCCCTGGGACACGCCCGTTTCCCAGGCCGTGCTCACTGCCCCGACGACCGCTGACTGGAATTTCATTGACCACACCACCATCGTCGAACCCGAGCATGACACGCAAAGGGACACGCCCGTGTCCAAGTCCGAGTCAGTTCTACCAAATCCCAGATTTGGCTCAAAGCACCACCCGTCACTCTTTTGAATTTCGGGGCGTTTCAAATCTCTCCCTCTTAAAAGAATTTTGTCCACGAAATTTCCAAAGGAAAGATACACAAAACCAAAAGTGGTACCTGAGTGAAATAACTCTGGGTACTCCTCCAGCATGGCCTGCTCCCGTTCCCAAGAGAGCTCCTCCCGACCGCAATTGTCCCATCGGACCTTTACCATCCTGATCTCCTTGTTACGAAGTCGCTTGACTTCAAAGTGTTCAATACGAATTGGCTTGACCCTTGTCGCCAACCCTTCGTCCACCGGTACTTGATCAACTGCGATCACCTGCGAAGGCTCTTGCACCGCCTTCCACAACGCTGATATGTGGAATACGTCGTGTAGACCACTTAACTCCACCGATAGTTTTCGACGGTAAGCCGCTTCACCGATCCGCTCCGGGACCTCAAATGGTCCATGGTACCTCGGGCTCAGCTTCTTTAAGCGTCATACCCGTGAATCACCCTTGAACGGCTTTATCTTCAAATACACCCAATCGCCAACAGCAAACTCCACGTTCTGGTGTTTGGCATTGTAGTATTTAGCTTGTCAATCCTTAGCGATCAACAAATGCTCTCGAATAGTTCATACTAATGAAGTAGCGCTTTCCACCTCTTGCTTTTTGTATAACCTTGGCTCACTCGTTTCTTGTCATGACAACGACGTGTGATACTTTCTACCATATAAGGCCTCGAAGGGCGCCATTTGTATGCTCGCTTGGTAGCTATTGTTGTACGCAAACTCCACCAAATACAGATGGTCTTCCCACTACTTGACGAAGTCCAGGACACACATGCGAAGCATGTCTTCCATCGTCCTGTTGACCCTCTCGGTCTGACCATCCGTCTGCGGATGAAAGGTTGTGCTTAACTTCAACTTAGTTCCCAGCATCTGTTGCACCATCCTCCAATCATTTGACGTGAACCGCCCATCTCGATCACTCACGATGCTGCGGGGCACACCGTGAAGCCGCGCAGTATTATCCACAGATAACTTTGCAAATTTCTCCACAGAATCATCCTTCCTATGTGGAATGAAGTGCGACACTTTTGTTAACCGATCTACGATCACCGAGATGACATTATTTCCCTTCTGTGACCTTGGCAAGCCATGCACAAAGTCTATCGAAATTTCGTCAAACTTCCACTCCAGAATAGGCAAAGATTTCAAGAAACCCCCTGGCTTTTGGCACTCTGCCTTCACTAAGGCGCAAGTCTGACATTTAGCCACGAATAGTGCCACATCCTTCTTGAGTCCTGGACACCAGAACAACTTCTTTAGATATCGGTACATCTTCGTGCTCCCTGTGTGAATTGAGTACTTGGAATGATGAGCCTCATACATCAACTCCGCCCGTATATTTTCCACGTCTGGGATGCACAAACGACTGTCCTTCCTTAGAATTCCATCTTCAACTGAAAACTGGGAATTTGACCCATCCGAAGCTGCATCCATGATCTCCTTCATGCTTCTATCCAATTCCATAGTCGGCCGAATCTGATCAGCCAGGTCATACTGAACTTCCGTCTCGTTCAATAATGCTTCGGCGCTAGTCTGCTTGTCAACACAATAGATCTCTAATGCCTCTAACACCCGAATCAACCGCTCATCATGAACCGACAACCAATTGGCTTGGGCGGGAGCCCTGCGACTCAACGCATCCGCAACTGCATTGCCTTTCCCGGGCACATAATGAATTTTGAACGTATAGTCCCCCAGGAACTCCATCCATCACCGCTGCCTCAAGTTCAAATCTTTTTGATCCAGCAGGTATTTCAGGCTCTTGTGGTCGGTGTAAATATCAACCTTTACGCAGTACAAATAGTGCCTCCACTGCTTTAGCGCAAAAATCACGGATGCTAACTCCAAGTCGTGGACCGGATAATTCCTTTCGTGCACTTTCAGCTGACGTGAGCCATACACAATAACACTGCCATGCAGCAGCAGCACGCAGCCCAAACCACAGCCCGATGCATCGCTGTTGATCTCAAAGCTTTCGGTCCTACTCGACGAACTTAGCACTGGCGCCGTGGTCAACTGACTCTTCAACTCTTCGAACACTTGCGCGCACTCCTGCATCCACAAGAACTTCTGATATTTTCTTGTCAATGTCGTGAGAGGTAACGCTATCCACGAGAAGTTCTCTACGAAGCGCCTGTAATAGCCGACAAGTCCAAGAAAACTCCGGACTTCCGCTACTGAAGACAACACAGGCCACACTCGTATCGCAATAATCTTTGCCGGATCCACCACAATCCCTTCTTAACTGACTATGTGACCAAGGAATGCCACTGAGGATAACCAAAACTCGCACTTAGAGAACTTTGCGCATAGTTTGTTCCTCCTCAGCATCTCAAAAACAAGATGCAGTTGCTTGAAGTGATCTTCTTCGCACTGCGAGTACACCAATATGTCGTCAATAAATACGATCACAAAATGGTCTAGGTACTCCCTGAACATTCTGTTCATCAGATCCATGAATACGGATGGCGCATTAGTCAGCCCGAACGACATGACCGTAAACTCGAAATGCCCATACCTTGTGTCTAACGCTGTCTTTGGGATATCACTCTCCCTTATCCTCAGCTAATAGAAACTGGATTTAAGATCCAATTTTGAGTATACCGACGACTCGACAAACTGATCGAAAAGATCATCAATCCGTGGGATCGGGTATTTGTCCTTTTTCGTTTACTTGTTCAGTTCTCTGTAGTCGATACACAGCCGCAAACTTCCGTCCTTCTTCTTAACAAAGAGGACCGGTTCGCTCCAAGGCGAGGAACTTGGACTCACATAACCTTGCTCCATCAACTCCTCTAGTTGAACCTTTAGCTCCGCCATCTCCTTAGGAGCCAACCTATAAGGAGAGCGTGACACAGGTTTGGCACCTGGAACTAGCTCGATCGTGAAATCGATCTCTCGCTGCGGTGGGGCTCTGGGAAGATTGTCCAAGAACACGTCGGGGTACTCGCATACCACTGGGATACCATCCAAAGTGGGCTTAGGCTTTACAGCCTCCACTAACGTGAAGAACATCTCTGCTCCAGCATGAGCCACCTTCACCACCTGAAGAGCAGACATCAACGTCTTGCTCGACCCCTTCAATCCCGCAAATGTTTTCTCCCTCCCAGCACACAGCTTGACCTCTTTACGGTTGCAATCAATAAAAGCCTTCCGCTTCGAAAGCCAGTCCATACCAAAGATGATGTCGAACTCTACTAGCGGCAGCAACGACGCTAGCAAGTCGAACTCCATACTTCCAATATGAACCCTTACGGCACATACTCTGTCCGCACTCATAGAACACCCATTCGACAGCAACACGTCCAATTTTTCCTTCGCCATCGAAGAAGGGACTCCGATGCGCGTTATGAAACCTTCGGAAAAAAAGGAGTGCGAAACTCCCGTATTGAATAGTGCCCTTGATGGACTATCGCAAATCAGAACAAAGCCTATACAAACAGTAGTAAGCTAACAAGCACTAGCTAACAGTATTTAAAACTTACTTGTTATAAATTAAACCATACCTATCACCACATCCGCTTGTTTGATGGCCTCCTGCTGGCCCAGATTGTAAACTGTTGTTTGAGTCAGAGCATAATGGGATGCGGTTGACTCCACCGTCTTGCCCTTTTCTTCGAAGGTTGCTCCCTGCTTCCTCTCGGACTTTGGACGTCCGCTCCAACAGTCACGGGCAAAATGCCCTGGCTTACCACATGTAAAACAAGCACCCGGTGTTCGGTTGGTACATGCCCCCGAGGCACCTGAAGAAGGGGCTGGACCCGACGTCCTAGCCTTCTTATTCCAACTTCGAAAACCAGACTTTGAAGTCGGCATCTTGAACTCTTAATTCCTACCACTTGAGTCCTTCTTTGCCTGAACATTCTTCATGTCTTTCTCTAAAGACCGGGCCGTGTTGACAAAGGTCAGGAAACCCTGCGTCATCGGCCCCGATAGTAGCAGTCTCAAGTCATCCCTTAGACCTTCGTATAATCGGTTGGTCTTTCACTCCTCATCATCGAAGGTAGCGCTTGCATACTGACCTAATCGAGTAAACTCGTGGAGATAGTCATCCACGCTGCTCTCACCTTGCACTAGCTTATGGAACTCATTTTTCATTGATATCCTCTGAGCTGATGGGAGGTATCGAGCCAAGAACAATCTCAAAAACTCCTCCATCGAGACGTCAGTCAACTGCCTACCCCTCAGATGGGGTAGCTCCAAGCCTTCCCACCATAGTCATGCGTCACCATCCAACAATAACGTGGCAATTATGGTCTTCTGCCACTCTTCAGTCTCAGTAGATATCAGCACTCTCTAAATTCTGGAGAGCCAATCCTCTACTTGAGTTGGGGTTCCCGTTCCCGAGAACACTGGAGGATTGAAGCCCATCACGTGCTTAAGCTTTTTCTCCGTTGCTCTCCTAGGAAACACTGGCTCCACTACCACCTGCTCCACTCTCTATTTCTCTGCCGCTTGGAGTGGTACTTGCTCCACAGCAGGGGCAAGCTGCTGCACCTCTCTCGCAGGCTGCGCGTTAATCATTGCAAACACTGCCTCCGCTACCAATTGAATGGTCTCATCCAAAGGAGGTGTTGTCGGCACATCATTTGGTGCGCTGCTTGCCTCAGAAACTGGACGTCTAACGGCCCAGCACCACTCCTGGTCACCTATAATCGCACAAAACACCGATAAGCGACCAAAAAACATTGCAAAAAGCAATTATAGGAACATGCAGGTTCCTCAAACATGTGTATTTTCATTCCTAAGTGCACATTCAAGGGTTCTTTTCATGTTATAACGATGACGCACACACATGTGCTCACCACCCCTTAAAGTGAATTCGCCCATGAATTCATTTAAGCATGATCGAAACCGGTAGTCTAATACCAAATTGTAACACCCCTATCTGTCACATAGCATATAGCAGTAGGTCCGGCCGGGGCCCGATGCTATATACCACAGACAGACTGGTGGATTACTCAATGAAACCATTCAACCAATACACGCGTCCTACACAGAGCATATAACAGAAGCAATTTATTAAGTTGCAATAATAAGAACTCTGCCAACAAGCATGAATGTTTACTAGAAAACCAAACATGAATGAAATACAAAGTACCAAAAAAATGTACTGTCCTTATGGCCTTACAACAGTTCACTTAAATAAATAGTGTCTTACAAACTTCAGCTCACAGGCCGGCCACACATGATTTGAATAAGTAAACAAGCAAGGCCTTCAAGGGCCGCCTCAGCAACTTGGGCTTTGGCCCGCTATTTGCCGCTCGGCTCCGCAGCACCTGCATGCACAAATCACCGCAACGGTAGCAAACAAGAATAATGGTCAGCTAAAGCTGACCAAATTATAACAATTCTGCTACCAAACTCGGGGCTGTAAAGCTTCTTCCCTGCACTTGTTAGCATAGCAAGTAAAATACTGAATAAGCACATCATCACAAGTGCAAGCTCACACACCCACACACTCCGTGCTCTCAGGGCACTTACTCGGTGGACCCGATCATAACAACGGTCTCACCACCATCCCTTAGACGACAAATCTCGTCAGCATTTTTAGTCTTTCCGGTCTAAGCCTAAGACTCGCATGACTATGCCAATTTCCAGTCCCATTTTCAGGTATCTGTCACCAAACCACATAGCCCGGGTCCATTTCCACTTGCCCATTGCTCACACCGCCTAGTCACTTTAAGACGTACGTGCGGGCCAAGCTTCTCCCAGATCCCAAATTCGATCACACATGCACATAACCTAGTTATGTTCAAGGTTGGCTCCCAGGCCACAAAGATGGCAGAAATGCATTTCCACCTAATTTTCCGGGTGCGCCTTGGGGTTAATCCCAAAGGATCACTGGTACAATCTACCTCGTAAAAACCCGAAAACAATCAAAGGCACGGAGTCTTCTCCAGCTACTCATGCAATGCAATATCACCGATCAAGACCAACTTGTCCGGGTTGGCTTCACGCACAATTCCTATGTTCGTATAGATTTCGGAATCTAAACAAGGGGGGACTTTACATATCTACCCCAAGGAACACAGCAAACTCGCCGCAAACTCGCGGGAGAGGGTTTTCCCATGCAAAGGAAGAAGATCTTCACATGCTCAAGATGAGAATCGTTACCCTAGAGTTTCTCTTTGGCGCCATGGAAAACTACGTAGATGAATAGCACTGCGATGATCTTGCCTCCGTAGATCCGGGCTCGGTTTGTGATTTGGCGCTTCGAATCTCCTTCGGCGACCGGATCTCTCTTCCTTCTTCCTCCTTGCTCTCCCTTCTCTCTAGAAGTTAGTGAGAGAGTGAACCCAAAAGAAATGAAGGTTTAAACACTCAATCCCGGCCTTAACCTTAGTATGGGGAGATCTGAGCCGTTAGATCAAAAAATAAGGAAACGAACGGCTGCGATTTAGCCAAAAAATAAAATTCCTTGGCCGAACACGGCTTGCGACACGTCTGTGTCCAATGTCGTGTTCCTTAATCGACACCAAAACCCTCGTGTCTCGTAAAGAACATGGGCACTCGACACGCCCATATCAGGCTTGACATGCCCGTGTCAGCCAGTACACGCCTGTGTAGCTGGGCGTGTGCCTCCATCGACACAGGACCAGAACGTCCAGAGCACGATACGACCATGTGACACGCCCGTGTCACATGCCGTGTGCTAGACACGCCCTGGGACACGCCCGTGTCCCAAGCCATGTAGCTCCCTCAGCACAAACCCGCAAACTTCCCGTGAAGCACACAGCCACTAACATGCCCATGTGTCAGGCCGTGTGCCCTCACTCAACGATCGTTGAGTGGAAAGATTTGAGTGGCTGACATGCCCTGGGACACGCCCATGTTCCAGGACGCGTTCACTGCCCCGACAACCGCTGACTGTAATTTCGTCGACCACACGACCATCATCGAACCGGAGCACGACACACCCTGGGACATGCCCGTGTCCCAGGCCGTGTCACCTCTATCAAGTCCCAGATTTGGCTCAAAACACCACCCGTCACTCTTTTGAGTTTCGGGGCGTTACATCAACGAGTCAATCCATTGCTGATTTTTGTCCCTTATCCCCCTTTTCTCATCCTCTATATGTGCGATATGCACATCCTTCACGGCGATGCCCGCGACATCCTGCAAAATCACTGAGGATTAGGACAAGAGTAAAAAGTATGGCGAATATACAAGCGAGGGAGTAAGAACTTACAACTCCATCTTATCGCAGGGCGAGATCTTTCTTGGAGGCTGCAAGCTCCTACTTGTGCATTTTCACCTCTAAGTAGAGAGCGGATCGCACCACGCTAACATCCTCCAGTTGTCGCACAAGACGAATGCTGCGGCGCGCTGACATATGCGCGAGCTCGATGGAATGGAATTGGGCCCACGAGTTCTCGTAGGCGAGTGATTTGTTTAGCACCCTATCATAGTAGGATGCGTTGTCCCGCCCATACATACTGAATGCAAATGCATAGGCCTAGCCCGAGACTGTAACGCCTTCCAGCAAGGAGGGGAGTACAGTAGAGATGGAGGCCCTTTTGGCCTTTCGATCACACACCAGCAGGGGATCTTCGCTGTCGTTCAGCATATCCTTTTTGAGGCATGGTGTCCTGGTGCTTTGGCGGTCTACCCCTGGCGGCTTGGAGACCGAGCGGTCTGGCGGTCTGCCCCTGGCAACTTAAAGACCGCGCAGTCTGGCGGTTTCTCTCCAGCGGTTAGATTGCTGGTTGTTGTTGATTGGTGACCGGGCGGTCGGGCGGCTTGACACAGGCTACTTGAAGACAGTGTTGGCTTGTCTTCTCTTCATTGTGGTTGTAGGGCAGTTAGTCTAACCACGCGGCTTGTGCGGCTTGTATAGTTACTTGTTCCTGTAAATATTTGTCCCACATTGCATATTTATAATCACTCCTCTCTCCTTCATTCTATAAAAGGGAGGTCATACCTTTGTAAACATTATAATTTTTAGATAATAAAATTCTGTTAGTCCATTTTTTCGGTCTACTTTTTCTTGTTCGCACATGGTATAAGAGGACTCGATCTTTTCCTCCTTATTTTGTGAGCTTCCTCGGACCGCGCGACCTGTCTTCTCGCGGCCTGTTCTCGCGGCTTATTCCTTCTTCTCGCGACCTATCTTAGTGACTGGCTTCTCCCTCCTATTAATGCTCTGTTCGCATGGCTTCTTTCTCCTCCTTGTCGTTTCCCTTTGTGTGTGCAACCTCTCCGTTTGCCTGTTTTTCTCGCCACGACCTGCTCTTAAGTCACTGCGATGTTTTCTTCTCGCCGCGACCTGTTCCTAGTCGTCTCTCCCTACTCTTAGTCGCCGCGAATTTTTCTTCTCGCCGCGACATATTTTTCTAGCCGTGCTCTGCTCTTAGTCGATGTGACCTTGTGTCTTCTCTCCGTTTGCCCGGCCTGCCTTTTCTGTTCGCGCGGTCACCTCTGTTTTTTGCTCCCTTCTCTTCAATGGCCCTCTCTAATACCTCTACCACTACTACTCCCGTGGACCACCCTCCTCCTACTCCTCCGTCTCCTTCGGGAAACCTTAGCACCATTTCCAAACTGATCGGTCCCAACTACCGGGACTGGAGTGTCTCCTTCACCTTTCTTCTCCGCTCATAATGCAAATGCCATCATCTCACTGAAGACCCTCTTCCTTGAGACTCCACTCTCTTTGATGATTGGGATGCTAGCGATGCACTTGTTCGCACTTGGCTGGCTAACAACCTTTTTGATGAGTGCCTCCTTGTCATCCTTTATGATGAAACGATCAAGGCTGCTAGGCTTCATCTTCTATTTATGTTTGCGACAACAAGGCTGCTATATATATCTCTAAAAATCCGGTCTTCTATGAGAGGACAAAACACATTGAAGTCGACTTCCATTTTATTCGGGAAGAGATTTTGAAGAAAAAGATATGTACTTCCTTTACCTCCGACAACGAGTTATCAGATATCTTCACCAAGACGGTTTCTGCTTCCTTTTTTCACATTTCTAACAAGCTGGGCATTATTGATATATATGCTCCATCTTGAGGGGGAGTGTTGATGTATGGTGTCTGGGCGGTCTTGCGGTCTGCCCCTAACGGCTTGGAGATCGGGCGGTCTGGCGGTCTGGCCCTAGTGACTTGAAGACCATGCGGTCTGGCGGTTTCTCTCTAGCGGTTAGCTTGCTTGTTGTTGTTGATTGGTGACCGGGCGGTTTGACGTCTTGATACAGGCGACTTGATGACATTGTTGGCTTGTGTTCTCTTCATTATTTTCCGGGCGGTTAGTCTAACCACGCGGCTTGTGCGGCTTGTATAGTTACTTGTTCCTATATATATTAGTCCCACATTACTTATTTGTAATCTCTCCTCTCTCTTCCATTCTATAAAAGGGAGGTCATACCTTTGTAAACATTATAATTTTTGGATAATAAAATTTTGTTAGTCCAATTTTTTGGTCTTCTTTTTCTTGTTCGCACAATACTCACCCAGACCGAAGTTCCTGTGGCCCCTAGGTTATGGCTTCCCCTATGCAAAGGTCCCGCCGGCCTCTCCCACTCTCTTCCTCACCACACCGTCGATGCCGTTTTTAGGAGAATCAATGATAATCTCCTCACCCTTTCCTAGTTCAGCATTGGTTAGCTTCAAGGTAGTTATGGGCTTCTTGGCAGCTTTTGGCCTCTTGACAGCTTTTGGATTCTCAGTAGCTACTGGTTTCTCTGATGTTGATGGTTTCTTGGAAGGAGGCTGGTGGCCGCGGAATAGAGACCTACTGTGGTTGGTTCGAAATGGTCAGATTCCGCGGGCCGGTTAGAAGATCGAGTTTTCTAACGAGAGGAGGCAAGCGCACCTATCGCAAGTAGTACTCGGTATTCGGGAAAATACCGAGGTCGTATTATTCTCGGGGATGCGTTGATTATATCTACTCTTCCAGGAATAGTATTATCTTACTAACAGTAAGGTGAGATTTTTTTAGTTTAATTAAAACGGAAAGAAAGAAAGCAGAATTTTACTAAGCTAGTTCGATGACGGGTTAACGCTCAGCATCGAATTGGATTAAGACTAAAATAATTCTTAACAATTATTGAACTTTGTTTTTAATTTAATAAAAGGCACTTGGCCGTGGGGGTTCCAGAAATATGAGTGCACTTATCTCTAGGAATATTGCTCACCTAAACATTAAGACTATTCGACCGATCGTTAGACCGACGAAGGATTCCTCTTAATGCCCGCTTTATGCTAAGAACCTCGCTATTGGGTGGGGAACCCAATCTGGCAGAACTACGTTTCTCCTCTTTCGAGGGGGCGTACGCAGTTCTCTTTACCCAAGGGGGATCGGTCCATACATGCAGCCTCTCGGCGTCGCGTATGGATAACGGAAATAGAGCCCACACATCGATTATGTGGTCCTATGCGTCGTTAACCCGGGGTAAACCTTAAGTCCTTAAATTAAAATAAAAATAAAGTTTTTTAATTATTTCAAATCATTTTTTATGTCCCAATGCTCTTCGATGCCGAAGGCTAAAAGAGATTAGCCACTCATCGGTATGGGGACGGCTTTATGTTTTTAGGTGAAGCGTGAGTGTTAAATTAAGCACTGAACAATTATAAGAGAAAACACGAAAAATAGGACAATTAGATAAATTGAAAGCTAATTGATGCAGGCACTCACACACACTTCAAAACCATAAAGAAAATTGAATAAAGCAAGCCCTACTCAAATGAGTAGGCGGAAATAAATGCACACACGCACACACTCTTCTTAATTTAAGAAAGCGATAAATAAAGCGGTAAAATTATCTCCTACACGCACGCACTCTACATAATTGAGAAAGCGATAAAATTGCAAGTCCCGGCTCAAATGAGTGGGCGGGAATAAATCTATCTCATACACGCACGCACTTTACTTGAAAGTAAAACACACTCACGCACTCTATAGAAATGAAAACACACGCACCCACACAAAGTTTTCCTACTCAAGTGAGTAGGAAGAAAATGAAAGCAGTAAAAAGACAAGTCCCACTCAAACGAGTGGGCGGGAAATGAAAGCAGAGCGCCATTTAACTCTTAACGAGTAGGCGGAAATAAATGCATACGCACACACGCACTCTACAGAAATGAAATAAAGCAGTAAAACCTAACTCATACACGCACACACACTTGCAGAAATAAGAAAAACAAAGTGCTCAGAAAATTTAAACGACTGCATTTCTACCGCTAAAATGCGATAGAAATGCATAAAAAGTGAAAATAAAAATTAACCGGAGCTAAAAGTTTTGCAAATAAACGCAAAATGAACGTACTCGAAAAATTAATACAACTGCATTTCTACCGCTAGAATGTGGTAGAAATGCATAAAAAGATGAAATAAAAATTATCCGGACTAAAAGTTTTGAAATTAAAAAGTTAGAATGAAGTTGACGAAAAATTATAACGACTACATTTTTATTCGTAAGTTTTTATAAAATCTCCAAAAAAGAGAGAATAAAACTAAAAAGGAACGAGAAGTTTTACATTCCTAAGAGCCTAAGTTAAAGAAAATAAAAACGAACACTTTTAGGGGGGGGGGTTTATAAAACCTATATGAATGAAAATGATAAAGAAGAGAAAGCTAAAGCTAAAAAGTGCGGAGAATGAAAACTAAACGGACAGCACAATAGCTAGAAATGCCGATAAACCATAAATCTAACTAAGTTACGAAGGCTAAAAAGATGAAAACATAAACGAAATACAAAAAGATGAACGAAAAATTGCTTAAGTAGGCGCATTCAAATGGATTATTCATACTAGTTAAGAGAGAAAAATTCATATTTCATTAAAGTAAAAACCCTAATACAAACTAAGAGAGAGAGAGGGGGGTGAAATTCTCCTTACATAGGTATGGAATCCAATTGGGCAGCACCTCCCCTAAGCAAAGTGGTCAAAAAAGTGGACAAAATAAGCTTCCTGGAAGCTTGTATTTATAGGCAAAAATTCGGGAGTGACACGCCCTAGGTCACGGGCGTGACAGGGGGGCGTGTCACTAATATTCATGAGCTGATCGGGTGATTTGACTGGAGCTTTGACTTCGGCTGAAAACGTGGCGGTCACGCCCCAGGTCACGGCCGTGACAGGGGGGCGTGTCGGGGAGCTGGCTTTGGGGATTTGACGCGAGCTTTGACTTCGGGGCGGTCCACGTGGCGGACACGGGCATGATACAAATGTCACGGGCGTGTAAGTGGGGCGTGACTTGGACAGCTGGCAGCTCGATGTCAGCAGCGTTGACAGTTGACGAAGCCAAAACACGGGCGTGACTTGGACAGCTGGCAGCTGGCAGCTCGATGGCAGCTGGCAGCGTGGACATCGACACGGGCGTGACGGATCTTGGACACGGGCGTGACATGAAGGCGTTGAGTCTTGAACAGTGAAATCGTTGAGTGTCGACTCGATGATGGCGTTGAGTGCCTGACACGCCCGTGTCGGGGGGTGACACGGGCGTGACTAGGCCGAAAAAATATTTTTCTGAAAAAATTCAGAAAAACAAAAAATGCTAAGTTAGAATATATTTTTATAAAAAGAAGCAATTTTATTTAACAAAATAAACTAAAAAAGCAGAAAATAAAGTAAAACAACAAAATAAATACACTATAAAATGGGTATATTTACAACTCATCAAATACCCCCATACTTAAGCTTTTGCTATTCCAGAGCAAAAGTTTGAGGTGAACTTATAAGGAATAATAAAAAACCCTAAGTTCTGCTACCGCTAAATTAATTATAAGAGAGATCAAATAAAAATATACGGGGTATAAGAGTTAAGTCCTAAAATTATTTTAGATGATTTAAACAGGGCAAAAGTTTTTGCCAAAAGACTTCTTGATATAATCAAATAGAAAGCAATAATTGTATTGGTTAGATTAACAGAAAATAGTTTGGAGTTATACGAACTTTAGCTTATAGGAGTGTTATCGGAAATAATGCAATTTATGAATTACGCTCTCAAAAAGATTTTTGAATTAATTCTAGAGTCATGAAATTGGCTAAGGTGGGTTGATGTTGGTTTATGAAGATGCTTGGATTTTGAGGCGAGGTTATTTTTTCTCGAACCTCCAATTTTTTTGATTTGGATGTTAAAGGAAAACGAAATCTTATTTTCCTTAACATAAAAATTTTTTTTTCTTCTTCATAAATAACCCAATGTATATGTGTTGGAGTAATGAATTTTATCCTCTTACTCCGTAACGTATAATCTTTTAATTTATTGGGTGCCTATGTTTACGGAATGAAATCTTATTCCCATTGACATAAGATCTTTTTCTTTTTGGGGAAATAAATTTTATCATACTAAGTAGGTTATGATAAGTAAGGGGAGAAAAGAGAACTAGATTTTTAATTGAAAAATAATTGAGAGCAACCTTTATAAATTGTACGTTCCAATTTTTCAGAAAGCTAAAAGCAAGCATAATTGAATTCTATAGTCGTTATTTTCTAACATGGTACACATGCTCCTATCTATGAAAAATTAGAAGTAGTGCCTAAAGCGAGTCCCCTATTTTTAACAAAGTATAATAAATTCTTTAAAACTTAACCCTGGCTATTTAGATTTTTCAATCTATAATTAACAAACGAATAGTGAACAAAGAATTGATCAAATTCGCATATAAATAAACTCGAAACGAAAGTTTTGGATAACAAGAAACTTAAGAATGAAATGTTTGATTTATTTGTTTCAAAACTTACATATAAAAAATTTTTTGTTGTTTTTTTTGAAGTTATGCTCTTTTTTGTATTTTTGTATTTATTTCTTTAATATATACATACTAAAAAGAAAGAAAAAAAAAACGAATTTTTTTTTTTTTGGATTTTTAAGTTTTGTGAATTTTTTTGTATTTTTAAATTTTGTGAAATTTTTTTGTATTTTTAATGAAATTTTCATTCTATTTACAAAAATTTGGGAAAAAGAAAAAATATTTACAAGGATGAGAGGGAAAAAGGGAGAGGGGAAAGAGAAAGAATATTTACAAAAAGTATTTACAAAAATTATTTACAAAAATATTTACAAAAATATAAACTAGGTAGCCGCGAGATGACTCGTTGTGTGGATGGCTCGATGAGCTGGATCTCGCGGACCGAGTTAAAAATAAGTCAAAGTTTCAAAAAGGAAACTTCAAAAAAAATTTTTTTTTTTATGATTTTTTTGTGTTATATATTTTTTTTGAAGTTTTGTTTTCTAAAATTTTTTGTTTTTGTTTTTGTTTTGTTTTGTTTGTTTTTTTTTGTAAGTGAAAAAGAAAGTACGAAAATATGAAAACACCCCCATACTTAGATCCAACATTGTCCCCAATGTTGTATGCTAAGCATGAGGAACAAGACAGCAGGTATATGTACAAAAAAGAAAAGAGAGGGGGGCAGAAGACGTCCCTGATCCGCGCGCGGGGAAGCCCATTAGAAACCCTGCATTTATTAGAAAAATAGAAAACATAATAAATAAAGACGTAAAAAAGATAGACGTGGGGTGCCTCCCAGGAGCGCTTTGTTTATAGTCGCGTAGCTTGACTATAGTGGCGGGTTTATAAGTCGAGGAGGGATATGGTTTTGCTATACTCGATCACAGGGTCGCCCGCTATGTAAGTCTTTAATCGATGACCGTTTACTTTAAACGAGCCTTTTTCCAGGTGTGAGACTAGTACGGTCCCATATGGAAAAACTTCTTCAACTAAGAAGGGACCGGACTAACGGGATTTGAGTTTGCCAAGAAAAAGTTTAAGACGAGAATTATAAAGAAGGACTAGATCGCCCGGAGAAAAAATTTTGGGGGTTTTAATTTTTCGATCGTGATAAAACTTAGAACGCTCCTTATAGAACTTATTGCTCTCGTAAGCGTTCGCACGCCATTCATCGAGCTCGTTTAGTTGCAGTTTTCTATTCTGAGCGGCTAAGTTAGAGTCGAGGTTTAAGAGTTTTAATGCCCAAAGTGCGCGGTGCTCCAGTTCTACGGGTAAATGGCACGCTTTGCCATAGACTAATCGAAATGGGGTACAACCGGTAGCGGTTTTGTACGCCGTACGATACGCCCATAACGCGTCGTCGAGCTTAGCGGACAAATCTTTCCTATTAAGTGAAACGGTTTTTTCTAATATGTGTTTTATCTCTCGATTTACTACCTCAACTTGGCCACTTGTTTGCGGGTGGTAGGGGTGGCAAGCTTGTGCGTGACTCCGTATTTAGCTAACGTCTTAGCCATTAGAGCGTTACAGAAATGCGTTCCCCTATCACTAACAATAGCGCGAGGCGTGCCAAAGCGAGAAAATAATTTTTTTAGAAATGTAACGACGACTCGCGCATCGTTGGTGGGGAGAGCCTGCGCTTCCGCCCACCGTGATACGTAGTCGACCGCCACTAAAATATACATATTTTTATAAGAAGGAGGTAGGGGGCCAACAAAATCTATGCCCCATAAATCAAAAACTTCGCATTCTAAAAACATATTTTGGGGCATCTCGTCGCGACGTGAGATGTTACCCGACCGCTGACAGCTATCGCATGCGCGCACAAAATTGTGCGCGTCTTTGAAGAGAGTGGGCCAAAAGTAGCCCGCCTCTAGCGCCTTCCTAGCAGTCCGGTTGGCTTGATAGTGCCCCCCGGCTGGACCCTCGTGGCAGTGCCTCAATATTTGCGTGCACTCCACTCCCGCGACGCATCTTCGAACCGCTTGGTCCGCGCAGATACGGAAAAGAAAGGGGTCATCCCAAAAGAAATTTTTCAAGTCGGAAAAGAATTTCTTCTTTTGATGACTTGAAAAATCTTTTGGAAGTACCCGCGCGACTAAGTAGTTCGCAAAATCTGCGAACCAAGGCGAAGTTGACGAAGACGAATGAATGGCGAGAAGGCGTTCCTCGGGGAATCTGTCATTTATTTCAGATTCGACGAGCGCTTCCGCACCCGGATTTTCTAAACGGGAGAGGTGGTCTGCCGCTAGATTCTCCGCGCCCTTCTTATCTCGGATCTCCAAGTCAAACTCTTGTAGGAGGAGAATCCATCGAAGAAGGCGGGGCTTCGCGTCGGCTTTAGCTAATAAATATTTAAGGGCGGAGTGATCGGTAAAAACGATAACTTTAGATAGCGTAAGATACGAGTGAAACTTATCGAAAGCGAAAACGACGGTAAGAGTTCCTTTTCCGTCGTCGTGTAATTCACTTGTGCGGAAGTGAGCGTCTTGCTAGCGTAATAAATATGATGAAAATGTTTTTCTACGCGTTGGCCAAGAACGGCGCCTAAGGCAATATCACTAGCGTCGCACATGATTTCGAATGGAAGGGACCAATTAGGGGCCACTAGAATCAGAGAATTAATAAGTTTTTGTTTTATAAAATTAAAAGCAGACTCGCAATCGCTACTAAAGACAAAAGGTGATTCCTTTTCCAAGAGGTGAGTAAGCGGCTTTGTTATTTTTGAAAAATCTTGAATGAAGCGCCTATAAAAGCCCGCGTGGCCTAAGAAACTCCTAATGGATTTTATGTTTGTCGGCTGAGGAAGTTTTTCTATGATTTCAACTTTGGCCTTATCGACCTCTATCCCCTTAATCGAAATCTTATGGCCGAGGACCAAACCTCCTCGAACCATAAAGTTACACTTTTCCCAATTTAAAACAAGATTCGTGTCCTCGCATCGCTGGAGGACACGATCGAGATTACGAAGACAATCCGGGAATGAGCATCCGAATACAGAAAAATCATCCATAAATATTTCCATAATATCTTCTACTAGCTCACCAAAAATTGCTAGCATACATCTTTGGAATGTAGTCGGCGCATTGCAGAGGCCAAATGGCATTCTTCGATAGGTGAAGGTGCCAAAGGGGCAAGTAAAAGTTGTTTTTTCTTGGTCTTCGGGGGAAATAGGGATTTGGAAAAACCCCGATAAACCGTCGAGAAAACAATAAAAAGGATGACCGGAAAGACGCTTAAGAATTTGGTCAAGGAACGGTAGTGGAAAATGGTCTTTGCGGATGGCATCATTAAGTTTGCGATAATCGATGACCACACGCCAACCCGTAACAGTACGAGTTGGGACGAGCTCGTTGTGCTCATTCGCCACTACGGTTAGACCGCCCTTCTTGGGCACGACATGAATGGGACTAACCCATGCACTATCAGAAATGGGATAAATAATCCCCGCATCTAATAATTTAATTATCTCAGCTTTCACGACGTCTTTCATGTTTGGGTTAAGACGCCGCTGCGGCTGAATGGTTTTGCGGCAATTATCGTTTAAGAAAATTTTGTGAGTGCAGAAAGAAGGGTTAATCCCCTTTAGGTCAGAAATTTGCCACGCAATTGCGTGGCGATGTTTAAGCAAAACCTCCAATAAATCGGAGGTCTCCGAATCGCTTAAATATGAAGAAATGATTACCGGGAGTGTATCATTTTTCCCCAGAAAGGCGTATTTTAGGGATTCGGGTAATGGTTTTAGTTCTAGGATGGGCGGTTCTTCTAGTGAGGTTTTAGTGCTAATGTCTTTTGAACCAATTGGTTCAAAAGGCATATTCGTAGACTCGTCCTCATCGCAATAAAAATTTTCGAGTGAAAAAATATTTTCGTTTAAAAATTCGGACTCGAAAACCGGGGAAGAACTATCTCCATAAAAAGAATCTAAAGAATAGCAGAAATCGTCGCTCGGCGACGAGTCTTCCATAGAGGAGTTAATAGAAAAAGTAACTTGGTCGTCTCCTACCCGAAGGAGAAGCTGACCATTACTTACATCAATTAACGCACGTGAGGTCGCGAGGAAAGGGCGACCAAGTTTTATCGGTACGTTGGCGTCTTCCTCGATGTCCAAGATGACAAAGTCCACCGGAAGGTGAACTTGTCTACTCGGACAAGGACATCCTCAACAACCCCGATGGGGAACCTAACCAAGCGATCCGCTAGTTGGATGCGCATATTGGTAGGAGCAGGAGTACCCAAACCTAAACGCAGGAAGAGCGAGAACGGCATCAAATTAATGCTCGCGCCTAAGTCTGCCAAGGTGTATTTTACTAATACATCGCCAAAAAGTCACGGGATGGAGAACCTTCCCGGGTCGTTTTGTTTTAAGGGCAATTTACTAGTAAGAGCCGCCGAGCAGACAGCGTTGAGAGATATATGCGAAATATCCTCGAGTTTGCGTTTATTAGAAAGTAGTTCTTTTAAAAATTTCGCATATTTAGGCATTTGCGAGATAGCCTCGCAAAAAGGAACATTAATATGAATTTGTTTAAGTAATAAAATAAATTTTTCATATTGCGCGTTTACTCGCTCATTTTCTAACTTATGCGGGTAGGGCAATGCCTTGTTTAAAATAGTTTTATCGTTAAAAATCGGTAAGGGTTGCGTAATCGAAGAAGAGGGAAGAGGGGTCGGAGGTGAAATATGTACCTGAGGATCGATCCGTTTTGGATCGACCACCTCCTTACCGCTACGGAGGGTTATAGCGTTGGCGGTTTCCCTTGGATTGGGCTCCGTGTTCCCTGGCAGTGCCCCCATGGCGCGTTCCGACATAAGTCGTGCCAGCTGTCCAACCTGGAGTTCTAAATTTTTTAGCGATCCGGTGATGTTCCGGATATTGGACTCGTTGGACGCGACATAACGATTAAAATTTTCCTCCACAGGGGATGGCTTCATAGGAGGGGGAGGAGGAAACGTTGGCACAAAAGGATGGGGAGGGGGACGCTGCGCGTTGTTCGGGTTGCTCCAGGAGAAATTCGGATGGTTCCTCCAACCCGGATTATAGTGGCTACTATAAGGGTTGTTTGAAATGAGGGACGCACCGGATTTCCCATGTAGTCCACGAATTCGTCGACTACGCAGACGTTGGAGGGGGGGAGAAAACAAGGCGGAGTGGAGGAGGCAACAGACATCTCCGCCACCTGCTTAGTTAGCCTTTCCACTTGGAGGGCTAGCTGCGCAGTGGCATCCACTTCTAAAATGCCCGCCTGCTTAGGGCGCGCCTGCGGGACATTCCACTGGTAGGCGTTCACCCCCATTTCCTCAAAAAGGGCCTGGGCGGCCTCGGGGGTCTTATTGTTCAGAGTGCCCCCGGCAGCCGCGTCAATCATTTGACGCGTCTGACTATTCAGTCCATTATAAAAAATTTGTACCTGCAACCACGTTGGCAGAGCGTGGTGCGGGCACCGGCGGAGGAACTCCTTAAAGCGTTCCCAAGTCTCGTAAAGAGACTCGGAGTCGTTTTGGACGAACGAAGATATGTCCGCCCGCAGTCTTGCAGTTTTCGCGGGCGGAAAATACTTCGTAAGGAATTTCTCAGCCAATTCCGCCCAGGACGTGATGGATCCCCGCGGGAGGGAGAGTGTAAGACCCCCTTTTTTTTTCTTTTTCAACCACCGGGGGTCTTAGCCCAGAATTGCCGCTTTGCGGTGGCACCGACATCTCGGGAAGGCAACCACTACAAATCGCCAATTCTGCCGGCCCTTTTCGATCACAAACGAGAGAAGCATTTATACAAAAGTGTAAACAAGTCCACAGAAAACATGTATATAAAAGAGAATCATATCCAGTCCATCAATACAATAATAGGAAAATAGATAAATGGGCTTGAGCCCAGTACATCAGAGTCCTCACTACAAGTCTCTCATCGCGGAAGCTAAGAAAATGCTAATCACTCACGGAGCTGGTCGCAGGTGCACCGGTGCTAGACTGTCCCACCTCCATGCGCACCGTACTCCGCTGGTGCTGGTCCCTGTCTCCCATCCGGAGCTCCTGTAATGTTTGGTTCGAAAACCATTAGTCATAAAGACTAAGCCCTATCATCCCCTACCCTCCCACCACGGCTCCTAAGCACCGGGCGGAGAGGAGGAAAGGGAAGCTACAAAAGTGGAGAATAGACAAGCAAGTGTCGGTGGGCCTAACTAGCAAGTTATATCGGGAAGCAGTATAAATGTTGTAATAGGTAGAACAATTAATAAGAAGCAATTTATATAAAAAGACAACTAGAGAACAGTAAGTAAGTATGTAAGTAACCTTAACTTATATGAATGCCCATACAAACTTATAAGTTAAGGGATCTTCTGCAAGGCTCCCATCGTATAAAAAGTCCCATACCGATTTATACGTTGGGGTGACGGTTATATGCAAACATGCTATGCCATGATTCATGCAAGTGCAACCCACGCACACGACTCTATGCGCACAGACCTTTAGTTCCCCCTGTTCGGGAGGCTAGCTTCACCCCCAGGAACCTCCGTAGTGGCAAACGGAGACAGTGGGTCGGGCCCCCACTCCTAGGCGGGTAACCACACTACCAAGCCTAGCCCTTCCGTACGCCCCTAGAAGAACACAACCTAGAGTATCCGCGTACTGCTGCTGGATGTACCCTCCAGACTTTTCTCCGAGTCATCGTACTGCTGTCGGTGTGATCGATCGCCTAGTACCGATGACCCACCACCTTTCTCCGTACTCCAACCCTCGAGCCCGCGGCCCCCCGGACAGTACTGTCCGTGCATCTACCTTCAGAGCTACTGTCTGATGGCAAGTAATCCTATAATTCTACTTTCCTAACTACCGGGGAGTGAGTGTGTGAAATCCTAGTTATACTAGTTGCTCTTTTGATTTATTACTCCTATGGTTTACGTTAGCCCAGGACTGCCCCCGGTATACCCCGTGAAGGGCTCTCAAGGGGCACTAGGAACCAAGACGGTGCATTACGGCCCGAAGTTCCCTTTCGCAGGCACTTATTATTATTGGTTGTCTACCCTTTACCCAATCCCTTTTAATGTTATAAAGAATCTAACCCTAGCGTATTAAGACTCTTCCTCTTCCTCCCGGGACGGACGATCTTTCGTCGTTCCCGTACTCTCTTATCCTAACCAGTCCCACATTCTACTTATCCTGACTTCTAATAATGAACTCATTCTAAATTTGCCCTACCAACCATCGATTATCAGAATTCCGTGGTTTTACTAAATGCAGACCATCCTAAGCTATATGTGGTATACAAGGGGAGGTACTCCAAATTATCTTCCAAATCTCCTATAATATTTACTGGAGGACTATCATGACTTAATTAGCTTAATTCCAGAAATTTATAATTTTCCTAATTAATCTGATATTTATTTTATTTTTCTCAAAGATTGGCCATGGGTATTTTTTAACATGAACTATATGATATTCTTAAGTTATGGCCACCCAAAAATTGTGATCACTAAATAACAGTAAGGTATAATCAAATACTAATTTGCAGGATTTTACAAAAGATATTTAGCCTCTAATCAATTTATCCATTAAAATCCCATTATTCTCATGTAAAGAAGGAAGTACTGAAATTACTCTTCATAAAATTATGAAAACATTACTGCTTAATAGTATGATATAGAAAAGATCATTGTGTAAAGAATCATAATTTTATCAGCTTGCTAAGCACCAAAATACATTTAATCCAATATCCATGATAAATAATACTTAATGAAGCAAGCCCTAGAATTAAGCTTCTAAAAATCCCATAAAAATTCACAGAGTTTTAAAATCATAATAAAGGTTCTCTGCCTATATTTCATCAATTTTCCAGGAAGTTTGTACACCCTAATAAATTTTCTAAGCAAATCATGCAACTACCAATTCATTAAAGAAGTACCCAAAATAGTGAGCATAAAATTCATAGAAAAATATCCAGAGCTTGTACTACCCCTATAATCCACTCTACCCAATTCTCATCACTTTTCAAAGTGGTTTGGTGTCATTTCCTATCTCTATAAGTTTTGCGTCCTAAACTAGGGTTAGGTTTTTAGACATCCCAACGATCTCCAAATCCACTAAAATTTCATCCAGAGAACTATATTAGCCCTATGGTTCTCATAACCCGACCTCGGGTCAATCTAAGGTCATTTGACCACATGACATTCACAAACCAACAAGATCCATCCTTAGGGTTTGGCCTTGGTCCTTAGGGTAAACTTACCCCGATCCACCTCAAACTCCATGAGGGGGTGCTAGAGAACATTACTAGCCAGTGGTAAAAATCTCAGCCTCTGTTGAGGTGATCTCACCACTCAAACTTCAAAAGTGCACTTTTAACCTAAGACCCCTTATTAGGGCAAAACTTAGGGTTGATCAATTCTAAACCAAACCATCTCCAAATGAAATGAAAAATTATACAGAACCTTATGGTGAACCCAGGGACCACTCACCAAAATTTGGGAGGGTTTGGAAATTATTTCACCACCTAATTAAATTCGGCTAGGATTATTGAATTTTTCTAAAAACTATAGAAAAATATTCTCCAAAAATTCTCATTTTTGGATAGCACCTAGATATATGTAAGATTAGACCACATCCCAAATTTCAAGTCGTTTGGACGTCTGGATTGGAGTGGGGAATTTTTCTAAGTCAAGGCAGCCCTCTGGATAGACCTCACCAAAAAGGGTGCTGTGGTCTAACTAGGAATCCAAACTGAATGAAATTAATTTTGAATAAAACTAGACTTCAAGGGCTACGGTTTCTATGTTGACCACTTTTCCTGTAGGAGCCTCTAAGTATTTTTCCCAAATTATTTAACATGACAGAAATCTCATTCGGAAATTGATTTTACAAATAAAATCTAATTAAAGGCACTGTTCATCTTCTTCTACAACCCGAACCAGAGACTGAAAACCTAATTTTCCTGTAACCTTTCCAAGCTATTTCCCGGCCACCCAGCCATCCCCCTGGCCGGCCACCACCACCACCACCTCCGTTGAGGCGAGGGCTAACGTCGGGCGGCGGCACGGCCGCCGGAGAGGCGGTTTCCGGCGAACCCGCCACCATGATATTTTCGGAAAACCACCATTACGCTCACCCGATCTGGCTCTTTTGAGCCCGATATCTCTCCTAACGATTCCTAAGATCTATCCGCAGAAGAAGAGGGAGGGGAGGACCTTGTTCGCGGGTTGAAGGCGTGCAGAGCGTCGGCAAGCCATTTGCGCGGTGGTGGCGTCGCCGGAAATTCTTCAACAGCAAGGAGGAAGTCTGAACAGTTGAGGGAGTGTAACCTTTTCCTCTTGCACTCAGGAATCTTTTATAGATGAGGAAATGGGGAGGGGAAAGGGTGAAACGTTGGAGATGAAACGTTGGCGGCCATTAATCATATTCTTATGACGTTTCGGTTATGCCGAATGGCAGTTGGAAAGTTGGAAATGAAGAGGTGCTTGCCAGGTGGCAGTTTCCTATTGGACCCACTTTCCTTAATTATTAACATAATTAAAGTAGGGAACGACCCATAAATACTCTTGATTTTTCATTCCCACAGCCAGAATTTATTAAGGCGTCGGTTACCGAAACTTCCAGTCTGGCTGACGTTTCGGCCTTGGTCACGGGCGTGACACATAGGTCACGGGCGTGACAGGCCCGGTTAGCAGTTCTGGGTTCGACGATCGTCGAACTGAGATCAACGATCGTCGAAGGGTGGTCACGGGCGTGACACTTGGGTCACGGGCGTGACAGGCCTGGTGACTAATTCTGGTCGACGATCGTCGAACAGAAATCGACGATCGTCGAGCGCGGTCACGCCCAATGTCACGGGCGTGACAATGCAAGTCACGGGCGTGACATGGCGCGTGGTCAATTTTGGGTCGACGATCGTCGAAGTGGGGTTCGACGATCGTCGAGCGTGTCACGCCCTTTGTCACGGGCGTGACCTGGAGGGTCACGGGCGTGACAGACCCGTGTGGCCGAATTTGGTTCGACGATCATCGAGTTGAGATCGACAATCGTCGAGCGTGTCACGCCCTTGTCACGGGCGTGACATGGCGGGTCACGGGCGTGACCAACCCGTGAGCCGATTCCTTAGTCGATTTATTTCAAGTTTTGGGCTCCCTAGGGTTCTACCACAACCAACCGACTCCTAGGGGTCTAGCCGGAAATGGGATGTTACAAATCCCAATAAACAAAACAAAGATTTCGTCCCCGAAATCAAGTTTAAGCCTACGGGACTCAAATCGGGAAAATAAACTTGTAACATCCCATGAGAACCGACTGATTACCTCCCTACGTTACGTTTGCTTGTGCGATTTCGAATCTAAGGTTTAATTCGCCCACCTAACTAGGTATATACGCCCCAATAAACAAAAGATTAGCCCCTATTCTTGAAATTTCAATTCCATTGGTTTAAAACAGGAAGGCAATTGATTGTCCAGAGGGGTTTTGAGGTATACCTGACGAAAAAGTTCCGGATATTTTTGCCGCATCAAGTCCTGTGGCTCCCATGTATGCTCCTCCTGCCCATGATTGTTCCACAGAACCTTGACTAACGGGACCTTCTTTCTCCGCAAGACCCGCACTGCCGTATCGTCAATCCTGATAGGCTCCACGTTGACTGACCGATCCGAGGCCACCGGGCCATCTGCCGAGGGAATCAGCTGCTCAGGGCGTAGCAGAGCCCTCCGAAGTGAGGAGACGTGGAAGACGTCATGCAATCCCGCTAACTCCGGTGGTAGTTCCAGTCTATAGGCTAAGGGGCCGATCCGCTCCAGGATCCTGTAGGGCCCCATATATCTTGGACTGAGCTTCCTCCGCCCGCGAACCCGCGAGACTCCGTGCATCGGTCGTATCTTCAAGAAAACTCGGTCCCCCACCTAGAACTCCACTTGACGATGCCTCGCATCGTAGTATTTCGCCTGTCTACTCTGGGCTTCCAACATCCTGTCTCGGATCAACCTAATCTGAGCATCTGTATCTCCCACAAACTCCGAGCCCAGTGCCTGCGGATCCTCATCCTGAACCCATGATAGTGGGGTTCTGCATCTCCTTCCGTACAACGCTTCGTATGGAGCCATGCCTATGCTGGACTGATGAGCGTTGTTGTACGAAAACTCGACCAGTGGCAGCAATCTCTCCCAAGGCTCGCCACGGTCCAAAATACACAGTCGTAACAGGTCCTCCAGTGTACGGTTTGTGCGCTCTGTCTGTCCGTCGGTCTGAGGGTGGAAAGCTGTGCTGAATGTCAACCGAGAACCCAGATGGGCCTGGACTGACCTCCATTCCCTGGATGTGAACCGCCCATCCCGATCCGAAACGATAGTCTTGGGCACCCCATGATAACGCACAAACTGCTCGATGAACCTCCGTACTAAAACACTGACCGGTGTGTCCTTCGCCACTGGGATGAATCTGGCCACCTTTGTCAGCCTGTCCACTATCACCCAGATCGAGTCGTTCCCCGCACGGGATCTAGGTAGCCCATGTATAAAGTCCATGGCTATGTCCTCAAACTTCCACTCTGGCACTGGAAGCGGCTGCAGCAATCCTGCCGGATTCCTACACTCCGCCTTCACGAGCTGGCAGGCCTCACAATGCGTCACAAAATATGTAATATCTTTCTTCATACCCGGCCAGTACATCGTCCTCTTTAAATCCTTTACCATCTTGGTGATCCCCGGGTGTACCGAATACCGGCTGCAGTGAGCTTCCATCAAAATGTCCTCCCGGATCCGTCCTCCTGCTGGTATGTAGACTCTGCCCCGGAAACACAGAAGCCCATCCCTCAAGGTGTAATCTCCTGTCGTGCCTTCCTCCAAGGCCCGGAATATCGGCTCAGCTCTCTCGTCCAGCCTCTGCCCATCTCTGATGCGGTCTCGGATGTCATCTGTAGTAGCCATCGACCCCAGGTACTCCATGTACAGCTCCGGGTCATCCTCAGATACTAGCGAAATTTGCATCTCCTCGAATGATCTAATCAACTCCAAGGCCATCAGCTGCGGGCCTACTCCAGTCGTATTCGCTCTCCGGCTCAGAGCATCCGCAACCACGTTTGCCTTCCCCGGATGGTAGTGCATGGTATACTGGTAATCCGAAAGGAACTCCACCCAGCGTCTCTGCCTGATGTTTAACTCCTTCTGGGTGTCGACGTACTTCAGATTCTTGTGATCGGAGAAGATATCACAATGTACCCCGTAGAGATAGTGCCGCCAGATCTTAAGAGCAAAATGACTGCCCCCATCTCCAAATCGTGCACGGGGTAGTTCTGCTCGTGCTGCTTCAACTGACGGGAGGCATAGGCGATTACGTGCCCATTCTGCATAAGGACGGCGCCCATCCCCTGATAGGAAGCATCTGCATATACCTGAAATCCCTCCCTCCCTGATGGGAGAGCAAGGATGGGGGCCGAGGTGAGACGATCCTTCAGCTCCTGGAAGGCAGATTCGCACCGCGGCGTCCAAGTAAAAGGGGACTCCTTCTTCGTCAGAGACGTAAGAGGAAGGGCAATCTGAGAGAACCCCTTTACGAACTTCCGGTAGTAACCAGCAAGCCCCAAGAAACTCCGAACATCCGTGGCCGACTTTAGTGGTGGCCAATCCCGTACTGCCTGGATCTTTGCCGGATCCACCGCCAGACCTGCTCCACTGATGACGTGACCCAGAAATGCCACCTCCTTTAGCCAGAACTGGCACTTGCTGTACTTGGCATACATCTCGTGCTCCCGCAGCTTCTCCAAGGTCAAGGCTAGATGTCTCGCGTGCTCCTCCTCCGTCCTTGAATAGATGAGGATGTCGTCGATGAATACAATGATGAAGACATCCAGGTATTCCTCGAACACCCGATTCATCAAAGTCATGAATGCGGAGGGTGCATTCGTGAGCCCGAACGGCATCACGGTAAACTCGTACAAGCCGTATCTGCTGTTGAACGCCGTCTTCGGGATGTCCTCCTCCCGAATGCGAAGCTGGTAGTATCCTGATCTCAGATCCAGCTTTGAGAACCAATGGGCTCCCTCCAGCTGGTCAAAAAGCTCATCTATCCGTGGTAAGGGATAAGTGTTCCGGACCGTCAACCTGTTCAGAGCCCGGTAATCTATGCACAGTCGGAGGGTCCCGTCTTTCTTCTTAACGAACAGCACCGGAGCTCCCCATGGTGAAGAGCTAGGCCGAACGAACCCGGCCTCCACTAACTCCTGAAGCTGACTCCGGAATTCCACCAACTCCTTTGGGGTCCATTCGATAGGGAGCTCTGGATACCGGCTTAGCCCCTGGTATAAGCTGAATCTGAAAGTCCCTCTCTCGGTGCGGGGGTAACCCTGGTAGCTTCTCCGGAAACACGTCGGCGAAGTCCCGCACCACTGGAATATCTGCAATGGAGTCCTTGGCTACGACCGCCTCAATGAGGATCTGATAAACCTCTTCCCCCTGCAGGTGGGCCTTAACGGCCTGTATAGAAGAAAGTAAGGTACGGGGTGCTGATGTAATACCTTCGATAACAATGAAGGAGTCGCCGTGCCTCACGGTGATCCTCTTTGCCACGCAATCGATCTGGGCATGGTTCCAGTACAGCCAGGTCATGCCCAGAATCAGATCGTAATCTGGCATCCTCAAAACCGTCGCGGGTGCCTCAAACGCCTTTCCGCCGATCCTTGCTTCCATATCACAATGAGTAGAGGTCAATATCTCCGATCCATCGGGTAGGCGTACCCTCAGCATCTTCCCGGTGCTCAGCTCCACTCCTGGCAGTCCTTTCATGAAATCCTCTGACACGAATGATTGCGACGCACCGGTGTCAAAGAGGGTGTGAGCGGGCTTGCCGCTAATGAAAACTATGCCTGGGGTGATTAAGTGTCTTAGTATTTTGTTGCAGTTCATCTTCTCTTAAATTTCTAAGCAGGTTACGTCTGAAATAGTAGTTTGTATGAAGAAAATTTAAAAGTGCTGCCATACCTGTGATAACCTGCTCCGGGTTCCGAGGCTGTGTCAGGTCTAGAGCGTACACCTGCTCCCTCTCTTGCCTACGGCCTCGATCCTGAAATCCTCGTCCTCGGTCCTGTCCTCGTCCGCCAAACTGTCTGGGGGGTGGAGCGCCCTGATGTGCTGGTGGGGTGCTCGCCCCACAGGGCAGTTCCGCTTGATATGCCCGGCTAGTTGCACTGATAGCATACCGGTGGCTGCCCTGCCGTCCTTGGCATTTCCAGCATCTGTATAGGCTGGGGAGCCAATATCCCCTGAGTCCTCTGCTCCTGCCCAAACTCCTGACGGGCTGATCCCCGTTCCTTCTCTCTCCAATAACTTGGCCTCGAGGGCGGTCTCTACGTCCTCCAATTACTGTATCATCAGCCGGTCTCTTCCGGCTCCTCACTGTAAGCTGATCCGCCTCTCTCTTCTTAGCCATCTCCAGAATCCTAGCCAGACTCCCCTCTGAAACGAAAAGGAGGGCCTGCCTCATGTCATCCTGCAGCCCCTTATAAAACCTCCGGGCATAGCCAGCATCGTCTAACTGGTAAGCATCCGCATAACGGGCCAGGTGTGTGAACTCCTGATAGTACTCCACCACAGTCCTGCTCCCCTGCCTCAACCGCAGGAACCTATCCTCCAGGTCATCTCTCGCCGACTGAGGTACAAAGTGTCCCAAGAGCGCTGCTCTGAACTCCTCCCAGGTAATATCAACACAATCCACCCCTGCAAAGGTGGTGTCCAGCTGAGATTTCCACCATCTCTTTCCGTGTGACTCTAAGCAGGAGACTGCCAAGGCAACTGCCTCCTCCGTGGGGCATCGAATCCCTGCCAGCATCTCGTAAATGGTGTCCAACCACTCCTCCGTATGTACTGCGGACTCCGTCCCCTGGTAGGATGGAGGGGATAGTCCCCGGAAGACAGTCATCCAATTGGCCCCGGGGTTCGGCTGTGGGGCCGGGGCTTGCTGAGCTCTGAAGGCCTCCAGGATGGCCGTCAATGTTTGCCCCATCTCCGTCTGCTGGAACGGAACGGGTGCTGGCGGAGGAGTCAGGACCACATCCGGGGCCTGAGGTGTCCCCTGCTGCGATGTAGGGTTCGTCGCGGGCTACAAGCAAAAATTCCATTTGTTAGAGAGCGAATGAATGGAATTTAAGAAGAGTTATAATGGACTTTCACATGTGATTTCCCTTATGGGCACACCACTGCTTCCGCTGCTAGTTTGTCCGCAAACTAAGCTCGCACGGGGGTGGCCCAAGGTTTCTGTGGACTACTTCTCTTTCGATCGAGGTCTGCTCTGATACCACTTGTAAGACCCCCTTTTTTTTTCTTTTTCAACCACGGGGGTCTTAGCCCAGAATTGCCGCTTTGCGGTGGCACCGACATCTCGGAAGGCAACCACTACAAATCGCCAATTCTGCCGGCCCTTTTCGATCACAAACGAGAGAAGCATTTATACAAAAGTGTAAACAAGTCCACAGAAAACATGTATATAAAGAGAATCATATCCAGTCCATCAATACAATAATAGGAAAATAGATAAATGGGCTTGAGCCCAGTACATCAGAGTCCTCACTACAAGTCTCTCATCGCGGAAGCTAAGAAAATGCTAATCACTCACGGAGCTGGTCGCAGGTGCACGGTGCTAGACTGTCCCACCTCCATGCGCACCGTACTCCGCTGGTGCTGGTCCCTGTCTCCCATCCGGAGCTCCTGTAATGTTTGGTTCGAAAACCATTAGTCATAAAGACTAAGCCCTATCATCCCCTACCCCTCCCACCACGGCTCCTAAGCACCGGGCGGAGAGGAGGAAAGGGAAGCTACAAAAGTGGAGAATAGACAAGCAAGTGTCGGTGGGGCCTAACTAGCAAGTTATATCGGGAAGCAGTATAAATGTTGTAATAGGTAGAACAATTAATAAGAAGCAATTTATATAAAAAGACAACTAGAGAACAGTAAGTAAGTATGTAAGTAACCTTAACTTATATGAATGCCCATACAAACTTATAAGTTAAGGGATCTTCTGCAAGGCTCCCATCGTATAAAAAGTCCCATACCGATTTATACGTTGGGGTGACGGTTATATGCAAACATGCTATGCCATGATTCATGCAAGTGCAACCCACGCACACGACTCTATGCGCACAGACCTTTAGTTCCCCCTGTTCGGGAGGCTAGCTTCACCCCCAGGAACCTCCGTAGTGGCAAACGGAGACAGTGGGTCGGGCCCCCCACTCCTAGGCGGGTAACCACACTACCAGGCCTAGCCCTTCCGTACGCCCCTAGAAGAACACAACCTAGAGTATCCGCGTACTGCTGCTGGATGTACCCTCCAGACTTTTCTCCGAGTCATCGTACCGCTGTCGGTGTGATCGATCGCCTAGTACCGATGACCCACCACCTTTCTCCGTACTCCAACCCTCGAGCCCGCGGCCCCCCGGACAGTACTGTCCGTGCATCTACCTTCAGAGCTACTGTCTGATGGCAAGTAA
This sequence comes from Platanthera zijinensis, assembly GCA_039513925.1. Taxonomy (NCBI): domain Eukaryota; kingdom Viridiplantae; phylum Streptophyta; class Magnoliopsida; order Asparagales; family Orchidaceae; genus Platanthera; species Platanthera zijinensis. Next base: position 153,581,732 of record CM077092.1, on the reverse strand, counting down.
TCCTATAATTCTACTTTCCTAACTACCGGGGAGTGAGTGTGTGAAATCCTAGTTATACTAGTTGCTCTTTTGATTTATTACTCCTATGGTTTACGTTAGCCCAGGACTGCCCCCGGTATACCCCATGAAGGGCTCTCAAGGGGCACTAGGAACCAAGACGGTGCATTACGGCCCGAAGTTCCCTTTCGCAAGGCACTTATTATTATTGGTTGTCTACCCTTTACCCAATCCCCTTTTAATGTTATAAAGAATCTAACCCTAGCGTATTAAGACTCTTCCTCTTCCTCCCGGGACGGACGATTTTTTCGTCGTTCCCGTACTCTCTTATCCTAACCAGTCCCACATTCTACTTATCCTGACTTCTAATAATGAACTCATTCTAAATTTGCCCTACCAACCATCGATTATCAGAATTCCGTGGTTTTACTAAATGCAGACCATCCTAAGCTATATGTGGTACACAAGGGGAGGTACTCCAAATTATCTTCCAAATCTCCTATAATATTTACTGGAGGACTATCATGACTTAATTAGCTTAAATCCAGAAATTTAAATTTTCCTAATTAATCTGATATTTATTTTATTTTTCTCAAAGATTGGCCATGGGTATTTTTTTAACATGAACTATATGATATTCTTAAGTTATGGCCACCCAAAAATTGTGATCACTAAATAACAGTAAGGTATCATCAAATACTAATTTGCAGGATTTTACAAAAGATATTTAGCCTCTAATCAATTTATCCATTAAAATCCCATTATTCTCATGTAAAGAAGGAAGTACTGAAATTACTCTTCATAAAATTTTGAAAACATTACTGCTTAATAGTATGATATAGAAAAGGTCATTGTGTAAAGAATCATAATTTTATCAGCTTGCTAAGCACCAAAATACATTTAATCCAATATCCATGATAAATAATACTTAATGAAGCAAGCCCTAGAATTAAGCTTCTAAAAATCCCATAAAAATTCACAGAGTTTTAAAATCATAATAAAGGTTCTCTGCCTATATTTCATCAATTTTCCAGGAAGTTTGTACACCCTAATAAATTTTCTAAGCAAATCATGCAACTACCAATTCATTAAAGAAGTACCCAAAATAGTGAGCATAAAATTCATAGAAAAATATCCAGAGCTTGTACTACCCTATAATCCACTCTACCCAATTCTCATCACTTTTCAAAGTGGTTTGGTGTCATTTCCTATCTCTAAAAGTTTTGCGCCCTAAACTAGGGTTAGGTTTTTAGACATCCCAACGATCTCCAAATCCACTAAAATTTCATCCAGAGAACTATATTAGCCCTATGGTTCTCATAACCCGACCTCGGGTCAATCCAAGGTCATTTGACCACATGACCTTCACAAACCAACAAGATCCATCCTTAGGGTTTGGCCTTGGTCCTTAGGGTAAACTTACCCCGATCCACCTCAAACTCCATGAGGGGGTGCTAGAGAACATTACTAGCCAGTGGTAAAAATCTCAGCCTCTGTTGAGGTGATCTCACCACTCAAACTTCAAAAGTGCACTTTTAACCTAAGACCCCTTATTAGGGCAAAACTTAGGGTTGATCAATTCTAAACCAAACCATCTCCAAATGAGATGAAAAATTATACAGAACCTTATGGTGAACCCAGGGACCACTCACCAAAATTTGGGAGGGTTTGGAAATTATTTAACCACCTAATTAAATTCGGCTAGGATTATTGAATTTTTCTAAAAACTATAGAAAAATATTCTCCAAAAATTCTCATTTTTGGATAGCACCTAGATATATGTAAGATTAGACCACATCCCAAATTTCAAGTCGTTTGGACGTCTGGATTGGAGTGGGGAATTTTTCTAAGGTCAAGGCAGCCCTCTGGATAGACCTCACCAAAAAGGGTGCTGTGGTCTAACTAGGAATCCAAACTGAATGAAATTAATTTTGAATAAAACTAGACTTCAAGGGCTACGGTTTCTATGTTGACCACTTTTCCTGTAGGAGCCTCTAAGTATTTTTCCCAAATTATTTAACATGACAGAAATCTCATTCGGAAATTGATTTTACAAATAAAATCTAATTAAATGCACTGTTCATCTTCTTCTACAACCCGAACCAGAGACTGAAAACCTAATTTTCCTGTAACCTTTCCAAGCTATTTCCCGGCCACCCAGCCATCCCTGGCCGGCCACCACCACCACCACCTCCGTTGAGGCGAGGGCTAACGTCGGGCGGCGGCACGGCCGCGGAGAGGCGGTTTCGGCGAACCCGCCACCATGATATTTTCGGAAAACCACCATTACGCTCACCCGATCTGGCTCTTTTGAGCCCGATATCTCTCCTAACGATTCCTAAGATCTATCCGCAGAAGAAGAGGGAGGGGAGGACCTTGTTCGCGGGTTGAAGGCGTGCAGAGCGTCGGGAAGCCATTTGCGCGGTGGTGGCGTCGCCGGAAATTCTTCAACAGCAAGGAGGAAGTCTGAACAGTTGAGGGAGTGTAACCTTTTCCTCTTGCACTCAGGAATCTTTTATAGATGAGGAAATGGGGAGGGGAAAGGGTGAAACGTTGGAGATGAAACGTTGGCGGCCATTAATCATATTCTTATGACGTTTCGGTTATGCCGAATGGCAGTTGGAAAGTTGGAAATGAAGAGGTGCTTGCCAGGTGGCAGTTTCCTATTGGACCCACTTTCCTTAATTATTAACATAATTAAAGTAGGGAACGACCCATAAATACTCTTGATTTTTCATTCCCACAGCCAGAATTTATTAAGGCGTCGGTTACCGAAACTTCCAGTCTGGCTGACGTTTCGGCCTTGGTCACGGGCGTGACACATAGGTCACGGGCGTGACAGGCCCGGTTAGCAGTTCTGGGTTCGACGATCGTCGAACTGAGATCAACGATCGTCGAAGGGTGGTCACGGGCGTGACACTTGGGTCACGGGCGTGACAGGCCTGGTGACTAATTCTGGTCGACGATCGTCGAACAGAATTCGACGATCGTCGAGCGCGGTCACGCCCAATGTCACGGGCGTGACAATGCAAGTCACGGGCGTGACATGGCGCGTGGTCAATTTTGGGTCGACGATCGTCGAAGTGGGGTTCGACGATCGTCGAGCGTGTCACGCCCTTTGTCACGGGCGTGACCTGGAGGGTCACGGGCGTGACAGACCCGTGTGGCCGAATTTGGTTCGACGATCGTCGAGTTGAGATCGACGATCGTCGAGCGTGTCACGCCCTTGTCACGGGCGTGACATGGCGGGTCACGGGCGTGACCAACCCGTGAGCCGATTCCTTAGTCGATTTATTTCAAGTTTTGGGCTCCCTAGGGTTCTACCACAACCAACCGACTCCTAGGGGTCTAGCCGGAAATGGGATGTTACAGAGAGTAACCACGCCTTAGCCTTGGACTTAAGAGAGAACGGAAAAAGGCGCAAACGAATGGCGTCATCAGTGATGCCATTAATTTTAAAAGTATCACAAATTTCAAGAAAATTAGACAAGTGATTATTGGGGTCCTCATCGGCAGTCCGTCGAACTGCACGGCATTTTGGATCATTTGAATCACACTTGACTTAATTTCAAAATTATTGTTGGCCACAGCGGGCCGAACAATACTCGACCCCGTATCATCCAAGTTGGGCCGAGCGTAATAAGACATAGTACACTCGGCCGGTTGGGCATTATTCGGGTCGGCCATAGAAGAAGAAGAGGGTTCTCCGATAGATTCTGCAGGGTCTAAAAAGGGAATTAGACGGAGAGATCGGATACGGGCAAGAGAGCGGTTGATCTCGGGGTCGAATTCAAGATTTTCAGAACTCGAAGGTTGTCCACGGGTCATGCACCCTAAAAAAAACGAAAGGGGGAAGGATTTTTTTTTGTATAAAATTTTTTATTTGAAAATAAAGTAAAATTAATAGAGTCCCGGATTCAATATAACAACCGTGCTCCCCGGTAACGGCGCCAAAAACTTGGTGGCCGCGGAACAGAGACCTACTGTGGTTGGTTCGAAATGGTCAGATTCCGCGGGCCGGTTAGAAGATCGAGTTTTCTAACGAGAGGAGGCAAGCGCACCTATCGCAAGTAGTACTCGGTATTCGGGAAAATACCGAGGTCGTATTATTCTCGGGGATGCGTTGATTATATCTACTCTTCCAGGAGCAGTATTATCTTACTAACAGTAAGGTGGGATTTTTTTAGTTTAATTAAAACGGAAAGAAAGAAAGCAGAATTTTACTAAGCTAGTTCGATGACGGGTTAATGCTCGGCATCGAATCGGATTAAGACTAAAATAATTCTTAACAATTATTGAACTTTGTTTTTAATTTAATAAAAGGCACTTGGCCGTGGGGTTCCAGAAATAAGAGCGCACTTATCTCTAGGAATATTGCTCACCTAAACATTAAGACTATTCGACCGATCGTTAGACCGACGAAGGATTCCTCTTAATGCCCGCTTTACGCTAAGAACCCCGCTATTGGGTGGGGAACCCAATCCGGCAGAACTACGTTTCTCCTCTTTTGAGGGGGCGTACACAGTTCTCTTTACCCAAGGGGGATCGGTCCATACGTGCAGCCTCTTGGCGTCGCGTATGGATAACGGAAATAGAGCCCACACATCGATTATGTGGTCCTATGCGTCGTTAACCCGGGGTAAACCTTAAGTCCTTAAATTAAAATAAAAATAAAGTTTTTTAATTATTTCAAATCATTTTTTATGTCCCAATGCTCTTCGATGCCGAAGGCTAAAAGAGATTAGCCACTCATCGGTATGGGGACGACTTTATGTTTTTAGGTGAAGCGTGAGTGTTAAATTAAGCACTGAACAATTATAAGAGAAAACACGAAAAATAGGACAATTAGATAAATTGAAAGCTAATTGATACAGGCACTCACGCACACTTCAAAACCATAAAGAAAATTGAATAAAGCAAGCCCTACTCAAATGAGTAGGCGGAAATAAATGCACACACTCACACACTCTTCTTAATTGAAGAAAGCGATAAATAAAGCGGTAAAATTATCTCCTACACGCACGCACTCTACATAATTGAGAAAGCGACAAAATTGCAAGTCCCAGCTCAAATGAGTGGGCGGGAGTAAATCTATCTCATACACGCACGCACTCTACTTGAAAGTAAAACACACTCACGCACTCTACAGAAATGAAAACACACGCACCAACACAAAGTTTTCCTACTCATGTGAGTAGGAAGAAAATGAAAGCAGTAAAAAGACAAGTCCCACTCAAACGAGTGGGCGGGAAATGAAAGCAGAGCGCCATTTAACTCTTAACGAGTAGGCGGAAATAAATGCATACGCACACACGCACTCTACAGAAATGAAATAAAGCAGTAAAACCTAACTCATACACGCACACACACTTGCAGAAATAAGAAAAACAAAGTGCTCAGAAAATTTAAACGACTGCATTTCTACCGCTAAAATGCGGTAGAAATGCATAAAAAGTGAAAATAAAAATTAACCGGAGCTAAAAGTTTTGCAAATAAACGCAAAATGAACGTACTCAAAAAATTAATACAACTGCATTTCTACCGCTAGAATGCGGTAGAAATGCATAAAAAGATGAAATAAAAATTAACCGGACTAAAAGTTTTGAAATTAAAAAGTTAGAATGAAGTTGACGAAAAATTATAACGACTACATTTTTATTCGTAAGTTTTTATAAAACCTCCAAAAAAGTGAGAATAAAACTAAAAAGGAACGAGAAGTTTTACATTCCTAAGAGCCTAAGTTAAAGAAAATAAAAACGAACACTTTTAGGGGGGGGGTTTATAAAACCTATACGAATGAAAATGATAAAGAAGAGAAAGCTAAAGCTAAAAAGTGCGGAGAATGAAAACTAAACGGACGGCACAACGGCTAGAAATGCCGAGTAACCATAAATCTAACTAAGTTACGAAGGCTAAAAAGATGAAAACATAAAAGAAATACAAAAAGATGAACGAAAAATTGCTTAAGTAGGCGCATTCAAATGGATTATTCATACTAGTTAAGAGAGAAAAATTCATATTTCATTAAAGTAAAAACCCTAATACAAACTAAGAGAGAGAGAGGGGGGAGAAATTCTCCTTACATAGGTATGGAATCCAATTGGGCAGCACCTCCCCTAAGCAAAGTGGTCAAAAAAGTGGACAAAATAAGCTTCCTGGAAGCTTGTATTTATAGGCAAAAATTCGGGAGTGACACGCCCTAGGTTACGGGCGTGACAGGGGGGCGTGTCACTACTATTCATGAGCTGATCGGGTGATTTGACTGGAGCTTTAACTTCGGCTGAAAACGTGGCGGTCACGCCCCAGGTCACGGGCGTGACAGGGGGGCGTGTCGGGGAGCTGGCTCTAGGGATTTGACGCGAGCTTTGACTTCGTGGCGGTCCACGTGGCGGACACGGGCGTGACACAAATGTCACGGGCGTGTAAGTGGGGCGTGACTTGGACAGCTGGCAGCTCGATGTCGGCAGCGTTGACAGTTGACGAAGCGTTGAGTGCCGACATCGACACGGGCGTGACGGATCTTGGACACGGGCGTGACATGAAGGCGTTGAGTATTGAACAGTGAAATCGTTGAGTGTCGACTCGATGATGGCGTTGAGTGCCTGACACGCCCGTGTCGGGGGGTGACACGGGCGTGACTAGGCCGAAAAAATATTTTTCTGAAAAAATTCAGAAAAACAAAAAATGCTAAGTTAGAATATATTTTTATAAAAAGAAGCAATTTTATTGAACAAAATAAACTAAAAAAGCAGAAAATAAAGTAAAACAACAAAATAAATACACTATAAAATGGGTATATTTACAACTCATCAGAGGCAGAGATGTCATTGCGTCAGGCCTCCGCTTTTTGCTGCTTGATTTCGGCAACGGCTTCAGTGAGCTTCTACAAGCTTCTACGGCGGCCTCGACGCGAGCCATCTCGGCAGATGATGTCGTGCTGTCGGAAGATGGGAGGTTAAGAGGGAGATCTCGCACCCCTACACAAATATCATAAGTTAGAGAATTTTCCAAACCTTATAATCTTTAGAGTAATGAATGCGAGAACTACTCTCCCCAGCGAGAACCGGTAGGACCGTGTTGACGTTCCTCCTCAGAAAGATGACATCGAAATCCTTCCCAAGGAGGAATTGATGGAGATTAGATTCATGGCCGCTGAGACTGAGTGGGCGGTAGGTAGACTCCTTTTGCTGGATCGGCAAAAGTTGGAGGTTGCCGAAGTCACCAGAGACAAAGATGGACTTCTTGACCCAGTTATGGTTCTTATTGGCGAGTGTTGGAACTTGAGGAGACCGCCCGGTCTAATATCTTGCCACAGTGGTTAGCTTGCCGGTGCAGCCTGACAATTTTGTTCAGCAGGCTTATTGTGAACCTCAGCGGGCGGTTAGAGGCTTAGCAGCAGAAGTGGTCTACTGGTTAGCCGTTGCAGTGTTCTAGCGGTTAGCCACAACGGACAGCTGGTTGAAGCGGTTAGGCGGTTAGGTTTTGCAGCCTGATGATTATCCTCAACAGCGGTCTGATGGTGTACCGCTGCTGTGCTCTGGATGTTAGCCGCAACTGCGGTTAGTCGGTTAAGGTGCTTCAGCGGATATTGTCTTAACCGCAACTGCCGTCAGGGTGATAGTCGTCAGTTATTTTCTGAGGCTCTCTTTGTATTCTGTATAGTTGGTGGTTTGACTGTGTCAAACCGCTCTAGCCGCCTGACTAGTTATTTAGTCCTATATCATGGGTTGTATTCTCTCACCTCCCCAAGTTTCTATAAATAAGGGGGCATACCTATGTAATGATTATTTTTTTGGAGCAATCAAGTTTGCCGTTTATTTACCTTTTCTTGTCGTTTTCTCGGTACTTTTCACATGGTATTAGAGCGACAACTTGATCCATTGCTCCACTCAAATTGTTCCTGTACGGCTTCTTGATCTTGCCGCATGGTCTCTTTCGGTTTGCTTCTTGCACTAGAGTCTTGCTGTTCGCTTCCCTCCCTTCCCTCCCTGTGCTCGTCACACTTTATTATGACTTCTTCTCGCGCGACTTCATTGCCTGTTCATGTGGCTTTTCTGTTGATCTGCTTTGTTTCTCTTCTTTGCGAGTTCTGCATTTTGGTCGCGGTTTTCTCCTTGTCGTTGGTGTGTTGTCACCTAGACCATGTGAACTCTTTCTCTCCTTTCTAACGGATTGTCTCTTCCCACAGATTATTGTCGCTGGTGTCTTCCTACCTCTTGTCTTGACCGCGTGTCTTCGTTCTTCTTCGCGTGGTTTCTCTTCCCTGCTTAGAAGTCAACATTTGGGTCGTGGCAGCTTCCTTGTCGTTGGTGTTCTGTCACCTGACCGTGCGGTCTTTTCCTCTTTCTCGCAGGGCCTCCTCTAGTCACTGTATCTTCTCTTCCTCCGCGAGCTCCACATCTTGTTCGCGACCATCTTATTTGCCGCTGGTGTGTTGACACCTTGACCATGTGGGCTTCCTGCGCAGTTTGTTCTCTGCTCAATGCTACTTCTTGTCTTAACTGTGCGGGTTATTCTCTTACCCTGCAGTTTCTCTCTGTTTCTATGGATTCCCTTCTTCTTCTGTCTCTGCTCCTACTCTTTCTTCTTCTTCCTTCTCGGCATCCGGTAATTTTGGTATCTCTTCCAAACTCACAGCTCCCAATTATCCTGATTGGAGAGTCTCCTTCATTTTTTTGTTGCGCTCGTGGCATAAATGTCATCATTTGACTGATGACCCTCCTTCTAAATCTGCTACTTTTGATGACTGTGATGCTACAGATGCTCTTGTTCACACTTGGTTAGCGAATAGCTTGTCTGAGGAATGTCTCCCTGTTATTAGACATGATCCAACTGTCAAGGCTGCCTGGAGTCATCTTGCTGCTTTGTACTCTAAGGAGCACAGGCATCGCGCATATATACCTTATATGCGGATCTGTTTGCTCGGCCCATCATGGCTCCTACTTTGGCCTATAAGGAGGTTCAGACTCTCGGTCCTGAACTCCTTCAAGATAGTCCATTTTCTACTTATCTTACAGAGCAACACAAACATTTTCAGGAGCTCCTTGTTGTCTGCTATTTACTTTGACTTCCGGATTCGTTTGACATGATTCGTCAACAGATTCTTGGTGAGGCAGAATATCTAATTCTTGATGCTACTGCTGCGAGAATTTCTGCAATTATGACGCTTCTTCAGCATCCCTTGCTTCCCTCTCCTTCTCCTGATCTAGTTGCTCATCTAGCTCATTATGATAACTCTAGTGGTCGTCGTGGCCGTGGTGGTCGTGGTTATTCTTAGAACTTGTGTTCTCATTATGGCAGACTTGGTCACTTGGTTGATCGTTGCTGGGCCAAACATCCTCACCTTTGTCCTGCTTTTGCTGATTCCTCCAAGAAGTCTACTTCTCTTGCTACTTCTGGAGCTGCTCAGGTTGTCATTTCGGGTAGGTGGCTTATTGATTCTAGTGCTACGAATCATATGATGGGAAATTCTCGTCTGTTCTCGTATCTTGACAAGAATAATCGGTTACCTCCGGATCTAATTACGGATGGTTCTCCATCCCCGGTTTGTGGATCTGGCATGGTGCATTTGACATATTCTCTTCAACTTCGGGACACACTTTATGTTCCCAATTTTCCATGCAACCTTCTTTTGGTTACTGCTCTTTGCAAACAGATGCATTTTGAAGCGATCTTTACTTCATCTACTTGTGTTTTTCAGATTCCTCATTCCAAGGAGAAGATTGCTACTTGAACTGAAAGCGGCGGCTTGTTTTACCTTGATACTTCTTCTGCCTTTTCTGCCTCTTCTTCTTTACTACAAGGGCATCTTCGTATTTGGCATCCTCCTCCTCGGATCCTTTTTCAGCTTCTTCCTGCTTTACCTCGTGGTGATTCTTCTCTTCGTTGTGAGGCTTGCCAATTTGGCAAACTTCACTGCTCTACTTTTCCCTCGAGGCAGGGTCGCAGCTCTTCTCGTCCCTTTGACCTTGTTCATTCGGATGTATAGGGTCCTGCTCCCCTTCAAACTATTGGTCGGGTTGTTTATATTTTGTAAATTTCATTGATGACTATTCTATGTGTACGTGGTTATATTTGCTACATGATCGCTCTGAGATTTTCACTATTTTTTCTGCTTTTTACATTGAAATTCGTACACAGTTTGATACTTCTATTAAAACTCTTCGTACTAATAATGCCATGGAGTATCTCTGTCATTAGTTCACCACTTTTTGTTTAGATCATGGTGTTTTCCATCAGACTACTTGCCCTTATATTTCACAATAGAATGTCATTGCTGAACGTAAGAATCGTCATCTTCTGGATGTGGCTCGTAGTATTCTTACTCAAATGCATGTTCCTCGCTCTTATTGGGGCCATGCCGTTCTTCTATTCTGTTTTCTTATTAACTGAGTTCTGTATTTTGTTCTTGACAGCAAGTCTCCTTTTTCTATCCTCTACCATGATGCGACATTGTTTCCCTTACCTCCTCGTGTATTCGGGTGCAAAACGTTTGTCCACTCTCCTTCCACTGGTCGCGACAAACTCTCTCCTCACTCTATTAAGTGCATCTTTTTAGGGTACTGTCTGACACAGAAAGGTTATCGGTGTTTGGATCCTGTTCATCGTCGGAAGTATGTTTCTGCGGATGTCACCTTCTTTGAGGATGCTCCCTTCTTCTCTCCTCCATCTACTATTCCTTCTTCTGCTGATGCGTCTTCTGCAATGGTGTCGGCACCTCTTCTGGATCCTGTACTTCTCTATCCTCCTTCTGTTACTAATTCTTCTACTCTTCCTTCTTCTCCTGAGTTATTGCTGACAGCTCCTGGGCTTGTAGTCTCTCCTTTGGATAGGACTAATATAATAGACAGGTTGGAACTTGATCTTCCGATTGCTCTTTGGAAAGGAGTTCGCTCGTGTACTCAACGTCCTATTCAAGATGAGTCTCCTATGCGCAGCTGTCTCCTTTTTCTCTGAGCTTTGCTCTTGCTCTGTCCGCAAGCGTGATTCCTGCTTATTATCATGATGCTCTTGTTATTCCTCATTGGAAAGTTACTATGGATGAAGCGATGAACACTCTTAGTGAGAGGGGTACTTGGACTCTTATTCCTACCCCTCCTGGGTTGTCTGTCGCTGGGTCTTCATCATCAAGTTTCTCCTCGATGGTGTTATTGATCGTTACAGGGCTCGTCTTGTGGCCAAGGGATTTACACAGACCAATGGCGTAGATTTCTTTGATACTTTCTCACCTATTGCTCGGATTACTACAATTTGTATTCTCTTCTCCGTAGCGGTCAATGGAGATTGGGAAATGTCTCAACTGGATGTGAAGAATGCCTTCCTTTATGTTGATTTACAAGAGACAGTCTATTTGGAGCAAACTCTTGGGTATGTTGCTCAGGGGGAGTCTCTGCTATGTAAGCTACAGAAGGCTATCTACAGTCTCAAGCAAAGTCTGAGGGCCTTGTTTGACAAATTAAATGAAATTATTTCTATTGTTGGATTTGCTCGGAGTGTTGCAGATCGTTCTTTTTTCTTTCGCAAAACTACAGCTTGCATTATTATTCTTGAAATATATGTGGATGATATTCTTCTTACAGGAGATGATAAAAAAGGCTTTGACATGACAAAGAAGCATCTGCTTCAGCATTTTATTACCAAGGATATGGGGGCTCCTAAGTACTTTCCGAGAATTTAGATTTCTCGAAAATATGACTCTATTGTTCATTCACAGTTAAAGTATGCCTTAGATCTCTTGAATGATACATGCCTTCTTGGGGCGAAGCCTGCTCAGACTCCTATGTCAGTTGGAGATGACAAATGTTGGAGTGAGGACTCACCTCTTCTTGAGGATGTCACTAGGTACAGACGTCTTGTGGGGAAACTCATTTATCTGACTGTCACAAGACCAGATATTTGCTATGATGTGGGAAGAGTGAGCCAGTTTTTGCAAACTCCTAAGGAGTGTCATCTCCAGTCGGCCATAAAGATTTTAGAGTATGTAAAAGGTGCTCAAGGTAAAGGGTTTCTGTTTTAGAAAAGGGGATATTTGAAGTTTGAGGCATACTCAAATGCTAGTTATGCGGATGATAAGTAAGATAGAAAGTCCACTTCTGAGTTCTATACATTTGTTGGAGGAAATTTGGTCAGTTGGAAGAGCAAGAAGTAGGCAGTAGTGTCCAGGTACAGTGCAGGAGCAGAGTATAGGAGCATGGCTCTTACTACGTGCAAGCTGAAGTGTTTACGGATGCTTATGCTTGATTTTGGAGAGGTATATTATAATCCTTTGCCTATGTTCTGTGATAACTAGGAAGCAATATATATCTCAAGGAATCCAGTGTTTCATTAGAGGACAAAACATATAGAGGTGGACTATCACTTCATCAGAGAAGAGATTTTGAAGAATCAGATCTGTACACCGTTTGTTACATCCGACAAAAAGTTAGTTGATTTCTTCACAAAACTTGTCACTCCCTTTGGTGAGGTTTGTAGCAAGCTGTGCATGATAGATATATATGCTCCCGCTTGAGGGGGAGTGTTGGAACTTGAGGAGACTTCCTGGTCTAATATCTTGCCGCTGCGGTTAGCTTATCGGTGCGGTCTATTAGTTTGGTTCAGCAGGCTTGTTGTGAACCTCAGCGGGCGATCTGAGGCTTATAAGTAGTACTGGTCGGTTGGTTAACCGTTGCAGTGCTCTAGCAGTTAGCCATAACAGACTGCTGGTTGAAGCGGTTAGGCGGTTAGGTTCTACAGGCTGATGATTATCCTTAACAGTGGTCTGATGGTGTACCGCTGCTGAGCTCTAGATGTTATCCGCAACTACGGTTAGGCGGTTAAGATGCTTCATCGTACATTATCTTAGCCACAACTGCCGTCAGGGTGATAGTCTCCAGTGGTGTTCTGAGGCTCTCTTTGTATTTTGTATAGTTGGCTGTTTGACTGTATCAAACTGCTCTAGTCGCCCAACTAGTTATTTAGACCCACATCATGGGTTGTATTCTCTCACCTCCCTACGTTTCTATAAATAAGGGGGCATACCTATGTAATGATTATCTTTTTGGAGCAACAAAGTTTGTCGGTTATTTACCTTTTCTTGTCATTTTCTTGGTACTTTTCACAGCGAGACCTTTCATCTTAAGGTTGTTGCCGGAGAAGAATGCGATCCCGTACCTCTTGGAGCGGAAATTTAATATTTTGTGGAAGACTGGGAGGCTGAACTCCATTCTCTCTGACCGCATATAGAAGGCGATGCTACTAGCAGGGCTATGGAATTTGGGTTGAGTTGAGCGGGAACTACATCGAAGTAGCGCAAAGCTTGGCGGATCTCAGGCCATATATGGAGGTCGAGTCCAACTTTGAAGTGCTCAGCAGGGATGCCGAGTTCGCAAGGCAATAAGTGGTTGATCGCTTCATTATCAGGTGGATGTCGCGCCTTAAAGCCTGGGGTGATATAGAGATTCACGAGTGAGTGGTATACTTCCTCAGACATTTTACAATTCATAAATGGGTAATTGGCGAATTCCGCGACGCACTTGTCCTGGCCATCACCCTCTCCCGACATCTCACTTGGAAGAAAAGTAGAAGCAAAGGTGCGAGTGCAAGAGGAAGAAGAGCGACAAGGAAAGTGAAAAACTGCTGAAGAAGATGATTAATACGGTAGGTGGGCAGTCTATTTATAGGAAATTCCTGACGGAAAATGATTAAGACACAAAAGAGGTGCAGATAGCATATGTTTGGATCTTTGCCCAGGTCCTGCCTTGTACCTTGGCGAGATCTCACACTGCCTTACTCGCACTACAGTTCCAAGTAGGGAAAACGACTTAAGTAAAAGCATCAACGACAAAAATATATGTACGATAAAAGATAAGAAAGAAAGCGAGATCAAACAATATAGAATAATCACATGTTGTCAGCATTAAGCACAAAGGCCGACAGTCATTATTAAATAGCTTATAAAATAAATCTGGAGCGGGAGGCGAGTGTCGGTAGGCCCACTAGGGGGCAATCATCGCCATTTCTGACCTCGCCTTCCCGGTCCCGGCATTGTACAACCCCATATTTGGCGAGTGGGATCGATAGGAGCTAAAGGAGCCAAGTTCAAACCAAGCCACAGGAGGCGGGACACATGAAGGGTGAGTGGGGCAAGCGGGCTCGCACTCGCCCCAAGGGCTTGGCAGGTACCAGGCGAGTGGGGCGGGACAGGCCCGCACTCCCCTAGGGTCAGGCAAAAGCGGCGAGTGCAAGCTCCACCGAGCACTCGTCGCCCCGGGCGAGTGAAAGTGTCAGAGGGCCACTCGCCCAGCTATTTTATGAGGCTTCACTTCAATTTGGCACCCGTCAGCGCCCTCCTGACTTTGGCGTTGAGTGATGTTTCTTCACTCAACGTCCTTTGATCTTTTGGCTCCCGCCTGAGGTAAGTAGAATGACTCGAACACAGCCCATAGGAATTTGACAAGTATTATGCGAGTGGGGCCAGCCGGGCCTGTACTCGCCAAAGGCTGAGAAGAAGCGGAGAGTGCCAGCTCCACCGAGCACTCGCCGCCCCGGACGAGTGGGTGTTTTTGAGGACTACTCTCCCAGTCTACTGTGAAGTGTTTTTACCATTTTGCCCCTGTTGGCCTGCCCATAGCTAGTTAGAACATCGGATTTATGCTGTTGGCAGACCCAATTGGGCTGCATATAGCTGTTCAGAACAGCGGAGGTTGGCTACTTGCTGGCAATTTTCAAAATTCTATAAATATGACTCAAGGGGTACCTCAGAAGGCAAGCTCACTTGTCTCTCAGTCTTCTAGCGCTTTTTGAGGTACCTTAGCTCGGCATTTGGCTAAGGAGGGTAAGCGCTCTGAGATCTTCCGGGTGTATGGTGGGTCCTTCACGCTGAGCCCTTGGGTCTGTCCCCTATTCTCTTTCCTTAGTCTTTAAGCTCGTGAGAGAGAAGTAAGTGCGCAATCACCCCGTCCCCAAGGGCGAATTCCAGAGAGACCGAGTTTCGAGTTTTAACATTTTTGGTGCGGTGAGCGTGGATCGTGGTCAGCACAAAAAATCTTCATCAAGTTAGATGGCTGGAGGAGAAGGGCATTGTTCAGACATGGCCGACTCACCACCCCCTCCCCATCTCGCCATGGTGGGAATGTTTGATGAATTTAGGAGGGAGGTGGTCGGTCTAATCAGGGTCGCACTCGCCGCGCGTGCCGAGTGCTCGACACCAGCTGTCCCAATCGCCGTTGCTTCGGATCTAGGAGAGGATTCCCTGGCTCGGCGACCTAGGAAGGAGGTAGTGGAGGAAGGAAGTAGGCGATATCTCCTTGGGCGAGTACTCTTCCCCGAGTCGGCGAGTGGGGGTCAGTTCGGTGAGATGGAGGTGCAAGATCCCTCGACTCGCCCAGTAGGGGGAGGCAGCTGTAACGCCCCAGGTTTTATTTTATACGGAGAAAATGCGGGTTGTGACAGCAGCCCCTTCAGCGAATTGCATTTTTTTGCTCTAGTTCCAGAGGCATTCTGGGAGAGGGAGATGTCCTACTATGCCGGTAAGGGAGACCTGGTATAGCGCATCCAGTGGTTCGAGGACGTGTTCTTGAACCGACAGATGTCGGATGGTTTTAAGTGCAGTCTCTTTTCCATCATTTTCAAGAAGAAGGCGAGAGTGTCTTTCCACCAACTGCCGGCCAACCCCATCTACTACTTTAAGGACCTATGTCGGGCATTCATGTTGGGGTTATCCACCTCCAAGAGGAGAAAGAAGGAGTAGAAGTCTAAGTTCCACATCAAGCAGGGGGTGAACGAGATGCTGGGGAGCTACGTAGACTAGTTCTAGGAGGAGTTGACCCAGTGTTGCGTATTGAATCCACAATTACCTGGATTTGAGGAAGCCTCCTATCAAGCTAAGATGAATTCACTATATATTTGATGAATTTCTTCTAGTTGTGCTTGCAGCTATTCATTGATGAGTAACCTCCCTCTGATACCACTTGAAAATCCACCTAGTGTCAACTACCTTCAGCTATGGGGGGGGGGGGAATAGGTGTCTTGCAGCGTATTTGCGGAATTAAAATTGTACCTGCACAAGAAAACAAAACAACACAGCACAGAAAGGACACAAGCAATTTATAGTGGTTCCCCGATTTGGGTACGTCCACTTTCCCCCTTCGACCTATCTCCCAACCAGGGACGACTCGGTCACTTCACCAACAGGATTGAAATCCAATCCTTGCACTAACGGAAGGAACCCTTCCACACGTAGGAGTCACCACTCCCACAACACGGGTTGCACCCAACCCTTACAACTAGAGTCTAATTGGTCCTTTACAAAGAAATTGAAAATAGCTTGTAAGAAATACAAACAACTTATGGAGACTAAGGTGTCCCTCTTCATTCGACGACGTGTTCTTGAAGTCAATGAAGAGTCCACAACCCTAAATCTCTCTTGGAGTGAACCTTCCCGAAACCGGCGGCGGCTTGGAGCGGCGGCTAGGTTCACGGAATAAGCGGCGGCGACGGAGAGCTGCTGCTGTGCAATCGAGATTCAAACTTCGTAGCAAAGGAAGCAAGGTCTTCCAAAGGTCACAAAAGGATCGGTCGTCTCAATCGATTCGGAAGGGGAAGGTCTTTCCCGATCAACGAATCAAGAGACAAGGGATCTCTAGTTAGACGCGTGAGACGCTATGCTAGCCTAAGCTTCTGTCGTCGGAGATCTGGAAGAACTTGAGATCAACAGCGGCGACAACTGTGCGACCGGCGGAGACGATCGGCGGAGCAAGATCGAGAGCTAGGGCTCGACGGCGGCTGTTCATTTTGAATTCGCGTGTGTTGTTGTTTACTATTCACCAATACCCGTATATTTATACATTAGGTCATAAAGATGACCGTTGTGGGCCCAACCAGCAATAAGACTTAAGTCCGGTTCGAAATACTGCTGGAAACCTGGACCGGTCGAGGAAGTGTCGGAAATTTGCCCAAGTCAAATTCGGCGAGAATCGTAGGTGATTCTCGACGAATCGGCGAGAATCACCTACGATTCTCGCTGAATTCTACTTAGTCGAATTTTGATAGCACAGGTATAGTAGCCGGGGAGAATCGGCGGGAATCACACTTGATTCTCGCCGAATCGTCGAGAATGCAAAGTCATTCTCGACGAATCAGCGAGAATCACTTAGTGATTCTCGACGATTCTACCTTAGAGAATTTTCTGGCGGCGTCGAGACAGCCGGCCCAACCTGGCGAGAATCATCTAGTGATTCTCGACGACTCGTCGAGAATCACTAGTGATTCTCGACGAATCGGCGAGAATCTCTTAGTGATTCTCGACGATTTACACTTAGACGATTCTCGTCTTTCAACCCGTGAGCTGGTCTTTGGCCCATCCTTGCTCCTTGTCTGCTCATGATCTTTCATGACCCTGTGCTTGGAAATAAGTACACTCCAATAGAGAGAGTACACGTAAGCCAACACACTCCAATAGAGAGAGTACACGTAATCCCTCGTTGAGCAGATCAGTGTGCTCAACGAGGGATTACGTTGCACAGACCCGTGTATATTGACCTACTGCACCCTGACATTGGTGTGTACTTAGCAGATCAGTGTGTTGGCTTACGTGTACTCTCTCTATTGGAGTGTACTTATTTCCAAGCACAGGGTCATGAAAGATCATGAGCAGACAAGGAGCAAGGATGGGCCAAAGACCAGCTCACGGGTTGAAAGACGAGAATCGTCTAAGTGTAAATCGTCGAGAATCACTAAGAGATTCTCGCCGATTTGTCGAGAATCACTAGTGATTCTCGACGAGTCGTCGAGAATCACTAGATGATTCTCGCCAGGTTGGGCCGGCTGTCTCGACACCGCCAGAAAATTCTCTAAGGCAGAATCGTCGAGAATCACTAAGTGATTCTCGCTGATTCGTCGAGAATGACTTTGCATTCTCGACAATTCGGCGAGAATCAAGTGTGATTCCCGCCGATTCTCCCCGGCTACTATACCTGTGCTATCAAAATTCGACTAAGTAGAATTCGGCGAGAATCGTAGGTGATTCTCGCGATTCGTCGAGAATCACTACGATTCTCGCCGAATTTGACTTGGGCAAATTTCCGACACTTCCTCGACGGTCCAGGTTTCCAGCGGTATTTCGAACCGGACTTAAGTCTTATTGCTGGTGGGGCCCACAACGGTCATCTTTATGACCTAATGTATAAATATACGGGTATTGGTGAACAGTAAACAACAACACACGCGAATTCAAAAAGAACAGCCGCCGTCGAGCCCTAGCTCTCGATCTTGCTCCGCCGATCGTCTCCGCCGGTCGCACAGTTGTCGCCGCTGTTGATCTCAAGTTCTTCCAGATCTCCGGCAACAGAAGCTTAGGCTAGCATAGCGTCTCACGCGTCTAACTAGAGATCCCTTGTCTCTTGATTCGTTGATCGGGAAAGACCTTCCCCTTCCGAATCGATCGAGATGACCGATCCTAGTGTGACCGTTGGAAGACCTTGCTTCCTTTGCTACGAAGTTTGAATCTCGATTGCACAGCAGCAGCTCTCCGTCGCCGCCGCTTATTCCGTGAACCTAGCCGCCGCTCCAAGCCGCCGCCGGTTTCGGGAAGGTTCACTCCAAGAGATATTTTGGGTTGTGGACTCTTCATTGACTTCAAGAACACGTCGTCGAACGAAGAGGGAAACCTTAGTCTCCATAAGTTGTTTGTATTTCTTACAAGCTATTTTCAATTTCTTTGTAAAGGACCAATTAGACTCTAGTTGTAAGGGTTGGGTGCAACCCGTGTTGTGGGAGTGGTGACTCCTACGTGTGGAAGGGTTCCTTCCGTTAGTGCAAGGATTGGATTTCAATCCTGTTGGTGAAGTGACCGAGTCGTCCCTGGTTGGGAGATAGGTCGAAGGGGGAAAGTGGACGTACCCAAATCGGGGAACCACTATAAATTGCTTGTGTCCTTTCTGTGCTGTGTTGTTTTGTTTTCTTGTGCAGGTACAATTTTAATTCCGCAAATATGCTGCAAGACACCTATTCCCCCCCCCCCCCATAGGTGAAGGTAGTTGACACTAGGTGGACTTTCAAGTGGTATCAGAGGGAGGTTACTCATCAAAAAGGTTCACACCTTGAGTAGAATCCTGCCACCTGTGTCAACAAGAATGGAGCTGGAATATGAGATCTCTCCGCTTAGACTCCCTACGTGCACAAAGGAATATTACCCCATCTGGAAGATGAGGGTATCTTTTTACTTGGAGGCCATTGACCCGCGGACATCAATCATCCTGGAAGAGGGTCCATTCATTCCTATGAAGACCTCCTGCTCTGGAAAGGGTCTTCAAACACCTATGGATGTCTCTGAGATGTCAGAGCTTGAAATCTCCTTATTCAACTTGGATAAAGAGATCCGTAGAATCATCATGGAAGTCTGGTCTGGACCTTTTCGATCAAGACTGGAAAGGTGTAGGACAGGCCAATCCCTATGGAAGACAATATCAGACCTCATGGAGGGATCAGTATCTGCTGAAACAAGTTGCCAGCGAGAGGATGAGGCTTATGTGGGGGTCAGCATTTCAGAAGATGACAGTGATGACCAATCTCTCTATATCAGGGCTCCAGTGTCCTTATCAGAGACTGAGGAGGAAGTCGAGGAAGACTGCTCTGATGAAGATGACGCAGCTGTCCCTGTCAATCTAAACGTTACCTCAGAACAGCTAAGTCAGGAGCAGGTAACTCCTATATCTTGCCCCTCTCCCTCTGAAACTCCTGAAGACAGGAATGGTTCAGAGGATAGCCCCTCCAGTGTTGCCCAAGATAAGGAATGCCCTACTCCATGGCTTGAAACACCCGACTCACTTGAGTGTGTCCTTCAGAAAAGCAACCTGATTGTTGAGGAGCAAGCTCAGGAGATTGCTCTGCTAAAAATCTTATTGGTTCTCCAATTGGCATCCAATAAGGTTAAGGACTCTAAAATCTCAGATCTAGAGAGTAGTCTAGAGAATGAGAAGAGGATAGTATCCAACTTTTCCAAGGTTGATGCTATCAAAAGAAAGGAAGAAAATGGGTGGATCTCCCAAATCGTTAATTCATGGAGAAATGCGGAAACTGAGTTCAGACCCCCCACCCCGAGCAGGAAGGGCACACATCATGCATTTAGGTATGACCATAGGAACAACCATGGTCACTGCAAGAATGATCAGCCCTCATGTGGAAATACCCACAGTGCCAGAACTGTCATGGCCACCCAGAAGAGAATACCTCAGGCTTCCACCAAGCCCTTTGTATTCTCGACCACAGCCCTAACTCATCATGAATCTGCCAGCATCAGCTCACAATGCGCCTCTCACCTCCCTAGGACTCAGGGAAGGGGGGTTAGAAATCATGTTGTTGGGACTCATGGGGTCCTTGGAAGGGGGCTGACTGAAAGGAAAGCACCACCTCCCAGGCCTCATGACGCTGCCATATGCATTCTTTCCACCCTTCCAATAGTCACGGTGGAAGAGACAATTCTGTTAGCATATCCGGCTCTATCCCGTTTAGACCTAGAACTATGACTACCTCAGTCACCTGTTCAGGTCACAAACGGCGATACAATATTCATGAATGTTGGTGTTGTGGCAAAGTCAGTCATTTTGCCAAAGATTGTTGGCACAACTCTTCTGTGTCAAAGGCAAGGGGACTTCCACATCCTCGAGGCAATATTAGTCCTCCCACCAGGATTCCTGAGGGGAGGCATTCCAATTATTATGCTGACAGGAACCTAGGACCCAATACTTATTGGGTTCCTAAGGTATGATAACTCTTTCCTGCAGGGTGGTCTGGGTTCCCGCAATCCTGATGGGAACCGGACAGGAGAAGCTCCAAGAATGACGTGGAAAAAGTGTCGAGAATGGGAGCAGTGCCATCATTACAGGCACATGCATACTGACCTCCTGATATACTCTGTACTGATGATGTGAATGTTACATCTTGTTATCACAGGTAACTGCAATTAGCCTTAAATGTTTGAGCCATAAAGCATAAACAATTCCATATATGTATATATGTATGTTGACATATCCACACTTAATAATGAATTCACTTCTTTTGACATTGGATGGTCATATATAAAAAGTATTCACGTATGCTCAGTCACTTAGGGAAGGAGTATAAGTGTAAGATAACCTTCAGTTACATTAGTAGTGATTAGTTTGACATTTTCAGCCATAAGTCTGCCCTCAAAAATTTTTGAACCCCTTGGTTGGATTAAGAAACAATTATGCCTATTAAGACTTTCCTACCCTTGACAACGACATAAATTTGGAATCTCAGCGATTTCCCTCAAACCAAATTCCGCCATTCCCGACGATCAATATTCAACTATTGCAGTTTCGTCGAACAAAGCCTTCGGACATAAATATATATAAACCCGCTTATAACATCGAACCTAAATCCCACCGACCCTTCAAATTCCGTCGTTCGCCGAGACCCTGTCCAAGCTCCGCAGGAATCCCTTCGATTTCACCTCCCCAGCGGGTTCCTCCTTCGGCACTTCGTGGTGACCTAACGACACCTCCTGAAGACTTCCTCTCGCAACCAGGCACTCGTCTTATCTTCGCCTCGGATCGGCTCGCCGTCTCTCTGGTAAAGCAGCCGGAACGTTCACTGCCTCTCCTCACTAGGTAATCTCCATCTTGTCCCTTACCGTGACTTGAGCTTAGTGTAGATTTTGTTCTCACTCTCTTGGTTTCAGAGATCCTTAGACTTGGAAATTGGTATTCCATTTCTTCCTAGTTTGCTATGGCACCACGGACTACTGCAGGCCTGGTCACTGGATGCGAGCTAGTGAGAACCGGATTCTCCCAGGTCTCGGACGAGTTTCGGAACATAATCATTATGCTCGAGGAAGCGGGACTGACAGTTCGTGCTGGAGCACCCGTGCAAGATCTTGGATAAGGAAGTATTGGAGTTCTTTGCAACTGCCAAGCTCCATCACGAAGACACTTCCATCAAGAGCAAGGTTGCTGGGAAGAAGATCAAGTTATTCTCCAGGAAACTGACCCAATGTCTGCGGCTATGTAACGCCCCAGATTTTTTCCTGCGTTTATTTGTATTCTCGTTGGCGTTACGATGACGCGTTTCCGTGGCTTGTGCCATGTGTGGAGTATGGTTTAGCTCCTTTGAACTGAGTGCCCTGTTTTGTAGCCTGTTGGCAAGATCTCCCTAGCAAGCCGAGTCATTTTGGGTGTCCCGGTGTGGCCTCTCGGGGGATGTTTGTGTTTGGCTTTGTTTGGGTATAACTCGAGTTCTGTTCGTCGAAAGTTAATTTCGACTTCGCCGTTGTGTTCGTAGCGTGGGTGTTTAGCTACGGTGCGAATTTCGTCGAATTCCGAGGTGATTCGGTTTTCGGGTCGTTTGGTGTGTTATTAATATTCGTGATCAATTAATTAAATTGATTTGGCTTGTTCTGTAGCCCTGAGATTTTGACCGATTAATAAATTCTGCGGGAGAATTTATTTGGGCAGTTATTGCCTCGCCTTGGTGGCAGCCATATTTTTGGCTTTTACCTATTTTGGTATTTACTTAATGAAATTAAGTAATTAGGCGTTTTAGGGTTCGGTTATGGATGAATCGGTGTTTAGCTTTTCGTATAAAAGCTCTGTTTAAGAAGTGACGGCCCACTTCTTCTTCTTCTCCTGAGAGAGAAGCCATCGCTGCCTTTTTCGCGGAAATCAGAGGAGAAAACCGCCCGTCCTGTACCTCCTTTGGTCGGCGATTCCGGGCTTGTTCATGGACGGAATTCGATTCCGAAAACGGTGTTGTCTTGCTCTCTCCGAGATCTTCGTTTTGACGGTAAGATATTCGATTTTCATGGAGTTTTGATGAGATTTGGGTTTCGGTTTTGGAGTTTTCAGCCATTAATGGCCGTGAGATTTATTCTAGGTGCTGCGGCTGTTTGTTCCGTGTGAAGAGGAGGAGAGCCATCCAGGCTTCGCTGAAAGTTGAGGCAAGTGGTATTCTTGCCCTTGCCAAGTTTCTTTTTGATTATTTTTGCTGAAATTGAAATCCCTGTTAGCCCAGGTTAGAGGCCTTGTTGTTCTCATATTTATTGCTATCTATAGGAATTAGTTCTTCCTATTGACCCCCCCCCCCCCTTCTTGTGCTGATGGAACCCAACTTTGCCGGCGTAATGTCGTTTATCTTTGTTCAGATTTGCTCTGATTTTGGGTGTAGCCGAGAGGGAGTGTTAGGAGGGGACGGGGTGAGTTTCCAGAAGTTTGTAAGTGTTTTACTCGAGTAGTGGAGTATGTTACTCGTGAGGTAGAAGTGGATTACTCGGGTATTAGTTCTGGAGTACTCGAGTAGGTGGTTGATACTCGAGTGGTGGCTTTGAGATACTCGAGTAGTGGGTTAAGATACTCGAGTATTAGCCTTGGAGTACCCGAGTAGTAGGTAACTACTCGAGTAGTGGGTTAAGATACTCGAGTATTAGCCTTGGAGTACCCGAGTAGTAGGTAACTACTCGAGTAGGGGTTTTGGTATACTCGAGTAGTAGGTAACTACTCGAGTAGGGGATCTGAGTTACTTGAGTAGTGGTTTCGAGATACTCGAGTAGGTGCTTTGGCTTACTCGAGTAGAAGGTAACTTCTCGAGTAGGGGTTTCGGTTTACTCGAGTAGTAGGTAACTACTCGAGTATGGGATTTGAGTTACTCGAGTAGTAGGTAACTACTCGAGTAGGGGCTTTGAGTTACTCGAGTAGTAGGTAACTACTCGAGTAGGGGCTTTGGGTTACTCGAGTAGTGGACTCGAGATACTCGAGTAAGTGGTTTGGTTTACTCGAGTAGTAGGCATCTACTCGAGTGCAGGTTTGTAGATACGCGAGTAGTGGCTTTAGCATACTCGAGTAGTAGGCAACTACTCGAGTTGCGGGTTGGGGTACTCGAGTAGTTGGAAACTACTCGAGTGCTGGTTATGTTCGTATACTCGAGTAGTAGGCGACTAATCGTGTAGAGGGTTGAGGTACTCGAGTAGTAGGCGACTACTCGAGTAGAGGGATGAGGTACACGAGTAGTTGGTAACTACTCGAGTACTGGAAATTCCCTGCCTTTTCTTCTGTCTTAGAATCGTTCGTCTATCGTCGATCTCTAAATGGAGATCGTCGATCTCGGTTTCTTCCTTAGGCCGTTCGACTATCGTCGACCTCCGGTCGACAATCGTCGAGCTCCGTTTTACCTTAGTGGGATTGTGGTTAGAGTTTTGTTTTGGCTTTAAGTGAGGCTAGCTCACTCAACGCCAAGGTTTAGGTAGGCACTGAGTGGGTCTCACTCAGCGCCTTGTCATGTTGATTCTTTTCAACACTCTTCCTTTACCTTGTTTTTCGTTCCCGAGTGGTTTTCTTGTTATATTTCTGGTATTTCCTTGTCGGCCGTTTTCTTTACCTTCTTAAAGGCCGAATCGTGGGTCGTGGTTAGTAGTGGTGGTTTGTAGCTCTTCAAGAGGGTGGAGTTGTGTGATATAGCCAAGGCCCCTCTTGTTTTTCTTGCTCCAGGTACGGGCTGGGCATGTGTGGGTGGAAGGTCCCTTGTGCTTTCACGTGTAGACCCTTGAGCTTGCTGACTTGGACATGGTGGATTGGGGGACTGCGTTTGCCTCCAATCCGGTTCCTCATTGTTTGTTTTTTCTACTACCACCTCCCATAGTTTAGGGTGTTAGAAGTTTCTTCCTTGGTAGTTTGCAGCACTCTTGGCTCTTGGTAGCCTAGTAGGCCCGGCAGGATGTTCCTGAGTGGGGTTGTTGCTGTTTCCTTTGCTCGTTGTGTTTTTCTTGTTGTCCTGTTTTGGACAGTTGTGACTCTTCCTACTGCATGTTTTTCAATTACTTCTTCCTTTTGGTTGACTCTTGCATGCAGTTGTTTTTACCTTGTTGCTTGCTGAGGTGTTCTGTTTTCTTTTGGAATGCCTCAGGTTCTGAGTTGTAGCTGGTCTGGTGGCTAGCTGAGGCAGTGGTGTTGCTGGTGGACTCCCGGACTTTGGAGTTCCGTTTACCTTGTTAGTGAGATAGTTTTCTGTACCTTCTTGCAGACATACATATGTGCCAGTGGGTTTGTGTCAGGTTGTTGGTGCCCACTGGTAGTTTTTCTTACCTTTGTACTGGATATATTTACTTATGCTGCTACCATTTTCTGGAGATAGTCTACTTGCTTTGAGAAGGATTTATACTAGGTTGCTAGTTACTTTTAAACTATAAATATTATTATAAATGAAGCTCCTGATCAGCATGTTTTATAAGCTTAATCACTATTTTTCCAAATCACGTATGGAAACTATTTTCTTATATATTATATAAATTAAATGTAGTGTCTTGCATAGCATGAGTGGTTCTCTTGGGACCCTTATGCGCTCTTTAGGGTGTAAAACCTAATTAAAGTATTTTTCTTTCCACAGCGTATAAATATAGTTTTTCTTTTGTGGACTAGGTGATCCACTGAGCCGAGGGATACGGTCTCTAAATATAACTGATTTTCTATTCATAAAACGCAGGATTTCCTTGCATAAAGTTTGTAGTTGGTTTTGCCTGAGCGTCAGCGGTTATCCCCTGCTTGACGTGACATCATGACGCGTGTTTTCTCATACTCTGATAATTCTTATAATTGGAGAAAATGCGGGTTGTGACAGTTGGTATCAGAGGGAGGTTGCTTGACAAGTTAGTTGAGCAACCCTCCTTTGTTTGCTTTAGTAGTTCAGCATCATGTCATTCACACATCGATATGTCATCAGCACGTCTTGGCAAAAGCATGAACACTACACTCATGGCATAAAATGAAGTATACGAGGCATATTATGTAGTATAGGATGCATAATATGTGTTCGTATATGGATCCACCATAGGGGATACATGTGAGGGTTATGTAGTATGGGATGCATAACCTCACCACATGACTGCGACTAGCACGTTTCTTTTCGTTGCATGGGAATGTTATGTAGTATGGGATGCATAACATTTCCATGTGTACGCCGCTCATAACATGCATTAGGGCCTTTTTAGAATGCATAGCACAAACATGCATAGCATATCATTACATAAGCACAACGTGCCAAGCTAAAGATTTGCAGGATGACATATGTACACATATAAGTTTTCAAAACAAAATAAAGTCATGCATTCCCGATCTAGGCACGAGAGTTAGCAAGGTGATGGTTAACCATCCTAGGTTAGGGCATGTCATCAAATTTTTTTTTGGTTAATAAGATAAACTCTCAGAGCAAGTTTAGCAGCTTTAAGCCTATATCTATATATGTATGGTCTGTACTTGTGTTTGAGTTCTAGTCGTTGATTGGGGATCTGATTTGGGGTGGTATGATTATAGGATGGCTAGGCGACCTGCGACTCGATCGACTCCCCTGTCTGAAGGTGAGTCGTCTGGGGCTCAGCGTGATGCGGTAATCGAGAGTCTGCGTTAGAGTAGCGAAGCTATGGGCAGACAGTTGGGGGAGGTGCAAGCCCAGAATCAGACTTTGGTGGCAGTTGTTGCAGGACAGGCTCAGGGTGCGCAAGTTCCTGCTGGGGGGTTAGCTGTTCCTCCTCCCCCTGCGCTCGTGAGACCTCCAGTGGTGGTGCAGTGGAGATGGCCTTCATCTCGCAATTTTAGAGACTGAGCCCTCCCACTTATGACGGGAAGGCAGATTTCATAGTTATAGATGACTAGTTGATCTCCATGGAGGAGATGTTTTCGTATTCAGGGATCGCAGGCGACCAGAGGGTGATGCTAGCCACCTATCAGCTTAAATGATTGGCTAAGAGTTGGTGGCTGAGAGAGAAGGAGAGCTTAGTAGTTGGATGCTCTTGGGAAATGTTTAAGGAGATGTTGTTGAGGAAGTTCTTGCCTTCGGTCGAGCGTGACCGCCTCATGAATGACTTTCTCTATCTGAAGCAAAGGCAACTCACGGTGGGTGAGTATGAAATAGAATTTAGTAAGTTGAGCCGTTTTGCCCCTGCCTTGGTCAGCGTTGAGGCTGATCGAGTTAAGAGATTTCTTGGTGGTTTGAGGAGCGAAGTGCAGCAGTTGACCAGTGCTTATGGGTCAGTGACTTATGCTGGAGTTGTAGAGGCTGCTCTTAAGGTTGAGGCTATTGAAACGGCAAAGAGCAGAGGCCAGCAGATGAGAAAGGACAAGAGAAAGTCTGTGGAGGGGAAGAAGCCCCTGGTACCCGATGCTGTTCCGGGAAAGAGGAGCCGACTTGTGTGCAGTTTCTGTGGCCGGTCAGGCCATCCTGTCGAGAAATGTTTTAAGAGGTCAGCAGCTCAGAAGAAGGAGTAGGTTCATGCGATCCAGGGTGCTCCTAGGAGAGATGTCTCTTGTTCAGTTTGCAAGCGATCCGGGCATGATGCGGCCTAGTATTGGACCAAGGACAGAGTCTGCTTTCAGTGTGGGCAGAATGGTCACATCAAGTCGCGGTGTCCTCAGGTTCAGTCAGTTCTTCCTGTAGTTCCGTTACAGGCTTTACCTCCACCTCCGCATGTGGACAAGGGAAAAGGGAAGCTGAACGTGATTTCTTCTGAGGAGGCTCAGACTTCGACCCAGGTTATTTCAGGTTAGTTGATTGTTGTTTTTCTAGCCTGGTAGTTTTATTTGCTAGAGTGTTGCGGTATTGCTATGGTAGTTCCTTAGTTTGTGTGTTCCTATAGGGAAGTTTAAGGTGAAGAACCGCTGGGCGCGTGTTCTGTTGACTGACTCCGGCGCTACCCACTCGTTCGTGGCTAGAGCCTTTGTAGAGCGTCATCGATTGACTCTAGATCGTGTTCGGGATTCCTTCTGTGTCAAGTTTCCTTCTGGTGAATCTGTGTAGTCAGATTTGGGCATTTTGGATTGCCCGGTTTTGTTGGGGAACTTTGTTGCGAAGGCGGACCTGAAAATGATTGATCTGGAGGACTTCGATGTCATTTTGGGCATGGACTGGCTCTCTCAGTATGATGCGGTCATTCAGTGCAAAGGAAAGCGCTTGGACTTCATCAGGGACGACGGTCAGCCTGGCAGCGTGTATGCTGCTTGGTGTCAGGATTTTCCTGTCAGCTCTGCGGTATGTGCTCAGAGATTGTTTCTTTCTGATTGTTGTGTTTGTTTAGTCTCGGCGATTGGAGCCGCTGTTAGCGTGCCACGCTTGGAAGAGATTCCTATTGTTCGTGGTTTCGCCGATGTTTTTCCCGATGATCTTCCTGGTCTTCCTCCTGATCGGGATGTTGAGTTTGTGGTCGATTTAGAGCCGGGTACGCGTCCTATTGCTAAGGCGCCGTACCGGATGGCCCCTCGTGAGTTAGAGGAGTTGCGAGTTCAATTGGATGAGCTGTTAGCTAAGGGGTTTATTAGGCAGAGTTCGTCGCCTTGGGGTGCTCCTGTTTTGTTTGTAAAGAAGAAAGATGGGTCGATGCGGCTCTGCATCGACTATAGAGAGTTGAACAAGGTCACTATCAAGAACAGGTACCCTCTGCCGAGGATCGATGATTTGTTTGACCAGTTGCGTGGTAGCACGCTGTTCTCCAAGATCGATCTTCATTCTGGTTATCATCAGCTTAGGATCCGTGAGGCGGATATTCCGCGGACTGCATTTAGGTCGAGACATGGACACTTTGAGTTTCGGGTAATGTCGTTTGGTCTGACCAACGCACCTTCAGCCTTCATGGATATGATGAACCGGGTGTTCAAGGATTTTCTCAATAAGTTCGTTGTGGTATTCATTGATGACGTGTTAGTTTATTCACGCAGTGCTGAGGAGCATGAGCAGCATTTGCATTTGGTCCTATCGGAGTTGAGGAGCCACAAGTTATTCGCCAAATTGAGCAAGTGCGAGTTTTGGTTGCCTCAAGTTTCTTTTCTAGGCCACGTGGTGAACAAGGAGGGGATCTCGGTCGATCCAGAAAAGATTGCAGCAGTGATGGATTGGAGTAGACAGAGTTCGCCTAAAGAGATCAGGAGTTTCTTAGGGTTGGCTGGTTATTACAGGAGATTTGTGGAGGGTTTCTCTTCCCTAGCCGCACCTTTGACCAAGTTGACTCAGAAGAATGTGGCTTTTGTTTGGAGCGAAAAGTGCGAGGAGGCTTTTCTGGAGCTAAAGGAGAGATTGTGCACTGCTCCCGTTCTGACCCTGCCTACCGAGGGAGTAGATTATGATGTTTATGTGGATGCTTCGCTCGTAGGTTTGGGGTGCGTATTAATGCAAGATGGAAAGGTGATTGCCTATGGGTCAAGGCAACTGAAGACTCATGAGAAGAATTATCCCACGCATGACCTCGAGTTTGCAGCAGTTATTTATGCTTTGAAGTTGTGGAGACACCTACTTTATGGGGCTCAATGCAAGATCTTCACTGACCATAAGAGCCTAAAGTACGTGTTCACGCAGAAGGAGTTGAATCTGCGTCAGCGGCGGTGGCTGGAGTATGTGGCTGATTATGATGTAGAAATCTAGTATCATCCGGGCAAGGCCAACGTGGTGGCCGACGCCCTGAGCCGAAAGTCGGGAAAGATCTTTAACCTCTACGCCGATCGTTTAGTGGAGGAGTTCCTCCTTATGGATATATCAGTGGGATGCTGTAGTTTGCAGAGTAGTTTG
Organism: Platanthera zijinensis; assembly: GCA_039513925.1. Classification (NCBI taxonomy): domain Eukaryota; kingdom Viridiplantae; phylum Streptophyta; class Magnoliopsida; order Asparagales; family Orchidaceae; genus Platanthera; species Platanthera zijinensis. Next base: position 153,552,203 of record CM077092.1, on the reverse strand, counting down.
TCTGTGGCAGAGCCGTCCTGGATTTCTTTGACTAGGCTGCACCAGAAGGACGATCCTGATCTTATGCACCTTTTCACCAGGACTGAGAAGGGAGAGTTGCCCAATTTTGTTATCGATGATGCGGGTACTTTGAAGTACCGCGGCAGGTTTTGCGTTCCCGCGGTTGTGGATATTAGGAGGATGATTTGCAGTGAGGCTCATGGTTCAAGCATTTCCTACCATCCATGATCTACGAAGATGTACCGTGACTTAAGACAAATTGCCTGGTGGTATGGCATGAAAGGAGATATAGCCCGATTTGTTGCTGAGTGTCACACTTGCAAACGTGTGAAGGCCGATCATGGAAGTCCTGGTGGTAAGTTGACTCCGCTAGAGATCCCGACTTGGAAGTGGGAAAGTATATCTATGGATTTCATTACGGGTTTACCAAAATCCCCGAGAGGATTTGATTCTGTTTGGGTTATAGTGGATAGATTGATGAAGTGCACTCACTTCGTACCTTATAAGATTGATTACCCGATGAAGAAGATAGCGGAGTTATACATGAATGAAGTCATCCAACTCCACGGTGTGCCGGTTAGCATCATTTCCGATCGAGACTCCCGATTTAATTCTCGTTTTTTTTGGCAGAGTCTGCAGGAGGGTTTGGGCACGGATCTGAGTTATTCTACTGCCTACCACCCGCAGACCAATGGGCAGACGGAGAGGGTGAACCAAATTGTTGAGGATATGATCCGGTGCTATATTTTAGACCACGGTGGAGCGTGGGATGAGCGATTGCGACTCATGGAATTTGCCTACAACAATAGTTATCAGGAAAGTTTGCAGATGGCTTTTCCGTTCGAAGCCTTGTATGGGAGGCGCTGTAGGACTCCGTTGTTTTGGGCTGAGGCTGGTGAGAGGCCTTTGTTGGGTCCCGATGCGCTTGAGGAAATGGAAGTCGCAGTGAAGCTTATTCGGGAGAAGCTTCGTATAGCCCAAGAGAGATATGAAAAGAACGCCAACGGCGTAGGTCTGCTTTGGAGTTTTCTGTCGGGGACCTTGTATTCCTCAAAGTTTCCCCGATGGTAAGTGTTAAGAGATTTGGTAAGAATCGGAAGTTAGACCCAAGGTATGTGGGCCCGTTTGAGATTTTAGAACGGGTTGGCGTGTCAGCATATAGATTGGATTTACCAGCGAACTTCCCAGGTGTGCATAATGTTTTTCATGTTAGCCAATTGCGGAAGTGTGTGCGCAGCAGTGGGCAGCTCTTGGATGTTGTGCCCCAGTTGGAGCCCAACCTCTCTTTTGTTGAGGTGCCGGTTCGTATTTTGGATTCTCAGGAGCGTGTGCTGCGAAGGAAGTCCATACCGATGGTTAAGGTTCTATGGAAGAATCAGGATTTGGAAAGCGCGACTTGGGAGTTAGAGTCGGCTATGAGGAGGGATTACCCTCACCTGTTTCGTTGATTTAATCGGTATGTTTTCCTTCTTGTAACTCCTGTTAGTTGTTTCTCCTTCTTTAGTAGGAGTGTTGTGCGTAAAGTTTCGGGACGAAACTTTCTTTTAGGGGGAGTGACTGTATGCCCCTGATTTTTTCCTGCGTTTATTTGTATTCTCGTTGGCGTTATGATGACGCGTTTCCGTGTCTTGTGCCATGTGTGGAGTATGGTTTAGCTCCTTTGAACTGAGTGCCCTGTTTTATAGCCTGTTGGCAAGATCTCCCTAGCAAGCCGAGTCGTTTTGGGTGACCCGGTGTGGCCTCTCGGGGGGATGTTTGTGTTTGGCTTTGTTTGGGTATAACTCGAGTTCTGTTCGTCGAAAGTTAATTTCGACTTCGCCGTGTGTTCGTAGCGGGTGTTTAGCTACGGTGCGAATTTCGTCGAATTCCGAGGTGATTTGGTTTTCGTGTCGTTTGGTGTGTTATTAGTATTCGTGATCAATTAATTAAATTGATTTGGCTTGTTCTGTAGCCCTGCAGTTTTGACCGATTAATAAATTCTGCGGGAGAATTTATTTGGGCAGTTATTGCCTCGCCTTGGTGGCAGCCATATTTTTGGCTTATACCTATTTTGGTATTTACTTAATGAAATTAAGTAATTAGGCGTTTTAGGGTTCGGTTATGGATGAACTGGTGTTTAGCTTTTCGTATAAAAGCTCTGTTTAAGAAGTGACGGCCCACTTCTTCTTCTTCTCCTGAGAGAGAAGCCGTCGCTGCCTTTTTCGCGGAAATCAGAGGAGAAAACCGCCCGTCCTGTACCTCCTTTGGTCGGCGATTCTGGGCTTGTTCGTGGACGGAATTCGATTCTGAAAACGGCGTTGTCTTGCTCTCTCCGAGATCTTCATTTCGACGGTAAGATATTCGATTTTCGTGGAGTTTTGATGAGATTTGGGTTTCGGTTTTGGAGTTTTCAGCCATTAATGGTTGTGAGATTTATTCTAGGTGTTGCGGCTGTTTGTTCCGTGTGAAGAGGAGGAGAGCCATCCAGGCTTCGCTGAAAGTTGAGGCAAGTGGTATTCTTGCCCTTGCCAAGTTTCTTTTTGATTATTTTTGCTGAAATTGAAATCCCTGTTAGCCCAGGTTAGAGGCCTTATTGTTCTCATATTTATTGCTATCTATAGGAATTAGTTCTTCCTATTGACCCCCCCCCTTCTTGTGCTGATGGAACCCAACTTTGTCGGCGTAATGCCGTTTATCTTTGTTCAGATTTGCTCTGATTTTGGGTGTAGCCGAGAGGGAGTGTTAGGAGGGGAGGGGGGTGGTTTCCAGAAGTTAGTAAGTGTTTTACTCGAGTAGTGGTGTATGTTACTCGTGAGGTAGAAGTGGATTACTCGGGTATTAGTTCTGGAGTACTCGAGTAGGTGGTAGATACTCGAGTGGTGGCTTTGAGATACTTGAGTAGTGGGTTAAGATACTCGAGTATTAGCCTTGGAGTACCGAGTAGTATGGTAACTACTCGAGTAGTGGGTTAAGATACTCGAGTATTAGCCTTGGAGTACCCGAGTAGTTGGTAACTACTCGAGTAGGGGTTTTGGTATACTCGAGTAGTAGGTAACTACTCGAGTAGGGGATCTGAGTTACTCGAGTAGTGGTTTCGAGATACTCGAGTAGGTGCTTTGCTTACTCGAGTAGAAGGTAAATACTCGAGTAGAAGGTAACTACTCGAGTAGGGGTTTCGGTTTACTCGAGTAGTATGTAACTACTCGAGTAGGGGATTTGAGTTACTCGAGTAGTAGGTAACTACTGAGTAGGGGCTTTGAGTTACTCGAGTAGTAGGTAACTACTCGAGTAGGGGCTTTGGGTTACTCGAGTAGTGGACTCGAGATACTCGAGTAAGTGGTTTGGTTTACTCGAGTAGTAAGGCATCTACTCGAGTGCAGGTTTGTAGATACGCGAGTAGTGGCTTTAGCATACTTGAGTAGTAGGCAACTACTCGAGTTGCAGGTTGGGGTACTCGAGTAGTTGGAAACTACTCGAGTGCTGGTTATGTTCGTATACTCGAGTAGTAGGCGACTACTCGAGTAAAGGGTTGAGGTACTCGAGTAGTAGGCGACTACTCGAGTAGAGGGATGAGGTACACGAGTAGTTGGTAACTACTCGAGTACTGGAAATTCCCTGCCTTTTCTTCTGTCTTAGAATCGTTCGTCTATCGTCGATCTCTGAATGGAGATCGTCGATCTCGGTTTCTGCCTTAGGCCGTTCGACTATCGTCGACCTCCGGTCGACAATCGTCGAGCTCGTTTTACCTTAGTGGGATTGTGGTTAGAGTTTGGTTTTGGCTTTAAGTGAGCTAGCTCACTCAACGCCAAGGTTTAGGTAGGCACTGAGTGGGTCTCACTCAGCGCCTTGTCGTGTTGATTCTTTTCAACACTCTTCCTTTACCTTGTTTTTCGTTCCCGAGTGGTTTTCTTGTTATATTTATGGTATTTCCTTATCGGCCGTTTTCTTTACCTTCTTAAAGGCCGAATCGTGGGTCGTGGTTAGTAGTGGTGGTTTGTAGCTCTTCAAGAGGGTGGAGTTGTGTGATATAGCCAAGGCCACTCTTGTTTTTCATGCTCCAGGTACGGGCTGGGCATGTGTGGGTGGAAGGTCCCTTGTGCTTTCACGTGTAGACCCTTGAGCTTGCTGACTTGGACATGGTGGATTGGGGGACTGCGTTTGCCTCCGATCCGGTTCCTCGTTGTTTGTTTTTGCTACTACCACCTCCCACAGTTTAGGGTGTTAGAAGTTTCTTCCTTGGTAGTTTGCAGCACTTCTTGGCTCTTGGTAGCCTAGTAGGCCCGGCAGGATGTTGTTCCTGAGTGGGGTTGTTGCTGTTTCCTTTGCTCGTTGTTTTTTTTCTTGTTGTCCTGTTTTGGACAGTTGTGACTCTTCCTACTGCAAGTTTTTTAATTACTTCTTCCTTTTGGTTGACTCTTGCATGCAGTTGTTTTTACCTTGTTGCTTGCTGAGGTGTTCTGTTTTCTTTTGGAATGCCTCAGGTTCTGAGTTGTAGCCGGTCTGGTGGCTAGCTGAGGCAGTGGTGTTGCTGGTGGACTCCGGACTTTGGAGTTCCGTTTACCTTGTTAGTGAGATAGTTTCTGTACCTTCTTGCAGACATACATATGTGCTAGTGGGTTCGTGTCAGGTTGTTGGCGCCCACTGGTAGTTTTTCTTACCTTTGTACTGGATATATTTACTTATGCTGCTACCGTTTTCTGGAGATAGTCTACTTGCTTTGAGAAGGATTTTATGCTAGGTTGCTAGTTACTTTTAAACTATAAATATTATTATAAATGAAGCTCCTGATCAGCATGTTTTATAAGCTTAATCACTATTTTTCCAAATCACGTATGGAAACCGTTTTCTTATATATTATATAAATTAAATGTAGTGTCTTGCATAGCATGAGTGGTTCTCTTGTGACCCTTATGCGCTCTTTAGGGTGTAAAACCTAATTAAAGTATTTTTCTTTCCGCAGCGTATAAATATAGTTTTTCTTTTGTGGACTAGGTGATCCACTGAGCCGAGGGATACGGTCTCTAAATATAACTGATTTTCTATTCATAAAACGCAGGATTTCCTTGCATAAAGTTTGTAGTTGGTTTTGCCTGAGCATCAGCGGTTATCCCCTGCTTGACGTGGCATCATGACGCGTGTTTTCTCATACTCTGATAATTCTTATAATTGGAGAAAATGCGGGTTGTGACAGGCTATCCAGTTGTGAGGAAGAAGATTACCTGGAGGACGAGGATAGAGCAAGGACCCTATCCTTCTGTGGACTGGCCAGGGGGACCAGGTCAATCAAAAGGAAAGACATGAACGAGGCGGGAAAATTGCTGTCTGACATCGTTAGGAAGGCTCTAATCTGTAAACCTGGATCCCACGACCATATTTCAGGGGAAATGTTCAAGATTCTGGTGGCGATCGTCTGCCGAAAGCGGTTCAATTGGGGAGCCATGCTCTTTGAAAGAATTAAAGACACACTCCGAACCCCCAGCTTTGGCAGAAGCAGAATCATCAGCCTCTATTTGAGTCAGCTGGACGGAGATACACTCGACATGAGCAAAGGAGTGCCTCTGCACTATTTGAAAAATATGGACGTAAGCATATTCGACCGGTGGGACGTCGAATAGGGCAGGTTGCCAGGGAAATAGACCAAGAGGAAGCATCTCCGGCCGAGGACACCAGTGCTCCTGCACATTCTATGGCAGCACCCAGTGAAGTTCCTGACGCACTTATTGCAGGAACTGAGGGGGAGCCTGTACACTCTTCTGCAAACATCACATCTGATATTTCTCAGATAGCTAAAGATGCTATGGAGACTGTGCAAGAAGACGGTGAGGAGGTGGTGGCATATGAAGTGGCAGATGTGGAGGAGGAAGAGGAAGGTGAGGAAGATATGAATTAACTGGGAGATGAGGTGGCTGATGAGGAGGAGGAGGAAGAAGTAGAGGAAGATATGCACAACTCTGCAGATAAGCCTGAGCACTTGGAGACTGAGATGGAGGAAGAAGTAATTGAGAGGGAGAAAGTGGTGGATCCTTGGGAGGATGCTGCTGTTTCATCTGAGGAACAAGCTCCTGAGAGGTCGGATGCAGGAATGGAGGGGGAGCCCTCTCAGCAACCCTCTGTTCCCCCTGTGGACTCTATTCTAGTGTCCAGCTCTCCCAGTGCTTCTGCTGGGGAGCCTGACCAGGGTCTACCTGCAGCTCCTCCACTTCAAGCAAACATAGCAAATCACACTGTTAATTTTGTCCAAGGGATGCTGGATTAGCTTAAGGATATGTTTGAGAAATCCACAACAAAGTGCTAAAGAGACTGAAGGACTCTGAGGATCTCATGCTCAAGAATGTGGTTCAGATCAACCACAAACTAGATGTGATGGAGAAGAAATTTGATGAAAAATATACAGAGGCAGGCACAGCCGTATCTCTTCTCATGAAAGGACTGAAGAAGAATACTGACGACCTGACAGTAGTCAATAAAAATGTTCATGTTGTGGCACAGAACATACAACAATTTGATGCCAACAAGGTAACGCTGAACGCAAATCAGAAAACTCTGCTGGACAAATTCAGTAAAACTGTGAAGCACATTGATGCATCTCTGCATTCCTATGCAAACTCTATAGCCGCCGAAGCCAAAAAGGGGGAGGAAGCGTATAACGCTAAGATGGCGGGGCTTCAAGAGTTAGTAATTCTAAACTTCGATCAGACAAATTGGTATGCCTTTCAAAACTACCAAATCATAACTGCACCTTTAATCAACTTAATAAATAATAATTGACAAATAAAAATTCGATAATTCGAATAGGTACATGTTTGAAACGGCCCACTGGCTAGTAACAGAGGCAAATGGAATACATGTTCCTGTTCCTTCGCCTGAGGATGTGGGTCCTGCTGGTACTACTGCGGGTGAAATAAGGACTGAAGAAGTACCAATGAGCGAAGCCGAGTCAAAGAAAGCTGCTGAAAGGGCTGAACGAAGAAGCTGGTTTGATCAAGAAGCCCTAGCAAAAGCCAGGAACAAGAGAAAAATTCAAGAAGGGACATCTAGGGAAACGCAAGCTGAAAAGAAGATCAGATTGAAGGAGGATGATGTGAGGAACGAAAAATGGAGTCCTGTATCAAAGAGTATTATCTTGGACACATTTTTATTACAGCAGAGGGGGCAAATAAATCGAAATGATGTATATAGTCAGTACGAATGGGAGCGGCATAAAGAATTTGAAGCTAAACGTAAACATATTTTTCAGGAACAACACCGTGGCTGATAAAGCCCCTCCTCCGAGATACTATCCAAAGCCCAAGGAGTATCTTGAGCGACAAAGCAGAAAGTTATTAGCTCAGCAACTTAAAGAAGACATAGCTAAGGATAAAGATCTTTAGGATGTTAGCTTTTGTAATTATCACACTTAAACTTTCCTTATCATGTAATCATGTGAACATTTCTGTGTGGATATTCATATTTATATATACATGTGTGTGGTTTATTAATTGACTCTCACATTGATCTGATTACGTTTATTGTTCACTCTTTTGGTTAATGCATATTTTTATCTGGAGTGTTGAAATTCATCTTAGCTTAGTAGGATTTTGGCTTCGTCAAATAGGAGGAGATTGTTGGGTATTGTATCCACAATTACCTGGATTTGAGGAAGCCTCCTATCAAGCTAAGATGAATTCACTATGTATTTGATGAATTTCTTCTAGTTTTGCTTGCAGCTATTCATTGCTAAGTACACACCAATGTCAGGGTGCAGTAGGTCAATATACACGGGTCTGTGCAACGTAATCCCTCGTTGAGCAGATCAGTGTGTTGGCTTACGTGTACTCTCTCTATTAGAGTGTACTTATTTCCAAACACAGGGTCATGAAAGATCATGAGCAGACAAGGAGCAAGGATGGGCCAAAGACCAGCTCACGGGTTGAAAGACGAGAATCGTCTAAGTGTAAATCGTCGAGAATCACTAAGAGATTCTCGCTGATTCGTCGAGAATCACTAGTGATTCTCGACGAGTCGTCGAGAATCACTAGATGATTCTCGCCAGGTTTGGACGGCTATCTCGACGCTGCAAGAAAATTCTCTAAGGCAGAATCGTCGAGAATCACTAAGTGATTCTCGACGATTCGTCGAGAATGACTTTGCATTCTCGACGATTCGGCGAGAATCAAGTGTGATTCCCGCCGATTCTCCTGGCTACTATACCTGTGCTGTCAGAATTCGACTAAGTAGAATTCGGCGAGAATCATAGGTGATTCTCGCCGATTCGTCGAGAATCACCCACGATTCTCGCCGAATTTGACTTGGGCAAATTTCCGACACTTCCTGGACCGGTCCAGGTTTCCAGCGGTATTTCGAACCGGACTTAAGTCTTATTGCTGGTGGGGCCCACAACGGTCATCTTTATGACCTAATGTATAAATATACGGGTATTGGTGAACAGTAAACAACAACACACGCGAATTCAAAAAGAACAGCCGTCGTCGAGCCCTAGCTCTCGATCTTGCTCCGCCGATCGTCTCCGCCGGTCGCACAGTTGTCGCCGCTATTGATCTCAAGTTCTTCCAGATCTCCGGCGACAGAAGCTTAGGCTAGCATAGCGTCTCACGCATCTAACCAGAGATCCCTTGTCTCTTGATTCGTTGATCGGGAAAGACCTTCCCCTTTCGAATCGATCGAGACGACCGATCCTATTGTGACCGTTTGAAGACCTTGCTTCCTTTGCTACGAAGTTTGAATCTCGATTGCACAGCAGCAGCTCTCCGTCGCCGCCGCTTATTCCGTGAACCTAGGCGCCGCTCCAAGCCGCCGCCGGTTTTGGAAGGTTCACTCCAAGGGAGATTTAGGGTTGTGGACTCTTCGTTGACTTCAAGAACACGTCGTCGAACGAAGAGGGACACCTTAGTCTCCATAAGTTGTTTTGTATTTCTTACAAGCTATTTTCAATTTCTTTGTAAAGAACCAATTGGACTCTAGTTGTAAGGGTTGGGTGCAACCCGTGTTGTGGGAGTGGTGACTCCTACGTGTGGAAGGGTTCCTTCCGTTAGTGCAAGGATTGGATTTCAATCCTGTTGGTGAAGTGACCGAGTCATCCCTGGTTGGGAGATAGGTTGAAGGGGGAAAGTGGACGTACCCAAATCGGGGAACCACTATAAATTGCTTGTGTCCTTTCTATGCTGTGTTGTTTTGTTTTTTGTGCAGGTACAATTTTAATTCCGCAAATACGCTGCAAGACACCTATTCCCCCACCATAGGTGAAGGTAGTTGACACTAGGTGGACTTTCACCCAGGTCCAAGAGATGTAAGGGCACACCCTAATGATGTCCTTCACCCTAGGGCTATAGCAGGATTTCTTCAGAAAGGAGCTGAAGAGGGTGCTGCCCCTCTCCTATGAGGAGCAAATGGAGAGGGCGGCAAGAGAAGTAGACTGGGAGGCGTCAAATCCGTAGTTTGCTCGGAAGCTGGACAGGTGGGCCACGGAGGAAGAGAGGCCAAGAGGTGGTAGAGGTTAGGAGGAGAGAAGAGGTGAACCTCGGCAGAGAGAATAGCAGCAGAAGTAGCTGCCCAGTTGGGGGCACCAGGAGACGAACCATCGGCTAGGTTAGAGGTCGGAGTGGCAAGACCAAGGGCCCAGAGAGGTTTCCATGGGGGAGACAATCGCAAGGGGGCCAGGGCCAGTTTACCCTCCAGGTGGGAGGCAGGGCCAGATACCACCTCTCCCGGACCAGAATCAGGCTATGGATATAGCCATGGGGGAGAGGAGGAGAGCGGTACGGAGAAGGAGAAGAGAGGTTAAGGTAGAGTTTCCCTACTATGACTTCATCCAAGAGGAGGGGCACGCTACGGCCACATGCCCGAATTTCCTCGAGATGAGGGGAAACAGGGATCAGCAGCAGTAACAAGACCGCTAGAGAGTGTGGATTGACGAAGTCCTGCATCGGGCGAAGGAGGACAGGTGTGAAGACAAAGCAGATGTTGGGGCCCGGGGAGGGATCAGAGTGATCCACGAGGGGGGGGGGGGGGGGTCGAGGCTTCCTGTAAGACAAGTCTCCACACCATGTACCGTAGGAGCATTTGCTCCACATCCCAGACCCCACCCCTAGAGAAGAAGATCACTTCTCATGGAAGGATATGCAAGACTATGAGGACCCCTTCTACGACGTGCTGGTCATCCATACAGCGGTCGAGAACTTCACCGTCTCCCTGATCCAAAGACAACGGGAGTTCAGTCAACATCATCTTTAAGAAGTCATTTTTCGCGATGAAGTTGGAGGCCAAGAGGGTGCTGGCCTCGAATGGACATTTATTCGGGTTCTCGGGAGAGAGGAAGGAGGTTTAAGGGGGAGTGGGACTCCGTGTTACTCTGGGGGGCAGTTCCGCACCTACAGGTTCGTCATCGTGGACGCCCCAAACAGCTTCAATGCCATCTTCGGGTGACCCCTCATCAGTGCCTTCCGCTGCGTCCCCTCATCCTTCCACCAATGCCTGAAGTTCAACGTCGAGGGGATCCAAGTCCGGGTCTGGGGCGACCCCAAGGTGCCGAGGGAGTGTTATATCACCGACGTGAATTCCATCTCTTAGCAGGAGGGATCCGAGGAGATGGAACAGAGGATAAAGGAGGCGGAGCAGGAGTTAGTGGAGATGGAGGTGGAGAACCGCACTCGGGTGCAGGTGACGGAGGAAGTCCAGGAGTCTGCCGAGGCGATGGCCGTGGAAGAGGCTGAGGAGGAAGTTCCTCCCCGGGTGGCGAGGATGTTGGAGAATAGGGAGAGCAGTCCAGGCTGGAGGCTACGGAGGAGGTGGTAGAGACGGAGGTTCTCAACCTCGGGGGCATTGTGGAGAAGGTCCACATCAGTGGGGGGCTGACCCCGGCAGATCAAGATAGGATGCTGGAGTGCATCCAAAATAACGTGGAAATCTTCGCCTGGATCGCCGCGGAGATGCCAGGGATTGATGCGGACGTTGTCTGCCATCTCCACAACTTGGACCCAGAGGCTCTCCCCATCCAGCAGAAGAAGAGGTCTATCGCGGACAAGCTTGCCGAGCCCATCAGGGAGGAGGTGGCCAAGCTCCTCAAGTCTTGCTTTGTATCCAAAATACAATACCCCGGCTAGGTCTCCAATGTAGTAGTGGTTAAAAAAGGTGACGGTTGGTGGCGTATGTGTCGATTTTCCTTTACTTAATAAATCATGCCTAAAGACTGTTATCCTTTGCCTCGGATCGACGCGCTGGTTGACTCAACCGTTGGGTTTCCTGTAATGTGTTTTTTAGATGCATTTTCAGGTTACCACCAGATCAGGATGCACCCCCTAGACGTCAAAGATGTCTCCTTCATCACGGGGGATGGGTGCTACTTCTACAAAATGATGCCCTTTGGGTTAAAGAATGCAGGGGAGACATACCAGAAGTTGATGGATATGGTCTTCCGAGAGAAGAAGGGAAGAAACCTAGAGGTGTTTGTAGATGATCTCATGATCAAGAGTCGAGACATGGACTCTAACCTTCGAGACCTAGAAGAAACCTTCACCACCTTACGAAAATACAAGATGAGGCTGAACCCTTGAAGTGCGTCTTCGGGGCCAGCAGGGGTAAGTTCCTGGGTCACTTTCTCACCCCGGCGGGGGTGGATCTAAATCCTGACAAGGTCCGAGTGATCATGGAACTGGGATTGCCTCGGAATGCGAAAGAGGTGTAGTAGTTGACAGGGAAGCTGGCAGGGTTGAGAAGGTTCCTTTACCGGGATGGAGAGAAGTGTTCTCCCTTCTTCAAGGAATTAAGAGGAGGCAAGAAGTTTGAATGGACCAAGGAGTGTGAGGAGGCATTCCAGGCTTTGAAGAGGCAGTTGACTCAGGCCCCCTTCTCCAAGGGTCAAAGGAGGGGGAGCACCTGTCTTTGTATCTTAGGGTCGGAGTAGAGGACTTGAGCTCCGTCCTGGTTCGGGAATAGGGGAAGAAGAAACTCCCCATATACTATGTGAGTCGGGTCTGAGGAAGGTGGAGATTCGGTCCCATCTTGGAAAAGCTAGCCTTCTCCCTAGTCATCTCGACTCAAAGGCTCCGACCTTACTTCCAGGTACACTCAATCCGAGTGGTGACTGACCACCCCCTCCGCAACATCTTCAAGGGAGTGGATCATTCGGGCTAGTTGGCCATGTGGTGAATGGAACTGAGTGAGTTTGACATCTCCTTCGTTCCCCGCCTCTCGATCAAGGCCCAAGCAATGGCTAACTTTCTGGCTGACTATGTGGTCGAGGTGACAGAGGAAGAACTCACCCGCCAGGTTCCTTGGAAGGTGATGGTGGATGGTGCCTTAGGAAAGCATTCCCTGGGGGTGGGGGTGATTTTGAAAGCCCCAAGGGACAAATATAGAACAAATGATAGTTATCCATTTTTCTATTACTAACAATCAGGCCGAGTACGAGGCTGTGATTGCAGGGCTCCGCCTAGCCATGGAGTTGACTACCCTTTAGCTATACTTGGCGAAGGTGAAGGGCATCATCATCATATATTCCGGACTTTCTCCATCCGACATGTACCCCGGGAAGAAAATGAGCAGGTTGATCAGCTGTCTAAGCATGGTCCCCGGGTGGGGTGTACCATCACCGACCTATTTCTCTCATCCATCGAGGAGGGAGAGCTGATGGAGGTGGACCAACACCCCTCGTGGATGGACCCATTCACAACCTTCCTTTCCATAGGGGAGTATCCAGAAGGGATGGATAAAATGAAATTCAAATACAAGTCGGCGTACTATCTCATCCGCGATGGGCAGCTGCACCGAAAGACCCTCTCGGGGATGTTGGCACGTTGCGTGGCCGAGAGGGAGGTCTAGAGGATCTTGGAGGAGGTCCACTCTGGGGAGTGTGGGAGTCCCTCTGGGAGTCGGACCCTAGAAGGAGGATTGTCAGGCAACGGTATTTCTTGACTACTGTTGGAACTCAGTTCGAGCGGTTAACCGAACTAGCCATCGCGGCCTGTCCAGCCAGTCTTCTAGCAGGTAACCTCAGCGGGCTGCTGAGATGATTCAGTATGTTGGAAATCAGTTCGGGCAGTTATCCAAACTAGACACATTGGCCTATCTTGCCGGTCTTCTAGTGGATGTCCTTAGTGGACTGTTTGGATGATGTTTTTAGTAGAAGCCGTAGTGTTTGGTCCAGTGTGCGCCTCAGCAGTAAGGAGACAAGTCGCAGTGGTCTGGTGAAGATGTGAAGCTCTGGTCCAAGGATTATCCTCTCAGCAGTCTGATGACATCCCGCAGTACGCGGTCAGATGTCTTATCGCAGCTTCAGCATAATGGTTAGCCGCACTACGGGTTGTTGACTATCCGCAGGTGCGGCTTAGCGGCTTAGCGACTTGTCTGGCGGTCTTTCTCCTTTGTCTGGAGGTTGTAATGTTATGGCTTATATAATGAGCGGTTTGGGTATGTCAAACCGCTCAATCCGCTCGACTTGTATTTAGTCCCACATCGTGTGTTGTAGTCTCTCATCTCCCCCGTTTTCTATAAAAAAGGGGGTATACCTATGTATTACTTACTTTTTTGGAGGAATAAAATTTGCGGTTATTTACCTCTTGTTCGCTTTTCTTCTCATATTTTCACTTGGTATCAGAGGGAAACCGGTCCTTTTGCTCCAAAATTGTTTCGCTCTTGTAGCGGTTTGTTTTTTGAATTCGCGCAGGTTGTCTCTTTTCTGTCCCTCACTTCTTCCAGTTTTGTCCGGCTTCTTCCCTCCCGTTCTTTCTATCTGGTCGTGCGGTTTCCACTTATTCATGTGATCTCGTGCTCTTGATCATTCTTTTGTGCGGCTTCTCTTCCCTTAGGTCGCAGCATTTCCTCGCTGCTGTTGTGTTATCACCGAGACCGGGCGGTTTCTCTTTCTTTTCGCGTGACTTATTCTCTGGTTTCCTGTTGTAGTTTCTTCTTTGTTTGCATGGCTTGCTTGCCTTCTTCATGGATACTCCGTCGTTTTCTATAACTCTCCTTGCTCCTTTCCCTCATTCTTCTCCCTTTGTTTCTTCTTCGGGTAATTTGGGTACGTTGTCCAAGCTTACAGGCCCGAATTATCCTGACAGGAGTGTGTTTTTTGTCTTCCTTTTACATTCTCAATGTAAGGACTCACACTTGACTGATGACCCTCTTTTTGTTGGCTCTACTTCTTATGATGATTGGGATGCTTCTGATGCCTTTTTCCGTACTTGGTTTGCCAATAGTTTATCTGATGAGTGTCTTCCTATCATTCGACAAGATCAAACAGTCAAAGCCACATGGACTCATTTGGTTGCTTTATATTCTAAAGGGCTTAGACTTCGCGTATCTACACTCTGTATGCTAACCTATTTGCTCGTCCTGTTATGACCCCTATTGCAGCTTATTAGGAGGTGCAGAGTCTTGGGGCTTAACTTCTTCAATATTGTCCCTGTTCTACTGATCTTGTTGAGCAATAAAAACATTTTCAGGAGCTCCTGGTGGTTTCCTACTTACTTCGTCTTCCCGACTCTTATGACTTGATTCACCAACAGATTCTTAGGGAAAACGACACTCTGACTCTTGATGCCACTGCTGCTCAGATTTCCACTGTTACAACCCTCCTTCAGCGCCATTTGCTTCCTTCTCCCTCTCTTGATCTTGTTGCTCATTCTGCCCATCATGATCATTCTATTGTTCGAGTTGGATGCACTAGCGGGCATGGTTACTCAAAATATCTTTGTTCTCATTATGGCAAGACTGTCCACCTGATTGATCGTTGTTGGGTCAAACCCCCCATCTTCGTCTTGCTTCTGCTGATTTTGCCAAGAAGTCTACTGCATCCCTTGCTACTTCAGGGTCTACTCAGTTAGATACCACTGGTAGATGGCTTATTGCCTCTGGTGCTACCACTCATATGACCGGAATTCTCAACTTTTTTCCTCTCTTACACCGAGTAACCACTTACCTCCTATTCTTATTGTTGATGGTTCACCGTCCCCGGTTCACGGGTCTGGCACTGTGAATGTTACTTCTTCTCTTCAGCTTCAAGAAATTCTCTATGTTCCAAACTTTCCCTACAATCTTCTTTCTTTTACTGTTATTTGTAAGCAGTTTGGCTTTGAAGCGATTTTTACCGCTTCTATAAGTGCCTTTCAGGTTCCTCAGTCCAAGGAGACGATAGCTACTAGGACTGAGAGCGACGGCTTATTCTATCTTGATACTTCTTCTGTTTTTTCTTCCTCCTCTTCTCTCCTTTTGTGGCATCTTCGACTTGAACATCCTCCTCCTCAGATACTCTATCAGCTACTGCCTGATTTATCTCGGGGCAATTCTTCTCTTAATTGTGAAGCTTGTCAGTTTGGAAACATCATCGTTCTACTTTTCATTCTAGCAAAGGACGTAGTTCTTCTCATCCGTTTGATATTGTTCATTCTGATATATGGGGTCCTGCACCACTCTAAACTGTTGGTAGGGATAGCTTATATTTTTTTGACATTTATTGATGATTTTTCCTGCTGTACATGGCTATATTTGCTGCGTGAATGTTCTGAAGTTTATTCTATTTTCACTACTTTTTATAATGAAATTCATACACAGCTTGCTACTTCTATTAAATCCTTTGGTCTAATAATGCTAAGGAGTACTTAGTCATCAGTTTTACGCATTTTGTATTGATCATGGTATTGGTAATCAAACACTTTCCCTTATACGTCGCAACAAAATGGTGTTGCTGAATGGAAGAATCGTCATCTGCTCTTGACGTGGCTCGGAGCCTTCTTACTCAGATACATGTTCCCAAGTCATATTGGGGGCATGCGGTCCTTCTCTCTTTGCCTTTTATTAATCGTGTTCCCTCCTCTATTGTCATTGGGAAGACTCCCCTTTTCTATCTTGCATCCTGATGCGAACCTTTTCCTTTGCCTCCTTGTGTATTTGGATGCACTACCTTTGTTCATTCTCCTTCTTCTACTCGTGACAAATTGTCCCCTCGCTCGACTAAAATGTTTCTTCTAGGCTTTTCTGGATGATCAGAAAGGATATCGGTGTTATGACCTTATTCTCCGCCGGCAGTATGTTTTTGCCGATGTCACTTTCTTTGAGACTGTTAACCATATTTTTCTCCGTAAGAATCAACTGTCGTACTTCTTCTGAAGATTCCATTCCCTCTCCCCTTATTTTTCACCTTGTCCAGAGACTTACTATTCTTTCTTCTTCGTCTTGTGACCTCTCCTTCTCTTCCTGCTCCCAACTTTTGAGCCGCTGCCCATGGTTCATGGTTTGCCGGCTTCTCCTTCGGATGGATCTACACAAGTAGACTGGGATGACCTTGATCTTCCAATTGCTCTCAGTGAAGGTGTTCGCTCATTGCACTCAACATCTCTTGTTGGTGTGGTGTAACACCAGATTGTCTCTCGGGAACAGAGTTTTTCCTTTTTCCCTCTCGGCCAATGTTCTTCCAGCATCTTATCATGATGCTCTAGCTATTTCGCATTGGAAAGCTGCTATGGATAAGGAGATGAACACTCTGACTGAATGAGGTACTTGGTCTCTTATGCCCACTCCACCTAGTGCTTATGTGGTTGGCTGTCGTTGGGTCTTTATAATCAAGTACCTTCCTGATGGTACTGTTGATCGTTACAAAGCCCGTCTAGTAACCAAAGTATTTACGCAGACTTATGGTGTGGATTTCTTTGATACATTCTCTCCTGTTGCCCGGATTACTACGATCCGCGTTCTCTTTTCAGTGTCTGTGAAAAAAAATTGGGAAATGTCAAAGTTAAATATCAAGAATGCCTTTCTTTATGGAGATTTGCATGAGACAGTTTATATGGAGCAACCTCCAGGGTATGTTGCTCAAGGGGAGTCTTAGGTGTGTAAGTTGAAGAAAGCCATATATAGTCTTAAACAGAGTCCGAGAGCCTGGTTTGAAAAGTTTAATGAGGTTATTTCTGTTGTTGGATTTATTCGGAGCGCTGCAAATCACTCTTTGTTTATTTGGAAAATATCGTCTGGGCTAGTTATTCTTGCGATTTATGTGGATCATATATTTCTTACTGGGGATGATAGGAAAGGTGTTGATATGACAAAGAAGCATCTGCTCTGGCATTTTATTACGAAGGATATGGAGTCTCCTAAGTAATTTTTGGGGATTGAGATATCTCGGAAACCTAGTTCTATTGTTCTTTCACAGAGGATGTATGCTCTAAATCTTTTACAAGAGACAGGTCTTTTTGGAAGTAAACCTACCCGATCTCCAATGGCTGTTGGAGATGACAAATGCTGGAGTGAGACTTCTCCTCTTCTTAAAGATATCACGAGGTACAGACATCTGGTTGGTAAACTTATCTATCTGATAGTTACTAGAGCAGACATCTACTATGCAGTGGGAAAGGTAAGTAAGTTTATGAAAGCTCCTAGGGAGTGTCATATGCAGTCAGCTCTGAAGATTCTTGAATACGTGAAAGGTGAACCAGGTAAAGGGCTCTTATTCCTGAAGAGGGGACATTTAAAAGTAGAGGAATATTCTGACGCGAGCTATGCAGATGATAAGGGCGACGGGAAGTCAACATCAGGTTTTTGCACTTTTGTTGGAGGAAATCTAGTCAATTGGAAGAGCAAGAAGCAGGCTATGGTTGCCAGATCGAGTGTAGAAGCAGAATATAGAAGCATAACTTTGACTGCTTGTGAGCTGAAGTGGCTTCGAACTCTTTACTGGATCTGGGAGAGTTTTATGATCACCCCCTACCAATGTTCTGTGACAAATAAATCAGCTATATACATTTCGAAGAATCCAGTCTTTCATGAGAGAATGAAGCATATCGAGGTTGATTGCCACTTTATTAGAGAAGAGATTCTGAAGAATCAGATATGCACTTCGTTCGTTACTTCTGATGAAGAGCTCGCAGATTACTTAACGAAACCAGTTACTTCGTTCACAGAGGTTTGTGGCAAGCTGGGCATGGTTAATATATATGCTCTAGCTTGAGAGGGAGAGTGTTGGAACTCAGTTCGGGAGGTTAGCCGAACTAGCCGCTGCTGCTTGTCCAACCAGTCTTCTAGCAGGTAGCCTCAGCGGGCTGCTGAGATGATTCAGTATGTTGGAAATCAGTTCGGGCGATTAGCCGAACTCGCCACAGCGTCCTTTCCTTCCAATATTCTACTTGATGTCCTCAGCGGACTGTTTGGATGATGTTTTTAGTAGAAGACGCAGTGTTCGGTCCAGTGTGTGCCTCAGTAGTTAGGAGAAAAGCTGCAACGGTCTGGTGAAGTTGTGAAGCCTGGTCCAAGGCTTTTCCTCTAAGAGGTCTGATGATATCCCTCGGTACGCGGTCGGATGTCTTTCCGCAACTTCAACATAATGGTTAGCCTCACTGCGGGTTGTTGGCTATCCACAGGTGCGGCTTAGCGGCTTGTATGGCAGTCTTTCTCATGTGTTTGGAGGTTGTAATGTTATGGCTTGTATAGTGAGCGATTTTGGGTATGTCAAACCGCTCAGTCCGCTCGACTTGTATTTAGTCCCACACCGTGTGTTGTATTCTCTCATCTCCCTCATTTTTTATAAAAAAGGGGGCATACCTATGTATTACTTACTTTTTTGGAGAAATAAAATTTGCGGTTATTTACCACTTGTTCGCTTTTCTTCTCATATTTTCACTCCTACCCTAGTCTACGACGTGGCGGAATTTTCAAAAAAGTGCCACAAGTGCCAACTGTTTGCCCCCTCCAGTTGTAACCGGCACAGCGCCTCAAGAGCATCACGCCCCCTAGACCTTTGCCATTTGAGGAATGGACTTGGTTGGGCCTTTTCCTTAGGACAGCGGGCAGAGGAGATTCTTACTTATCATGATAGACTATTTTTCTAAGTGGTTGGAGGTGAAGGCGCTGGCTAAGTGACCTCCCAGGTTATCAGGAATTTTGTTTGGGGGGAGATCATCTGTCAGCAGGGGGTTGCCGCAAGCCATTATCACTGACAATGGGCCTCGGTTCACCAGGGCCAAGTTCATCAGCTTCTGCGGATAGGTCGGGAATGATCTGAGATTTGCCTCGGTCCATCAGCCTAGGAGAAACGGGCAGGTGGAGGAGGCAAATAAGATCTTGGTGAAACTCCTGAAGAAAAAAGTAGAGAACCTGAAGGGTAGCTGGGTGGAGCAGCTTCCTTCGGTTCTCTGGGCCTTTAGAACTACTCCCAACACAACCATGGGGGAGACCCCCCCCCCTCAAGCTCTCCCATGGATGCGAGGCAGTGCTTCTAATCGAGCTCGAGGCCCGGATGCCTCGGGTGGTCAAGGCAGAGGCAGGCAAGGAAGAATGGCAAGCTGAAAATGAGGAGGGACTATGGCTCTCCCTGACATAGTGGAGGAGCTTCGTGAACTCTCCACCATCCGCCAGGAGGGATTGAAAATAAGAATGGCTAAGTACTTCGACAAGCACGTCTGGGTCAAACAGTTCGCGGAAGGAGATCTAGCCCAAAAGAAGGTGGATGCGGCAGGAAGGTCAGCCGTAGTGGGAAAGCTAAACCCCAACTGGGAAGGCCCACACATTGTTGAGGAGGCTCTGAGATCAAGTGGGTATCATCTCCGGAATGTGGAGGGCGAGACCCTAAGTCACACCTGGAGTTGTGAGGACCTGAAGAATTTCTACCAGTGAAAATATGTATGTCCATTCCTGTACTGAAAACGAAATCCTTTAATGTTGCAACTTTTTTGCAGACCACATTTGTGGCAAAAATCATTTAACGAGCTAAGTCCTTAAATGCCCCAGTTGCAAGGTTCCACCTTGCGGTGGAAGCACCCGGAAGTTGGATAAAGGAAAGTTTTTCTCGCTCTGGGGTTAGGTCCAGAGATGCTCCCGCTGCCAGGTTTCCACTTAGCTGGGAGGGGCAAGATCCTCGAGTGACATCATTATGACCCTAGAGGGCTGAGCTTGGTGAAAGCTCAACACCAGCCATCAGGCTCTCACCTAGTTTATTAGGTCGGTGGTAGCACCCGGAAGTTGGATAGAGGAATGTTTTTATTCTCTGGAGTTAGGTCCCGAGATGCTCCTGCTGTCAGGCTTCCACATAGCTGGCAGGGTCGGGATCCTCGAGTGATATCGTTATGACCCTAGAGGGCTGAGCCTGGTGAAAGCTCAACACCAATCATCAGGCTCTCACCTAGCTGATTGGGCCGGTGGTGGCACCCAAAAGTTGGATAGAGGAATTTTTTCTCGCTCTGGGGTTAGGTCCCGAGATGCTCCCGCTGCAAGGCTTCCACCTAGCTGGCAGGGTCGGGATCCTCGAGTGACGTCGTTATGAAAGTGAACGGTTGAGCCCGGTGAAAGCTCAACACAAGCCGTTAGGCTCTCACCTAGCTGATTGGGCCGGGTAGCACCCGAAAATTAGATAGAGGAAGGTTTTTCTTGCTCTAGGGTTAGGTACCGAGATGCTCCCACTGCCATCGAACTAGCTAGCAGGGCCAGGATCCTCGAGTGACGTCATTATGACCATGGAGGGCTGAGCCCGGTGAAAGCTCAACACAAGCCGTCAGGCTCTCACCTAGCTGATTGGGCCAGTGGAAGCACCCGGAAGTTGGATAAAGGAAAGTAAGACCCTTGTTCCTAGGTTATTCAGAATTGCTTTGGCTGTCGGGATTCTAACCCAACAGGCAGGGCAGTGGCCTTCTGTCGATAAAATTCCATAAAAAGTCCTCAACTAGTCCCATCAGCACAATAGGTCCACAAGCTAAGGCTTTCTTGAAGAAAAGCATGTCCTCAGAAGATCTCACCAGTA